>CM029019.1:40343389-40762485 GCA_016801055.1 Panax notoginseng
TGTGATAGTGGTTTCAAAATATCCTTTAGTACACATAATTGCTCTATCTTTGATCAAACTTTTAAATTAATTTTAGTTTGTCCTAGATATCAAAATGTGTATACTTGTGACTTAGATGCATATTCTCATTTAGATAACATTTGTCTTGTATCTGCAAATGAGGATCCTTGGCTATGGCATCGTAGATTGGGACATATCAACATGAAACTTATAAATAACATTTCTTCTAAAGAACATGTTCGTGGGCTCCCTAAATTAAAATTCTTAAAAGATCACATCTGTGAAGCCTGTGAACTGGGAAAATAAATTCATGCATCACATAAACCTAAACTTACCGTGTCAACTTCTAGACCCTTAGAATTGTTACATATGGACCTTGATGGACCTATCCCTAAACATAGCATGGGTGGTGTTGTATACATTCTAGTTTTGGTTGACTATTATTCACGATTTACGTGAGTTGATTTTCTTAAATTTAAAAATGAGGCTATTAACTCTTTTTCTTCCTTGTGTAAAAAGATTCAAAATCAACAGGGAAGCTCTATTGTCTATATTCGATCTGATCAAGGAAAAGAATTTGACAATTCTGATTTTATTATGTACTGTGATGAGAACGGTATAAGTGATAAGAACGGTATAAGTCATAACTTCTTTGCTCCTTATACACCACAGTCAAATGGTGTAGTTGAAAGTACAAATTGTTCTTTGCAAGAAATGACTAAATCCATGTTGAATGAATATCGTCTTCCAAAATATTTCTGGGCTGAAGTTGTGGCAACATCATGTTACATTTTAAAAAGAGTTTTATTAAGAGCTATTTTGCTCAAAACTCCCTATGAGCTTTATTATAAAAGAACTCCAAAAATAAACTATTTTCGTGTTTTTGGGAGCAAATATTTTATTCTAAATACCAAAGGACATTTATTGAAATTTGATCCCAAATCTGATAAAGGAATATATCTTGGATACTCTCTTAATAGTAAAGCATATAGAGTTTTCAACAAAAGAAGTCTAGTTGTGGAAGAATCAATGAATGTAACTTTTGATGAAACTCAGCCTCCTCCAAAATATAAAGAGCTTGTTGACAGTGATGTTGTCATTGAAGATATTCTCATAAATATGGAAGAACCAAAACTAGATAATGCATCTCCACCTATTGACGGGAATCCCCTTGAAAACTCAAACCCTTAGTTAAATGATTTGCCCAAGGAGTCTCACATTATTAAAAATCATCCTATAGAAAATGTAATTGGTAATATATATATATATATATATATATATATATATATATATATATATATATATATATATATATATATAGGGTTATCACTAGATCACAAGCACATAATCTAGCTGGTCACTTATCTTTCTTGTCTCAAATTGAACCTAAAAATATAAAAGATGCTTTACTTGATGAAGACTGGATAATGGCTATGCAAGATGAACTTGAAAAATTCACTAGAAACAAAGTATGAGAGTTAGTTCCACAACCCGAGGATGTTTCAATTATTAGAACTCGGTGGGTGTTTCGTAATAAACTTGATGAAATTAGTGGAACTGTTGTACGTAATAAGGCAAGATTAGTTGCACAAGGATATAATCAACTAGAAGGTATTGACTATAATGAAAAATATGCTCCTGTTGCTAGAATTGAATCTATTCGTATGTTATTAGCATTTGTATGTCATAAAAATTTTAAGCTGTTTCAAATGGATGTCAAATCTACTTTCTTGAATGGTGTCATAAAAGAGGAAGTTTATGTTAAACAACCTCCTGGATTTGAAGATTTTAGTCATCCTGAATATGTCTATAAATTACATAAAGCTTTATATGGTTTAAAAAAGGCCCTAGAGCATGGTATGAACGACTGAATAAATTTTTTCTAAATAATGGTCTTAAACGGGGTACTGTTGACACTACCTTATTTACTAAAAATAAGGATAATGATATTTTGATAATTTAAATATATGTTGATGATATTATTTTTGGTTCTACTAACATTACTATGTGCAATGATTTCTCTGAAAGTATGAGTAAAGAATTTGAAATGAGTATGATGGGAGAATTAAACTTCTTCCTCGGACTACAGATCAAACAAGGAGAAAAAGGTAATCATAAATCTCAATCTAAATATTGTAAAGAAATGATCAAGAAATTTGTCTTAGAATCTGCAAAACCTCTTGATACTCCTATGTCAACTACTGATAAATTAACTGCTAATGAAAATGAAAAAACTGTTGACTCAAAGAAATACTGAGGAATGATTGGAAGTTTACTATACATAACTGCCAGTAGACTTGACATTATGTTTAGTTTTTGTAAATGTGCCAGATTTCAAGCAAATCTTAAAGAATCTCACCTGGTCGCAGTGAAAAGAATTTTTCGGTATCTTAAAGGAACAACTGAAATGGGCTTATGGTATCCTAATGATCAACCATTTAATCTTGTGTGTTTCTCAGATTCTGACTATGCAGGTCATCATGTCGATCGAAAAAGTACCAGTGGTACTTGTCAGTTTCTAGGAGGATGTTTAGTTTCTTGGTTCTTTAAGAAACAAAACTCGATATCTATTTCAACCACTGAAGCTGAATATATTGCTGCTGCACGTTGCTGTGCACAAATACTGTGGATGAAACAAACCCTTGCCAACTATAACTTGAAATTTGACTATGTGTCAATTCTATGTGATAATACAAACACTATGAATCTCAGTAAAAATACAGTTATGCATGCTAGATCGAAGCATATAGACATTAGGCATCATTTTTTATGTGATCATATTAATAACATAATTATTAAACTAGAACACATTGACACTAAATTAAATATTGCTGATATATTCACTAAACCACTGAGTTCGGATAGATTTTGCAAATTACGAATTGAATTAGGTATGTTAGATTTTTCCTCTTAATTTCTTATTTGTTAACTTATTTTATGTATTTATTATTATTATTATATATATATACACACATATATTAAGAGCTGATCTGAACCATTCATTTGAGTGCAAATCCTATGGTCATCTGTTTCAATCCGCGCCTTCCCAAGTGGACTAATCAAATTCAACCATCAAGGGACACACAGATCACCATCTTGCACCGTTCGATCAAAACAAAGACTCCATCTCAGACATTGGATCAAAGTCAGCAAAGAAACACAACTGTTTCAATCTTGGATGGCATCCCAACCGTTCATCTCAACCTAGATCTAACATCCGCTGTCCATTTCATCTAGTAAGTCATACTATATATAACAAAATTAATTTTTTTTATTCATTTTTCATCTTTCCTTTCTCTCTCTTCTCAGTTCACGCCTCTAGTTCTCTCTTTTCTCTCTCACCTTCACCGATTCTCTCATCTCTGATTCTTTCCCTTAACTCTTTTCTACCTCTGATTTTACCTCTTAACATAATGAAAGTCATCTCTCTCACTCTCAATATCTCATATTCCGTATTGATTTGGTCTGTCGATCTGATTGATCGAATAATTTTTTTTTTAAAATGAGGGTTTTCGTTTGATTTCATCTACTAAGTTTTTTATTCATCTCACATTCGTCAATATCGAGAGATCGTTAGATCTATGATTTGTATGATTTTCATCCCATATGTTTATATATGTATGATTTTCGTTCTATATGTTTATTTTTAGGGTTTTGACTGAAAAATAATGAAAATCGTTCTTCTTGATATATTTTCTCGAATCCACAATTGTTTTATATTCGAAAACTTTTCATATGGTCTGCAGATCTATTTTAAAACAAAAACCCTAATTTTTTTAACATCCACAATTTCCTTTCTATACTTTCATCTTCTGTGATTCAAAATTATCGAGTTATGTTTAAACTTCCAATAGTTCGTCGCCTTGTTTAAAGGCCTCATTTTTTTCAACCCTAACTTTGTAACAGTTCATGTCTTAAAAATTCTTCTCTAAATTTTTTGGAAAATCTTCATTTTTTTAAACCCTAAATTTCTCTTTTCAAAATTGATTAACTAGTTCAAATGATTTTTTAATCTCAAACCCTTTTCAGAAGTCTTTCAGATATGTGAAATTTATGTTTTAAGGTTTCGAGTTTTTGACAGAAAGACGATTTCTACTATCATTTTTAATCACCTATTTAATCTGTGTTTAACATTCAGTGATTCTTTGATTTAAAACTTCTAATTTTGTTTCTATATTAGACTATATTTTTGGAAACCCTAAAATCGTAATATTTTTTTGGTATTCAAAATGTTATATATATATATATATATATATATATATATATATATATATATATATATATATATCTCTCTCTCTCTCTCTCTCTCTACATATTCTTATGTATACATTATACATTTTTTTAAGCAACTGTGGTTCTCTCTAAGAAACTGCCTAAAGATGTGCATGTCACTCGATTATGATTGAACAACTTGAAATACTGCATCTCTGATACACTACGCTGATATAATTTCTGCTTAAAAATGCTAACTCAGGTAAACTTGTTTATATTTTTGTTGTCTGCCTCTCTCATAATATATACACTGTGTGGATACTGATGTCCACTGGATTTATTTGTTTTGCTTTCATAATATATATCTTGTGTGGATACTGATGTCCACTGGCCTTACTTCGTGAACTACTGATGC
Organism: Panax notoginseng; assembly: GCA_016801055.1. Classification (NCBI taxonomy): domain Eukaryota; kingdom Viridiplantae; phylum Streptophyta; class Magnoliopsida; order Apiales; family Araliaceae; genus Panax; species Panax notoginseng. The sequence goes on from CM029019.1 coordinate 40,348,017, forward strand.
CTGCTAAGTCCTACTGTGATTTGCTATAAATGCTAGATTTTACATAATACATGCCTCTCTGGAATTTATTTTGTCATGTCAGTTTTCATATTCTGAAAATTTTCTGATACAATTCGGCTCTATCTTCATCTGTGAAATAGTTCTTTGCCGTGTTATACTAAAGAATGTTATAAATGTTAAATACTGTTACATTCTTCTGTAATCATTTTTGAAACTGACTGAACATAATTGTTCTTTATGTTAGGTATTTGACATATGGCTCACTCCTTTGTTACGATTTTCTTACTCTCTTAAATATAAGATTTAAAAATTATCCACTTCACTGTTTAACTTAAATGTTTTCTATTTTTCACTACAGTTCCCAGTATGGTCATCTTACTTGTAACTCCATAAGTATATTTATTGCTAATTTTGACTGCCTATATTTCGTGTATCTTGCCTGAAACATATCATTGCATTATATATATATAAGCTCATTCTAAGTATGGTGCATTCATATGTTTAGTTCTTACATAGCTTCATCTTCTCACCTCTCTTACCTACTTCTCTGCTCATCATGTCTAATGTTTTCTCATCTAAACAAAAGAACCTTCCATTGCATTCTGAATTGCATTTTTCTCATGGTGTTCCTCGTCTCACTACTGCATCTGCTCAGGCTAAATAAAGAATTATGAGTCATAATCCGTGTCTAGGGAATGTGATTACCTTTAACAGTTTTCCAGACCTATTTGAAAAGATAAAAAATGTTGGGTGGGATTGTTTGGTCACTTTCTATGATAAATCTATTTATCCTGGTCTCATATCTGAATTTTGCACTCACATGGAATTCTCTAAGGATTCTTTTGATTTGTTAAATAGCATCACTACTTGTTTACAAGGACACACATATATCATTGATGAACTTTTTCTTGTAAATGCACTACAACTGCACCCTACTACTTTAGAGTTACCTAGGGTCAACTCTTATCTTCATCCCTCTGGTATTTCTGTTGAAGACTGCAAGCTATTTAAACACAATTTGTCAATTGTCACTGATTAAATGGTGAGACGCCCCCAAAATTGGTATACACAACCTATTTTGAGTCGCCAAATACATGGTACATAATTTAAATACAAACTTCGTTTATACAATACAACAAAACGTAGCTGAGAGTTTTAACACGAATATTGTCTCGTAGACAATATCCAAACTCAAATGGAGTTCTCATTACATTTATTATCACACTATTTCATAGAATAGTGAGGACTGCTATAGCCACCATCTTGGACCATCACTCTATTCCCCGACTAGTTCCAACTATATTCTCATTTCCTGAAGAGAACAATGAAAGCAAAGGGTGAGCTCAACTAGCCCAGTAAAAAATATTATGACTAAGTTAATGCAGAATAAATTATCATTAGCCTTCAACAGTGCTAAACTGATAGAATACAATAGATAACAAGTTTAACTGCAGGGGAACGAACAATCCATTAGAAGAGTCAAGTAGAGCATGATATATACTATCTTCTATGATTTAAAAGTTCATCATCAATATTTTATCGCTGTAACATAGCTCAATAAATAATTCACATCATCGAATTATCCATACACTACGGGCCAAGGATATTCGTTAGTATCACATCCACGAATTATGAATGCACTACGGGCCAAGGATATTCGTTATTATCACCAATGGTCATGATCATGCCAACAACTGTCCATCAATGCACTACGGGCCAATGAGGACTTTTACCACATCATTTGTAACATTACAGGTCATGATTATACCTATACATAATTTCTTATCATAATCATACCAATCAATAGTCCATCTATGCACTACGGGCCAACGATAACTTTTATCACAATATAAGCATGATGATGATGACAATGATATAAGAATTCAATTAAACGAGATCAAGGATAAATTTTAAAGATTTATAATTCAATTTATCTGGAATTCAAGAATGTCCAAATTGTCAACATGAAAACCACTTTGTGGAGTAAAATTCAAGAATAATATTCATATATCAAAAATAATTTGGACAGAAAAGAAATTAATTTTTGTTGTGAATAGTACCCGAGTGAATAGTATCCCATGATAGTACTTCAAGAATAGTACCAAGTGAATAGTACCCCGATATGAAAAGATTAAAAATTCACAAGAATGTTCAGAATAATATTTTCGTAAAAAGATACTAGATGAAGCGCAACTTTAAAGGATATTCTACTAATTTAAAGGAGTATAGAAGTAATACTTATCAACATAAGTGTAGAATTAGGAATATGAAACGAAATAATATTACTTACATACTACAGAGTATGGAAGAAAATATTATTTTTTATGAATACTGAACAAAATAATATCCTTTACCTTAAAAAGGAGAGTACTTCTGAATGGTATACCGGGGATATTTTTGAAGAAAACTTATATTATTTTCTACACTCAAAGCTTCCTTAAACTCAAAAGAAATACGCTCTATATTATAGAAGAAGAATTCTTTGATTCTGGTGTGATTTTTATTTCTAAACTAAGCATCATATTTATAGGAGAATGACAGGATACTATTTGAAATAATCACGGGTGAATAGTGGGGGAAATCACGGGCGTAATCTGAAGAAATTTTTTAATTTTACTATGATGCACTATGCAGCACTATGCACACACTATGCAGTAATATGCAAATACTATGCAGTACTATGCAACACTATGCAATATAATATAATCTATTTTATATAAAAAACAAAACTTATATATATATATATATATATATATATATACTAACATATATTATAACTTTCTACCGATTATTTTAAAAAATGAGTAAGTTGGGGTCCATGTAATAAGCAAAATTTGCAACAAATACTGCATAAAATACCTCTCTATTTATCTCAATTCATTTGGCTTCACTAAACACATTTTTAATAACATTTTTTTCATCATTAATATTATAACTCACAATATTAACAATCATATCATTCCTAGGAAAGAGGGGGCTTTCCGATATGGACTTCTCCTTACTGACGCGCAATTAGGTGACCAAACCCCTTTCCTCGACAGAACTTTCTTGACATTGTCAATAATATAAATAATAATATGAATAACTTTGTCGTCTTAATTATTGATTTAATAATAAAAATATTGTGACAATAATTGAATCAATAATATGAGATACTATGCAGCAATTACTGTGCAATAATTGAGTAAAACTGAGTGACTTCTCACGTAAGCATCAATAATCAAAGATATTGTACAATACTGTGTGCTACTTTGCAATCACGCGTATTATTGTACTTCTATCACCGGGTATTTCAACAGTTAACGGTAAAACTTTTGTCGTTATTTTTATAAAAAGTTATTTTTATCGTTTTCTAACTCTGACAGTAATTCTATTGTGGGGTCCACCAATGAATGGTCCATTGTACGAATATTCCCTGATAAAATGAATATTCCCAGTCCAAACGAATATTTTATGACACCTTGCTTATTTTGTAAAATTTGTAAATATTACCCACAACTATAACATTATATCAAATCCACACTTTATTATTCAAAAATAATATTTAGAGAAAATTAAATTTTTATTCATAAAAGTTGGGGTCTTATAACCTCCCCTTCTTATGAAATTTCTTCCTCAAAATTGGTGTTTGTACCTGCTATGTCGAAGAGGTAAGGATACATTGATTTCATTTCATATTCTAACTCCTAGGTTATTTTCTTAATATCGTGGTTTCTCCACAAAACTTTGACTTGAGGTATAACCTTGGAGCATAGAATATATTCCTTCTTATCCAAGATTTTAACAGGTACCTCTTTATATGTTAAATCTTCCGCTATCTCGTCTGGTTCTAATTCAATAATGTGGTTCGGGTCTTCCACATATTTACGTAACATAGATATGTGAAAAACGTTATGAACATGAGACATACTTGGCGGTAAGGCGAGTCTATAGGCCACAGTTCCTACTCGATCGAGGATTTCAAATGGGCCAATGAATCGAGGATTGAGCTTTCCTCTTTTTTCAAATTTTGTAACTCCTTTCCATAGAGCAACACGTAACAACACATGCTCTCCAATATTGAATTCCACGTCTCTTCGATGAAGATCAGCATAACTCTTTTGTCGATCTTGTGAGGTTTTTATACGTTGTCGGATCATTTGAATCTTTTTCGTTATCATACCAATTCTGGTCCCAACAACGTTGCTTCACCCACCTCATCCCAGCATACTGGAGAACGACACTTGCGTCCATACAACGCTTCGAATGGAGCCATACATATACTTGCTTGATAACTGTTATTGTAGGAGAATTCCACTAATGGCTAGAACTTGTCCCAACTTCCTTTAAAGTCTAGGACACAGTGTCTTAATAGATCTTCAAGAGTTTGAATAGTCTTCTCCGACTGCCCGTTCGTCTGAGGATAATATGCCTAACTGAATCGTAAATATGTGCCCATAGCTTTTTACAAACTAACCCAAAATCGTGAAGTGAATCTCAGGTCTCGATCAAAAACTATGGATACTGGCATACCATGCAGTCTTACAATCTCATTTATATATATACGAGCAAGACATTCAAGTGAATAAGTTTCTTGTATAGGTAAGAAATAAGCAGACTTGGTAAATCTATCAATAATGACCCAAATTTCATTTATGCCTTGAGAAAGCTTGGGAAGAACTGTAACGAAATCTATGGTAATGTGCTCCCACTTCCATTCTGGAATTTTAAGTGGTTACAATGGACCTTTTGATACTTGATGTTCCGCCTTGACACGTTAACAAGTTATACACCTTGCGATAAACTCTGTGATCTCTTTTTTCATATTGCTCCACCAAAATGTATGTCGAAGATCGCGATACATTTTGGTACTCCTAGGATGGATTGTAAACGGTGTGTTGTGCGCCTCCATCATGATTTTATACTTCAAATCAGAGTCGTTAGGAACACAAAGTCTATATTTGACTTGAAGTATTCCTTCTTCGCCGATTCTTTCTTCCGGAATAACACCTTCTTGTGCTTTTCCTCATACGCATTAGCTCCGGGTCTATAGCTTGAGCAACTTTAACTTTATCGATTAAAGCTGATTCTACTCGTATATTTGACACATCACGTGGGTCCCTGGAGTCTTTAACTCTATCTCCATCCTTTGTAAGTTCTACCAAATGGGCCTTTGCATTGACAGTATCGCACTCGTACCCGTATATGATCTTCTACTCAACGCGTTAGCTACCACGTTCGCTTTTCCAAGTGGTATTGAATGGTATGATCGCAATCTTTCAACAGCTCAAGCCAACATCGTTGCCGCATGTTGAGTTCCTTTTGGGTGAAGAAATATTTGAGGCTTTTATGATCTGTATAGATCTCCACTTTCTCCCCATACAAGTAATGCCTCCAGATTTTTAACGCAAAATTGACTGCTGCCAACTCTAGATCATGAGTAGGATAATTCCTCTCATATTCTTTGAGTTGTCGTGAGGGATAGGCTTTGACTTTCCCATATTGCATGAGAACACATCCTAACCCTCTGCCTGAAGCATCGCTGTAGATGACGAATCCCTCCGAACCAGATGGTATTGTCAGAATAGGTGCTGAAATGAGTCTCCTCTTGAGTTCTTAAAAACTCTTCTCACATTCCTCGCTCCAATCGAATTTTATATCTTTTCGAGTTAGCTAAGCTAATATAGTAGCGATTCGAGAAAATCCTTCCACAAATCTCCGATAATAACCAGCTAAGCCCAGAAAGCTACGTACTTCGGTCACTGACTAAGGTTACTCCCAACTTTGTATTAGTTCAATCTTCGCTGGGTCAACAGATATTCTGTGATTTGATATCACGTGCCCAAGGAATGCTGCTTCCTCAAGTCATAACTCGTATTTCTTCAACTTGGCATATAGATTATTTTCATGAAGCTTTTGGAGTATCAGCCTCAAGTGTTGCTCATGATCTTCACGGCTTTTAGAGTATATGAGGATGTCATCAAAAAAGACAATCACAAAATGATCCAAATATTCCTTGAATACTCGGTTCATCATATCCATGAAGGCAGCAGGAGCATTAGTCAATCCAAAAGACATGACTAGGAATTTGTAATGCCCATACCGAGTTCTGAAAGAAGTCTTTAGAATGTCATCAGTTTTAATCTTTAACTGGTGATATCCGGAACGAAGATCGATCTGTGAAAAGAATTTGGCACCTGACAACTGGTCAAATAGGTCATCAATGCGAGGCAACGGGTACCTATTTTTGATGGTGACATGATTCAACTCTCGATAGTTAATACAAAGTCGCATACTTCCATCTTTCTTCTTTACGAATAGAATAGGAGCACCCCAAGGAGACGTACTAGGACGAATGAAATCGATGTCTAACAATTCCTGCAGTTGGATTTTTAACTCCTGAAATTCAATAGGAGCCATTCGATATGGAGTTTTGGAAATGAATTTTGTACCGGGTTCAAGGTCAATACAAAACTCAATTTCACGCTCTGGGGGTAGGCCAGGAAGTTCTTCAAGGAATACGTCTGGAAATTTATTAACAATAGAAATATCATTCAAATCTGACGTATTTTTGTTTAAATCTATGACATGGGCTAAGAAAGCTTGACATCCATTTTTCAATAGACGATTGGCTTTATGGCTTGATATGACAGTGATTGACTTTAGTGGTTTGGTTGCTTGAATTCACATAATAAGTTGGTTAGGAATATGAAAGCTAACAACCTTACGAAAATAATCAATTTTAGCATGATTATTAGTTAACCAATCAATCCCTAAAATCACATCAAATGTAAGTATTTTCAAAGAGATAAGATTGACAGGTAATGTGAGGGTGCCGATTTGAATTAAACAAGATTTATAAACAGTGAATGTAATGAAGGTTTCTCCCAATGGAGTTTTCACAGATAAATCAAAGTCTAATTTCTCCGGAGTTAAATTTAAATGTTGAGCGCAAGTAGGAGAAATAAAAGAATGGGTAGAACTGGTATCAAATAAGGTATAGACTTTGCAAGAGTTTATGATTAGCTTACCCGTGATAACTTCATTCGGGTTCCTCGCTTTTTGGGAGGTCACAACAAACGCTCTCCCTTGAACTACCGGCTTTGACTTGTTTGGGACAGCCTTTGGTGTCTCCATCTCGGCTGAACTTAACTTCACTACATGATAAAATCGAGCTAGGTGACCTTCTCTTCCTCAATTGTAACACACTTTGGGTTGTTGCATACAGTTTGGACTGATGAGTCCCTCCCCTCCGCATTTGTAGCATACGACCGATGGTCGTTCTCTTTCCTTTACAACAGGTGCTGTGCTACTGTCTTTCCATCATTTTTGATCCTTCTCTTTTTGAAATTTCCACTTCTATTATCTTAGCCAGGATTACCACCGAACTGGTTACCATTTTTGGCATGTTGATTTCCTCCACGTTTATTGTCACCGCTTCGATGACTGCTATCACTGGTATTATCATATTGTCGGCTGCTATCTCTTGGTTGGGTTGACTCATTATTGCGCTCCAATAACTGAGCCCTATTCACAATATCTGAATATAAGCAAAGTTGGTGAGAAATGAGGTATTGACGTATTTTGGGTTTCAAACCTCACAGAAACATTCGCGTCATTCGCTCCTTATTATCTACCAAATAGGATGTAAACCGGGATAACTCCGTAAATTTAGCCACGTATTGCGATACAATCATATAGTTTGTTCCAGCTTGATAAATTCTACCTCCTTTATGTGAAAAATACTTTCGGGAAAGTACTTATCGTTGAACAATTCTTGAAATTTCTCCCAAGATATCTTTAGTGCGGTAGGCTGAGTACGCTTTACAGATTCCCACCAATGATCTATCTCTCCTCGTAACATGAAGGTGGCAAAGGGAACCTTTTGCTCCTCGGAGCATCCCAAGATATCAAATATCTTGGTGATCTGCTTAATTTAAGTCTCCGACTTAAGTGGTTATGGCTTTCCCAAAAACTCCGATGGTCCCAGCTCCTTGAATTGCTTAGCAGTGACCATCCGAGAGTTGCCAGTGTTTCCACCTACATTTTTTACAGGAGTCTCTCTCGCCTGATGTTGCACGAATTGTAGAAAGCTCCTAAACATCCTGTCATTCATCATTTGGTTGGTGTTATTGTTTACATGAGGATTATTACATTCTTGATGCACATTATCCTGGTTATTGATCATCGGTGACTCAACAGTCTCATGTGCGATCTATTGCTTATCTCAACATTTTTAGATACCATTTTTAAACACTGCCATAAAATAAGGGTTAAATGACATGCCACATATTATCCCTATATTTTGACCGACCAATTAAATAACAATTAAGCTTAGGTAGGTCATACTAGCGAAGGATTTACATGTCTCTCCCTTTCTAGTTCTTGCGTCAAATCTCAGTCAGGGATCATATCCCTAAGCTTTGATACCAACTGAGACGCCCCCAAAATAGGTATACACAACCCATTCTGAGTCGCCAAATACATGGTACAAAATTTAAATACACACTTCGTTTATACAATACAACAAAACGTAGCTGAGAGTTTTAACAAGAATATTGTCTCGTAGACAATATCTAAACTCAAATGGAGTCCTCATTACATTTAATATCACACTATTTCATAGAATAGTGAGGACTACTATAGCCACCATCTTGGACCATTACTCTATTCCCCGACAAGTTCCAACTATATTCTCATTTCCTGAAGAGAACAATGAAAGCAAAGGGTAAGCTCAACTAGCCTAGTAAAAAATATTATGACTAAGATAATGCAGAATAAATTATCGTTAGCCTTCAACAGTGCTAAACTGATAGAATACAATAGACAACAAGTTTAACTGTAGCGGAACAAACAATCCATTAGAAGAGTCAAGTAGAGCATGATATCTACTATCTTCTATGATTTAAAATTTCATCATCAATATTTTATCGTTATAACACAGTTCAATAAATAATCCACATCATCGAATTATCCATGCACTACGGGCTAAGGATATTCGTTAGTATCACATCCACGAATTATGCATGCACTACAGGCCAAGGATATTCGTTATTATCATCAATTGTTATGATCATGCCAACACCTGTCCATTAATGCACTACGGGCTAATGAGGACTTTTACCATATCATTTGTAACATTACAGGTCATGATTATACCGATACATAATTTCTGGTCATAATCATACCAATCAACAGTTCGTCTAAGCACTACGGGCCAAATATCACTTTTATCAGAATATAAGCATGAAGATGATGACAATGATATAAGAATTCAATTAAGTGAAAGCAAGAATAAATTTTAAAGATTTATAATTCAATTTATCCAGAGTTCAAGAATGTCCAAATTGTCAACATGATAACTGCTTTATGGAGTAAAATTCAAGAATAATATTGTATCAAAAATAATTTAGACAGAAAAAAATTTATTTTTGTCATGAATAGTACCCCGGGTGAATAGTACCCCGGCATGAAAAGATTAAAAATTAACAAGAATGTTCAGAATAATATTTCCATGAAAATATACTAGATGAAGTACAAATTTCAAGGATATTCTACTAATTTCAAGGAGTATAGAAGCAATACTTATCAACATAAGTGTAAAATTAGGAATATGAAACGAAATAATATTACTTACATACTACAGAGTATGGAAGAAAATATTATTTCTTACGAATACTGAACAAAATAATATCCCTTACCTTAAAAAGGAAAGTACTTCTGAATGGTATAGCGGAGATATTCTTGAAGAAAAATTATACTATTTTCTACACTCAAAACTTCCTTAAACTCAAAAGAAATACGCTCTATATTATAGAAGAAGAATTCTTTGATTCTGGTATGATTTTCATTTCTAAACTAAGCATCCTATTTATAGGAGAATGGCAGGATACTATTTGAAATAATCACGGGTGAACAGTGGGGGAAATCACAGGAGCGAATTCACGGGCGTAATTTAAAGAATTTTTTTGATTTTACTATGATGCACTATGCAAATACTATGTAGTACTATGCAACACTATGCAGTATAATAAAATATAATATATTCTATTTTATATAAAAAATACTTTATATATATATATATATATATACACACACACACACACACACACACACTACATACTTTATAACTTTCTACAGATTATTTTGAAAAATGAGTAAGTGGGGGTCCATGTAATAAATAAAATTTATAACAAATACTTCATAAAATACCCCTCAATTTATCTCAATTCACTTGACTTCACTAAATACATTTTTAATAACATTTTTTTTATCATTAATTTTATAACTCACAATATTAACAACCAGATTATTTCCAAAAAAGAAGGGTTTTCTGATAAGGACTTCTTCTTATTGGCGCGCAATTAGGTGACCAAACCCCTTTCCTCGACAGAACTTTCTAGACATTGTCAATAATATAAATAATAATATGAATAACTTTGTCGTCTTAATTATTGATTTAATAATAAAACTATTGTGATAATAATTGAATCAATAATGTGATATACTATGCAGCAATTACTGTGCAATAATTGAGTAAAACTGAGTGGCTTCTCACGTAAGCATTAATAATCAAAGATAATGTACAATACAGTGTGCTACTGTGCAACCACGCGTATTACTGTACTTCTATCACCGGGTATTTTAACAGTTAATGAAAAAACTTTTGCCGTTATTTTTATAAAAAGTTATTTCTGTCATTTTCTAACTCCGACAATAATTTCGTTGTGTGGTCCATCAATGATTATGTCGTCGTACGAATATTCCTTGATCATACGAATATTTCCCGACCTAACGAATATTTTATGACAACTTGCTTATTTTGCAAAATTTGTAAATATTACCCACAACTATAACATTATATCAAATCCACACTTTATTATTCAAAAATAATATTTAGAAAAAATTAAATCTTTATTCATAAAAGTTGGGGTCTTACAAATGGTACCTTCTTTACTATTTAATTTTCCTTACAAAGTTGGTCTAGAGTTTCTTACTGCTAAGAGTCAATTCTTGGGTAAAATTCTTCGAAATAACTTCATATATGTTAGAGATGATAGGAAATTACTGCCTTTTGACTCGAAAATTATCAAGAGTATCCTGAATAAATGCATGCCTTACAACATAGCTTACTTTTTGTTATCATCTTTTAAGTTATGCTTCCACAACAACTGTCTGGGTTTTGGTCTGTTGCTCACTCACATATTTAATTATCTGGAAATCAATGTGTCACAACATCAGTCTCAACTAGTTCCAACATGCAATATTGTCTCCCATCTTAACCTTCCGCCTCAGTCCTTAATTGTTTTCAAACCTTTTGATCATGAGGTCATAGAGTCTAACATCAACATGGCCACCAAAATCGATTCTCTTAATAGCATGAGTCAACTTCTTCTATAAAACCAAACTCTTATGTTAGAAAAGTTGGAAGATGTGCAATTGTCTTTGCATGCTGTTAAGTCTATGGTCTGTTTTCTGATGGAGAACAATAGATTGCTTATGGGTCCCTATCAATTTCATGCTAATGCCAATGATGACCTAGCTAATCTTGTACTACAACCATTCCTAGAAGATCCAGATGTCAACATTCCAAAAATTTCACAGCACTTCTCTCCTCTAAATCTTGAGGATATCTAACTATTTGAAATGATTGTATTATGTCTAACTATTTGGGATAACTGTAAACTAATCTCTACTAACCACCTTTACTACTACTTCTTCCATTATGTTTAAATGATATATTTGTTACTAACTGTTTGTGCAGTCACTTGACTAATATTTTCTGCATTATTAATTCTCTTTCCCCATTATTTTTTATGATGACAAAGGGGGAGAAGAAAAATATAATAAACTGCTATAACTACCTTAAACTTCTATAACAGCCTTAACTGTTATAAAATGAGCTTCCTATCAGTAAGGGAAGTTCTTAAAAATATTTTTTATAATTATCATCATTAAAAAGGGGGAGATTGATAGGCCTCATTTTCTTTTGTATATTTTGATGATAACAATTATGAAGTAATTAAATAAGTTTGTAATTTATTCTCATCTTTTTATCTAAACTATTTTCTAATTTTATTTGAATTAATTTTTATTGACCTTGATAATTTAAATATCAAGTGTTAAATAAATTGATTCATATAAATATCCAAGGCAAGGAGATCCTATTTTTCTTTCAAACTCTCAAAAACAAAATCGAGGCAAAAATTATTTTATATGTATATATATATAAACGTAAGTATATATATCATAAGTAATATATATATATATATATATATATATATATATATATATATACGTGCATATATAACATATAACAACATGTGTGTTTAATATGCTGGTGACACTCTTTTTAGGACTTAGAAACCGTGTGCTTGCTGGAAATTTTTTAACATGTGGTCAAAGCATTAAATTGCTAAGTGCTTAGAAAATTGTCCGGGCGAAAAATTGATTTCTTTCCGTTGAGCAATCCGCGTGATCCAAATTCATCCTAACCATTGATTTCAAAATTAAGCAATCCTAGCTATTCATTTAAAATCAGATTTCAAAAATTACCATTTTGTCCTCGACTTCAAAATTCTATAAATAGGGAGTCTTTCTTACATATTCTCTCTAAAGCTTTCTATCTCTTCTTACAAAAGTTCTGATTATTTGAGAAGAGGAAATTGGTCCAAGTAATTGAGATAAGTCATTTGAGTTAACTTTGTTGAATTATTTTTTACTTGCTTTATATTTATAGACATACGAATATACATTGTTATACACAATTTTATATATCTATATTTCATCTATTTATCAAATAAAGAGATACTTAGACGCCGCAAGGCTACGGAGATACACCTCTACGGAGAAGAATTCGAACCGTACGATTCCTTATAGTCTTAAGTAACTTCTTATTGATATTATTTATATAAATATTGTAAAATAGATACGACACTTGATAGTTCAAAACGACACTGAGATATTCCTCCAAAAAGAGTGAATTATCCGAACCAGATTTAAAAATCGTAGTGATCTATTGAAAATATTTATATAAATATCAATTGTGAGAATATAAATTTTGTCATACTTAGACGCCGCAAGGCTACAGAGATATTCCTCTTAAGTGAGGGAATCGAACCGTACGATTTCTTATAGTACTAAGTGACTTTATTTATAAAATCACGTAATAGATAAAATATTGTTATATATTATCTGAGTTAAACAAGTATATTTGTTATATCAATCTGTGCTTAACTGATTAAATTGTTATTCTTTGATAAATTATTGGTTAAATTGATTTATTCTTTTTATATACAAGTATTGAAATATAAAATCATTCATATAATACTTGTTAATGAATATCTGAGAAACGAATCTTTTTAATCAATAGAAAAACACTCTTTATTATAAAGAGTTAATAATTCTTTATAAATTGCATTAAAATTATTTATCTGCTTATACAGAAGCATTTTTTAGCATAAGTTGAAACTTACTTATTTGCTTACTTAAGAAGCATTTTTCAGTCAAAACATAAAAGTTATTTAAAATTTTATAACTGTGAATAAATTACATATTTGCTTACTCAGAAGCATTATTTGATCAAAGCATAAATTACTTTCTACTTACGAATAAGCATATTTTCTCAAGTATAAAGTCTTTGAACTTTTATAAATATATTTGCACTTTAATTGATATCTGCTTATTTGAGAAACATCAATCTGTACTAAATTCTTATATGCTTATTTAAGAAACACATTGTTATAAAATCCTTTGTAAAAAGAGAAAAGGTCAGAGTTAGTTTATTTTATGTACCTGTGAGAAAGACGAGTAATTCTTCGACCAAGACCAGTCTTAGAGAGGTCAGTTTGGAGTTGGGTCTCTAGTGAACTAGTGAGCTGAGGAAGAAGTTGTTGTTTCAAAACCAGATCATAGAATAGAACTGAACTCAAAAGAAGATACAACTAAGCTTGAGGAGGGAGCGGGGAGCTTGCTGTCCAAGATAGATTAATTGAGAATAGTTGGAAGTTTGTCTATAAAACTTTATAAAGACTTCTCTGCCTGTTAAAGGAGTTTTTATTGCTGATAGTAATAGGATCTCAAGTTCAAAGTAGGAACTTGAGACTGGACGTAGCAACATACCAGGGGTGTATGTTGTGAACCAGGTCAATCTCTGTGCATTGTGTGATTGAATTTTTTTTACTGTCTTGCATGCTAATTTCTAAAACTGCAAATTAATTATTAAATTTTTTTTTAAAAAGCCTAATATAATTTTTAACCTATAATAATCAATTCAACCCCCCTTCTAGATTATTATTGGACTTTCACAAATAAATATGGCCCTAATGCAATATCTAATTAGAATCCACATGGATTTTCCACCTTTTTGTTTTTGGTTTTAACTTGTTTTTCATTGCCAACTATGAAATTATAAATAAAAATTTGACGAACATCCAATTTTTTTAAAGAAAATGGTTCAATTTTGATATTTGAATTAGTTCAGTTGACTTGTAAGACCCCAACTTTTATGAATAAAGATAAATTTTCTATAAATATCATTTTGAATATTAAGTAGTGAATTTAATATAATGTTATAGTTGTGGGTAATATTTATAAATTTTGCAAAGTAAGCAAGTTGCTACAGTAGTTGCTGCATAGTATCTCACGTTATTTGATTCAATTATTGTCAATATTTTAGATATTATTAAATCAATAATTGAGATGATAAGTTATTCATATTTTTATTTGCATAATTAACAATGTCTAGAAAGTTCTGTCGAGGAGAGGTTTGGTCACCTAATTGCGCGCCAATAGGGAGAAATCCTTATTGGAAAACCCCCTCTTTTCTGGGAACGATCTGGTTGTTAATATTGCGAGTTATAATAATATGATTAAAGGTTTTTAAAAAAATATTGAGATAATTTTTATGAAGTATTTGATATAAATTTTGCTTATTTTATGGACCCCGAGTTACCTATTTTTCAAAATAATCGATAGAAATTTATAATAAAGGTGGGGCCCACATGTGATGATGATATGTGGTGGGGGCCCACTTGTGGAGGACTTTTGGGGAGAAATCTAAGAATGCTTCACGGATGTGGGAGGAGTTTTATACAACATTATATATATATATATATATATATATATATATATATATATATATATATATATATATATATATAATTTTGTTTTACTTGATGATTCCATTGAATTTCAGTCACCGAATATTGCATAAGACGTCCGTGAGTTATTTTACTGTTGTTCCGTGAATCTTTTTTTTTAAATAGTATCCTTTCCATTCTCCTATAAATAGGATGCTTAGTTAGAATTAAAAATCACACCAGAATTAGAGAATTTTTCTTCTATAATATTGAGCGTATTTCTTTCGTGTTATAGGAAGCTTTGAGCGTAGGTATAAGTTTTCTTCAAGAATATCCCCGCTATACCAGTTAGAATACTCTTCTTTTCAAGGTAAGGGATGTTATTTTTGTTCAATATTCATATGAAATAATATTTTCTTCCATACTCTGTAGTATGTAAGTAATATTATTTCGTTTCAGATTTCGAATTCTATACTCATTCTGTTAAAGTTTTAGCTTCCATACTCCATAAAATTAGTAGAATATCCTTGATATTTGCGCTTCATCCAGTATATTTTCGCTTCATCCAGTATATTTTCATGAAAATATTATTCTGAGCATTTTTGATAAGTTTTAACTTTTTCACGCCGGAGTACTATTTACGGGGTTACTATTCCCAAAGTTACTATTCACGGGATACTATTCACTCAATTACTATTCACCCGTGGTACTATTCATGATAAAAATTAATTTTTTTCCGGTCCAAATTATTTTTGATACAATATTATTCTTGAATTTTACTCCACAAAGCAGTATCATGTTGACAATTTGAATATTATTGAATTCTGGATAAATTAAATTATAAATCTTTAAAAATTTATCCTTTGCTTTCTTTTAATTGAATTCTTATATCATTGTCATCATCCTCATGCTTATATTATTATGAAAGTCATTTGTGGCAGTAATGCATAGATGGACTTGGTATGATTATGACCAGGAATTATTCGGTATAATCATGACCGTAATGTTGCAAATGAAGTGGTAAAAGTCATCATTGGCCCGTAGTGCATTGATGGACAGTTGTTGGCATGATCATGACCATTGATGAAAACACGAATTTTGTTGGCCCGTAGTGCATGGATAATTTGTGATCGTGATACTAATGAATATCCTTGGTCATAGTGCAGGGATGATGTGGATTATTTATTAAGCTGAGTCTCAGCAATAAAAGTGATAAAAAAACCTTTTAAATCATAGAAGATAGTAGGTTTTATACTCTACTTGACTTTTCTAATGGATTGCTTGTTCCGCTGCAGTTAAACTTGATGTTTATTATATTTTATCAGTTTAACACTGCTGAAGGCTAACGATAATATTTTCTGCATTATCTTAGTCATAATATTTCTTACTGGGCTAGTTGAGCTCACCCTTTTTCTTTCATTGTTCTCTTCAGAAAATGAGAATATAGTTGGGACTAGTCGGAGAACGGAGTGACGGTCCAGATGTTTACATTAGTAGTCCTCAATATTCTGTAAAATAGTGTGATAATAAATGTATTGAAGACTTATTTTGAGCTTGTATACTGTCTAGAAGACAATATTTGTATTAAAACTCACAGCTCATGTTGTATATTTAAGTTTATATTTGTATTCTGTACCATGTATTTGGTGACTCAGAATGGGTGATGTATACCTATTTTGGGGGCGTCACAGTTGGTATCAAAGCTTAGGAATATGATTCCTGGCTAAGATGTGAAACTATAACTAGGGGGAGAGACGGGGAAATCCTTCGCTAGTATGACCTACCTAATTTATTTGTTATTTAATTGGTCGGTCAGAATATAGGGATGATATGTTGCATGTCAATTAACCCTTATTTTGTGGTAGTATTTGAAAATGTAATCCGAGAATGTTGAGAATAGCAATGGAGCACATGAGACCTTTGAATCACCAACGATCAATAACCAGGAAAACGTGCATCAGGAAGGTAACAATCCTCATGCAAACAACAACACCGACCAAATGATGAACGACGAAATATTTAGGGGCTTTCTGTAATTCATGCAACATCAGGCGAGAGAGACTGCTGTCCAAAATACAGGTGGAAACACTGGCAATTCTCGGACGGTCACCGCTAAACAGTTCAAGGAGCTAGGACCACCGGAGTTTATTGGAGAGCCAAAATCACTTAACGCGGTGACGTGGATAAAGCAAATCACCAAGATATTTGATGTCTTGGGATGCTCCGAGGAGCAAAAGGTTCCATTTGCCACCTTTAAGTTACGAGGAGAGACAGATTACTGGTGGAAATCGGTAAAGCGTACTCAACCTGCCGCACTAAAGATGTCTTGGGAGAAGTTCCAAGAACTATTCAACAATAAGTACTTTCTCGAAAGTATTCGTCACGTGAAGGAGGTAGAGTTCATCAAGCTGGAGCAGAACAATATGACAGTGTCACAGTATGAAGCTAAGTTTGTCGAGTTGTCCCGGTTTGCATCCCACTTGGTTGATAATGAGGAGAGAATGACGCGGATGTTTCTAAGAGGTTTAAAACCTGAGATACGTCAATATCTAATTTCTCACAAATTGTGTTTGTATTCAGATGTTGTAAATAGGGCTCAGTTATTGGAGCGCGATAACGAGTCATCCCAACCAAGAGAAAGTAGCTGGCAAAATGATAATACCAGTGGTAGCAGTCATCGAAGCAATGATAACAAACGTGGATAGAATCAACATGCTAGAAATGGTAACCACTTCGGTGGTAATCATGGTCAAGACAATAAAAGTGGACATTTCAAGAAGAAGAGATTCAACAATGATGGAAAGACGTCAGCACCAGCACCCGTTATTAAGGAAGGAGAGCGACCACCTATTATATGCTCCAAATGCGGATGGGAGGGACACATCAATCTAAACTGTGTATAGAAGTCCCAAACGTGTTACAATTATAGAAGAGAAGGTCACCTATCTAGATTTTATCATACAGGGAAGCCAAGTCCAGTTGGAACAGTGACACCAAATGCCATCCCAGACAAGTCAAAGCCAGTAGTTCAAGGGAGAGCGTTTGTTGTGACCTCCCAGAAAGTAAGGAACCCGAACGAGGTCATCACATGTAAGCTAATCATAAACTCTAGCGAAATCTATACCTTATTTGATACCGGTTCTACCCATTTTTTTATTTTTCCTACTTACGCTCAACGATTAAATTTGACTCCGGAGAAATTAGACTTTGACTTATCTGTTGAAACTCCGTTGGGAGAAACCTTTATTACATCCACCGTTTATAAGTCTTGTTGGGTTCAAATTGGTACCTTCACATTACCCGTCGATCTTATTTCCTTAAAAATACTTGCATTTGACGTGATTCTAGGGATTGATTGGTTAACTATTTATCATGCTAAAATTAATTATTTTCGTAAGGTTGTTAGCTTTCATATTCTTAACCAACCTATTATGCCAATTCAAGCGACCAAACCATTAAAATCAATCACTATCATCTCAAGCCATAAAGTTATTCGTTTATTGAAAAACGAATGTCAAGCTTTCTTAGCTCATGTCACGGATTTAAACAAAAATACATCAGTTTGAATAATATTTCTATTGTTAATAAATTTCCTGACGTATTCCCTAAAGAACTTCCTGGCCTGCCCCCAGAGCGTGAAATTGAATTTTGTATCGACCTTGAACCCGGTACAAAACCCATTTTCAAAGCCCTATATCAAATGGCTCCTATTGAACTTTAGGATTTAAAGACCCAACTGCAGGAATTGTTAGACATCGATTTCATTCGTCCTAGTACGTTTCCTTGGGGTGCTACTATTCTATTCGTAAAGAAGAAAGATGGAAGTATACGACTTTGTATTGATTATTGGGAGTTGAACCATGTCACTGTCAAAAATAGATACCCGTTACCTCGTATTGATGACTTGTTTGACCAGTTGCAAGGTGCCAAATTCTTTTCAAAGATTGATCTTCGTTTCGGATATCACCAATTGAAGATTAAAACCGATGACATTCCAAAGACGACTTTCAGAACTCGGTACGGGTATTATGAATTCTTAGTTATGTCTTTTGGATTGACTAATGCTCCTGCTGCCTTTATGGATATGATGAACAGAGTATTCAAGGAATATTTAGATCACTTTGTAGTCGTCTTTATTGATGACATCCTTATTTACTCCAAAAGCCGTGAAGATCATGAGCAACACTTGAGGCTGATACTCCAAAAGCTTCGTGAAAACAAGCTTTATGCCAAGTTGAAGAAATATGAGTTCTGGCTTGAGGAAGTAGCATTCCTTGGGCACGTAGTATCAAGTCATGGAATATCTGTTGACCCGACAAAGAATGAAGCAATTCAAAGCTGGGAGCAACCTAAATCAGTGATCGAAGTACGTAGTTTTCTCGGCTTAGTTGGTTATTATCGGAGATTCGTAGAAGGGTTTTCTCGAGTCGCTACTCCATTAACTCAGCTGACTCGAAAAGATATAAAATTTGGTTGGAGCGAGGAATGTAAAAAGAGTTTTCAAGAACTCAAGAGGAGACTCATTTTAGAACCTGTTCTGACAATACCATC
Organism: Panax notoginseng; assembly: GCA_016801055.1. Taxonomy (NCBI): domain Eukaryota; kingdom Viridiplantae; phylum Streptophyta; class Magnoliopsida; order Apiales; family Araliaceae; genus Panax; species Panax notoginseng. The sequence goes on from CM029019.1 coordinate 40,367,627, forward strand.
TGGCTTGGAGGGATTTGTCATCTACATTGATGCTTCACGTAAAGGGATAGGATGTGTTCTCATGCAATATGGGAAAGTCATGCCTCTCGACAACTCAAAGAATATGAGAGAAATTATCATACTCATGATCTAGAGTTGGCAGCGGTTGTCTTCGCACTTAAAATCTGGAGGCATTACTTGTATGGGGAAAAGGTGGAGATCTATACGGATCATAAAAACCTCAAATATTTCTTCACTCAAAAGGAACTCAACATGCGGCAATGACGTTGGTTCGAACTGTTGAAAATTATGATCATACTATTCAATACCATCCTGAAAAAGCGAACGTAGTAGCTGACGCATTGAGTAGAAGATTATATGCGGGTACCAGTGCGATATTGTCAAAGCAAAGTCCCATTTTGTATGACTTGCAAATGATGAAGATAGAGTTAAAGACTCCAGGGACCCACGTGATGATGGCAAATATATGAGTTGAACCGAATTTAATTAATAAAATTAAAGCTGCTCAAGCTACAGACCTGGAGCTGATGCGTATGAGAAAAAAAGTGTAAGAAGGTACTATTTCGGAAGCAAGAATCGATGAAGAAGGAATACTTCGAGTTAACTCCAGACTTTATGTTCCTAATGATTCTAACTTGAAGTATAAAATCATAATGGAGGCACACAACACACCATTTACAATCTATCCTAGGAGTGCCAAAATGTATCGTAATCTTTGACATACATTTTGGTGGAGTAATATAAAGAGATAGATCGCAGAGTTTATCTCAAGGTGTCTAACTTGTCAACGAGTCAAGGCGGAGCATCAAGTGCCAAAAAGTCCATTGCAACCACTTGAAATTCCAAGATGGAAGTGGGAGCACATTACTATGGATTTTTTTACTGGTCTTCCTTAGGTTTCTCAAGGCATAGATGCAATTTGGGTCATTGTTGATAGATTGACCAAGTCAGCTCATTTCTTACCTATACGAGAAACTTATTCACTTGAACGTCTCGCTCATATTTACATAAATGAGATTGTAAGACTGCATGGTATACCAGTATCCATAGTTTCTGATCGAGACCCAAGATTTACTTCACAATTTTGGGTTAGTTTATAAAAAGCTATTGACACAGATTTACGATTTAGTTCAGCATATCATCCTCAAATAGATGGGCAGTCGGAGAGGACTATTCAAACTCTTAAAGATTTATTAAGACTCTGTGTCCTTAACTTCAAAGGAAGTTGGGACAAGTTCTTACCGTTGGTGGAATTTTCCTACAACAACAGTTATCAAGCAAGTATCGGCATGACTCCATTTGAGGCGTTGTATGAAAGAAAGTGTCGTTCTCCAGTATGATGGGACGAGGTGGGTGAAGCAACGTTGTTGGGACCGAAATTGGTACGCATGACAACGTAAAAGATTCAAATGATCCGACAACGTATAAAAAGCTCACAAGATCGTCAAAAGAGTTATGCTGATCTTCATCGGAAGGACGCGAAATTCAATATTGGAGAACAAGTGTTGTTATGTGTTTCTCCATGGAAGGGAGTTAAGAGATTTGGGAAGAGTGGAAAGCTCAATTCTCGATTCATTGGCCCATTTAAAATCCTTGACCGAGTAGGAACTGTGGCCTATGGACTCGCTTTACCGCCAAGTATGTCTCGTATTCATAATGTTTTTCATATATCCATGTTACGTAAATATGTGGAAGACCCGAACCACATTATTGAGTTAGAACCGGACGAAATAGCGGAAGATTTAACATATGAAGAAGTTCCTGTTAAAATCTTAGATAAGAAGGAACATATTCTACGCTCCAAAGTTATACCTCAAGTCAAAGTTTTGTGGAAAAACCACGATGTTGAGGAAATGACCTGAGAGTTAGAATATAAAATGAGATCAAGGTATCCTCACCTCTTCGACATACCAGGTATGTACCCTAATTTCGAGGGCAAAATTTTATAAGAAGGGGAGGTTGTAAGACCCCAACTTTTATGAATAAAGATAAATTTTCTATAAATATCATTTTGAATATTAAGGAGTGAATTTGATATAATATTATAGGTGTGGGTAATATTTATAAATTTTACAAAGTAAGCAAATTGTTATATAATATTCGATTGGTCGGGGAATATTCGTTTTAACAGGGAATATTCGTACGACAGCACAATCATTGGTAGACCCCATAGCGAAATTATTGTCGAAGTTAGAAAACGATAGAAATATCTTTTTATGAAAATAACGGCAAAAGTTTTATCGTTAACTGTTGAAATAACCGGTGTTAAAAGTACAGTAATACGCGTGGTTACATAGTAGTACACGGTATTGATTATTGATGCTTACGTAAGAAGTCACTCAGTTTTGTTCAATTATTGATATAGTAGTTGCTGCATAGTATCTCACGTTATTTGATTCAATTATTGTCAATATTTTATATATTATTAAATCAATAATTGAGATGATAAATTATTCATATTATTATTTGCATAATTAACAATGTCTAGAAAGTTCTGTAGAGGAGAGGTTTGGTCACCTAATTGCGCGCCAATAGGGAGAAATCCTTATTAGAAAGCCACATCTTTCCTAGGAACGATCTGGTTGTTAATATTGCGAGTTATAATAATATGATTAAAGGTTGTTAAAAAAATATTGAGAGAATTTTTATGAAGTATTTGATATAAATTTTGTTTATTTTATGGACTCTTAGTTACCCATTTTTCAAAATAATCGATAGAAATTTATAATAAAGGTGGGGCCCACATGTGATGATGACATGTGGTGGGAGCCCACATGTGGAGGACTTTTGGGGAGAAATCTAAGAATGCTTCACGGGTGTGGGAGGAGTTTTATACAACATTATATATATATATATATATATATATATATATATATATATATATATATATATTTTGTTTTACTTGATGATTCCATTGAATTTCAGTCACCGAATATTGCATAAGACGTCCGTGAGTTATTTTACTGTTGGTCCGTGAATCTTTTTTTTTCAAATAGTATCATTTTCATTCTCCTATAAATAGGATGTTTAGTTAGAATTGAAAATCACACCAGAATCAGAGAATTCTTCTTCTATAATATTGAGCGTATTTCTTTCGAGTTATAGGAAGCTTTGGGCGTAGAAAACAGTATAAGTTTTCTTCAAGAATATCTCCGCTATACCAGTTGAAATACTCTTCTTTTCAAGGTAAGGGATATTATTTTTGTTCAATATTCATATGAAATAATATTTCTTCCATACTCTGTAGTATGTAAGTAATATTATTTCGTTTCAGATTCCGAATTTTGTACTCATTCTGTTAAAGTTTTAACTTCTATACTCCATGAAATTAGTAGAATATCCTTGATATTTGCGCTTCATCCAGTATCTTTTCATGGAAATATTATTCTGAGTATTCTTGATAAGTTTTAACTTTTTCATGCCGGAGTACTATTCACGGGGTTACTATTCTCAAAGTTACTATTCACGAGATACTATTCACTCGGTTACTATTCACCCGGGGTACTATTCATAATAAAAATTGATTTCTTTTCGGTTCAAATCATTTTTGATAAAATAGTATTCTTGAATTTTACTCCACAAAGCATTATCATGTTGACAATTTGGACATTATTGAATTCTGGATAGATTAAATTATAAATCTTTAAAAATTTATCATTTGCTTTCTTTTAATTGAATTCTTATATTATTGTCATCATCCTCATGCTTATATTATTATGAAAGTCATCTGTGGCCGTAGTGCATAGATGGACTTGGTATGATTATGACTAGGGATTATTCGATATAATCATGACCGTAATATTACAAATGATGTGGTAAAAGTCCTCATTGACCCGTAGTGCATTGATGGACAATTGTTGGCATGATCATGACCATTGATGAAAACACGAATATCATTGGCACGTAGTGCATGGATAAGTTGTGACCATGATACTAATGAATATCCTTGGTCGCAGTGCATGGATGATGTGGATTATTTATTAAGCTGAGTCTCAGCAATAAAAATGATGAAAAACCTTTTAAATCATAGAAGATAGTAGATTACTCTACTTGACTCTTCTAACGGATTGCTTGTTCCGTTGCAGTTAAACTTGATGTTTATTATATTTTATCAATTTAACACTGTTGAAGGCTAACGATAATTTATTCTGCATTATCTTAGTCATAATATTTCTTACTGGGCTAATTTAGCTCACCCTTTTTCTTGCATTGTTCTCTTCAGGAAATAAAAATATAGCTGGGACTAGTCGGGGAACGGAGTGACGGTCCAGATATTTGCATTAGTAGTCCTCACTATTCTGTGAAATAGTGTGATAATAAATGTATTGAGGACTTATTTTGAGTTTGAATACTGTCTAGAAGATAATATTTGTATTAAAACTCACAGCTCATGTTGTATATTTAAGTTTGTATTTGTATTTTGTACCATGTATTTGACGACTCGGAATGGGTGATGTATACCTATTTTGGGGGCGTCATATAACTGATTGCATATTTTTAAAGTTTAATGGTCAAATGCTGAAAATATGACAAGGTAATGCTCATTTTTGCATATATGAAACCGATTTATAGTCAACGTTGTAAATTTAAGATTATTTTTACAACAGATCATATTCGTTTATTCGCGGATCTGACGGTAAAAATAATATTTCATCCACACTTTAATATAGGTAGTAAACAAAATTTAATTGGGGATTGCAAAAGTGACTAAAATATAAGGGCTCGCTACGTCAACTGTAAAAAAAATCCTTTTTTTAAAAAAGTTATTATCCGCATAACTAAACTGCAGACGACTTTTTTTTTCCTTAACACAAAAGAATCTTTGACAAATCAAGGGAAGGCACCGTCTACAAAGTACGCCACAAGAATAATGGGGTTTGTTTTCGCATTAATACTGTGTTTGTAAGTTTTTATTTGAGGGGGAAAGGAAGGGAGAATAATTAAAATCCCTTCAAATCTCATGTTTGTGAGTTTTTTTTAAGAAGGAAGGGAAGAGTTTTTGAGGTAAAATTGATTTTATTTTTGACTCAAAACTTCCCCCCCCCCCAAAGTGGAAGGATTTGAAGGGATGAGAAAGGATGGAAAAGTTGAATATTTTACATTACCAAAAATAACCTTTCAAAATAAATAATGTGACAATCTTATCCCTAATTATTATAATTGCCAATTTTTTAAAATACAATTTTCCCCTGTCTTGCCCCCATCCTTTTCCCTTCTATACTTTTTCCTTCGCATCCCATCCCTCTAAACTCACAAACATTGCATAAAAGGTCGTTTGTGATGTCGTTCAAGAGATTGAAATACTTGTACATGTAGATTTTTCTTTTGTTATTGGATTCAATAGATTATTTGAGCATCCCTTGAGTGAATTGCAATTCTAATGGACAACGTGGATGTTGGGACAATCTGGTCAAGACTAATGGTAATTGGTACATTTCTCTCAAGTACACCGGATAATCTAGATTGAGAACCATCTAGTTAATCAAAATTACTTGGGTCTAATTGGGTTGGTTAATTATTTTTTATGTAATGGATTGGTTTAGTTTTGAACCCATATTATGAATTACAAATATGAGTTGAAACAAGTTTAACTATTTTCGACCTATATTAGTCAACACATCCCAATTTGTATAGTTTTCAAATTTGGACTCCAAATTTGCTATTTCAATACATGTACCATCTGTTGTGTCATGCCTCTTGAAGAATCTTGTCATGTACCCTCTTGTTAGTATAATGGAACAAATTTTGCGATTAAAATAATTAAAACATACAAACTTAGTGTGACGCCCCCAAAATAGGTCCACATAACTCATTCTGAGTTATCAAATACATGATACAAATTCAAATACAAACGTCAATTATTCAAATATTAATTGTCGTGTAAAATACGACAAAATATGAGCTGTGAGTTTCAATACAAATATTGTTTCATAGACAATATCCAAACTCAAATAAAGGCATAATTATAATTATTATCACACTATTTTACAAAATAGTGAGGACTGCTATAATAACCATCTTGAACCATCACTCCACTCCCCGACTAGTCCCAACTACATTCTCGCCTCTTGAGAAGAAAAATAGAACCAAAAGGAAAATGGTGAGCTCAACTATCCCAGTAAAGAATATTATGACTAAGATAATGTAGAACAAATTATCTTTAGTTCTCAACAGGAAAAAAAATCTGATAGAATATGTGACAACTCCAAAACAGGTCCATTCCATCCAACCTATTCTGAGTTGCTAAATACATGGTACAGAAAATAAATACAAATTTATTACAATAATTGTCGTGCAAAATACAACAACACATATGATGTGAGTTTGGATACAAATATATACCAAATGTGACTCATGTCCCAATCATGGACAGCACCCCACAATGATACCTTACATAAAAGTATAGTCAAAGACTGTTTTAGAAATTAGAATCTTTGGGAAGTGCTCAAGAAAACCTTCGTACATGGGAGACCATGCGTCTAGGTTATGATAGATATATATGGCCACAGAATTATCCTTGGTTGCAGCGGAACGAGCAATCCATTAGAAGAGTCAAATAGACTATAAAGTCTATTATCTTCTCCATGTTAAAAATCCACCAACAATGTTTTATCCCTGTAACATCACTCAACATTTCCTTTCCACAATCATATGAATAACTTATAATCATAATTGTAATTCTAAATTTTTTTTCGCACTCAGGATGAAGAATATTTTCATCACCTGTCTTTACCTGAAACATCAAAGATCATGGTTATACCAAATCACAGTTCCTGTTCATAACCATGCTAATAAATCCATCTTCGCACTATGACCAAAGATATTCATCAACAAACCATCTTTGCACTACGGGTCAAAGATATTCAACAACAGTTCATCTTCGCACTACAGGTCAAAGATATTCATCAATAATTTATCTTTGAACTACAGGTCAAAGATATTCATCAACAGTTCATATTTGCACTATAAGCCAAATATATTAATATCTCAAAGAAATATATAATCATTTCAGAATTATATAAACAATAATTATAACCATGTTGATCAATTCACCTTTACACATAAGCTAAAGATATTCAGTTATAAATTCAATGGTCATGATTATACCAGTCAACAATTAAACTTTGTACTACTGGCTAAAGAGAACCCATAGTCATGATCATACCAACAATCTACCCATCTTTACACTCAAGTGAAAAGAGAATTTCAACATCAGGGTTATAAAAATGTTATATATGATAATAGAAACAATATGATCAAAATATAGATTTAATTTCAAGAGTAATATTCATAAATTAACTATAATTTGGTCAGAAAAAGAAACCAATTTGTCGTGAATAGTAACTCGTAAATAATAACTCATGAATAGTGACTCATGAATAGTAATCCCGACACAAAAAGGTAAAAATTTCACAATAAAATTTATACCAATATTTTCGGTATAATGATATTGAAAGAATAACATTTTTGAGATTTATAAACAATTTATTTTAATTGTTTAAACTTTACTAAATAATACATTTAATCATCCTAAAATGCCAAACTCATAAGATTTCATTACCAATAACCAAAACCCTCATCAAAAATCTGCATATACCTCATATAGGATTCTCAAGCCATAAAATCCCATTTTCTAATTTTCTTACTTCACATAACATATTTAATTCATTTACTCATAACTAGTCCATTTTCATAAAAAATACTAAATTAGTTCCAAAAATATTTCTTTAATGGGATTTAGCAGAATATAGTCCCATATTGAACATATATTTTTCTCAGAATTTTTAAAACTCATTTACTATTTTTCATATGGCCAAAACCGCCGAATATTTAGACATTTATCAAAAATTGTACTTTTATCCAAAAATTCCGAAATTCACAGAGTACACTGATATTATATAGATATACTTTCAATAAAAATTTAATCAATTTTGGAGTTAACCATAAGGAGTTATAAGTTGTTACATTTAAAATGGTCTTTTCTCATAAAATTCACAACTCTTAATCTATATATCCAAAAATAGTCATTTTTGGACACAATCTAGAAAACTCATCAAATTATCATTTCAAATTTTTCCAGAATTTTTGAAGGTCAGAAAAATTACGAAACTGAAAAACATAACAACCCTTAAAGTCTCTTACTATCCCTTACCTCAAAAGTGCAGTATTTCTGACTGGAATGCAAAGCCGAAGGAAACTTGCACTGAATAGCAACTCTCAAAGTATCTAATACTCACAAAATATGCTTCATAATATAGAGAGAGAAATCTTATGTTTCTGGTGTGATTTTCAATTCTAACTTAGCCCTCTATTTATAGGAAAATGTTAGCATGCCGAAGCAGACTTAACCTGCAACCTGATGGCTTTACCTGCTACTATTCCCACCCACCACATTTGAATAAAAATCTCAGCACATTTCTTCACCAACCAAGTGTGGGGCCCACCAATTCTAGAATTTTTCACCAAAATGATTAACTCCGAAAATTCAACAATTTCTGAACCAATCATCTCGTAAAATTCATAACAAATCATACGTTCATTTTTAACGGTTCAAAATTTGTGAACATATACTCAACTTACATATGTATAACATATCCAAAAATTACCACGATCCAATGGTCGGATTAAAAATTATAACCCTCGTAAAATATCTCAAAAACCCTAATTTAATTTTCAATACCTCCGTTCCGACAAAAATACAGATAAAATACCTTAACATTAACTCCTTCATTTTTAACCACAAAAATATATCCCTCATTTATATCCACATAAAATAAATATTTCCTTATCATATGAATCAATAATTAATTATTCATAAATAATATTACAGAATCACATTTATGACAACCAGGCCGTTCCCAGGAAAGAGGAGGCTTTCCGATAAGGATTTCTCTTTACTGGCGCGCAATTAGATGACCAAACCTCTCCTTAGACAGAACTTTCTAGACATTGCCAATAATGTTATCTAATAATATTATTCAAATAATATGAATTATTGATATGATAATGGGAAATACTGTGCAGTGACAATTATTGAGCAACAATAATATAAAATATCAACGCAGTAATTATTGAATCAATAAAATAAAATATTGAACAGTAATTACTGTAACAATTATTGAGTGGTGCCTTCTTACGTAAGAATCAATAATTTAAAAATACTGTACAATACCGTGTGCTACTGTGTGACGACGCGTATTACTGTAATTTAACAACCGGGTATTCTAACAGTGTTAACGGTAACAATTGCGCCATTATTTATAAAAAATCAAATTTGTCGTTTTCTTCATCCAATCGCTTTTCGTTATGGGGCCCACACAAGGCTGCGCCGTCGTACGAATATTCTTCGACAGCAAGAATATTTTACGACCAAACGAATATTCCCAGACAACAATGATTATTTTATAACCACTTGTTTATTTTAAAAAGTTTCATATATCACCCTTAACTTTAACTTTTATCAATTTAACCATTTACTAAATAGTAACTATAAGAAAAATTAAATACTTTTATTTCATAAAATTCGGGGTCTTATAATCTCCTCTCCTTATGAAATTTCGTCCTCGAAATTTACGTACCTAGTATTTCAAAGAGTTGAGAATACCTTCCTTTCATTTCAGATCCTATCTTCTCTGTCCTCATAATTTCTCCAATGCTCATCTTCTGTATTTCAAATATCATTCTAGAATACAGCTTCAAAACAAGGGTTAATTTAACAAATTAACATATCACATAATATCCCAATATTATGACTGACCAACAAATAAACTTAGGTAGGACACACTAGCGAAAGATTTACTTATCTCTCTCCTCCTAGTTATATTCCCCGATCTCCGCTAGAGACCATATCCCTAAGCTCTGATACCAACTGTGACAACCCAAAACAGGTCCATTCCATCCAACCTATTCTGAGTCGCCAAATACATGGTAAAAAAAATAACTACAACTTTATTACAACAATTATCGTGCAAAATACAACAACACATATGCTGTGAGTTTGGATACAAATATATACCAAATGTGACTCATGTCCCAATCGTGGATAGCACCTCACAATGATACCTTACATAAAGGTATAGTCAAAGACTGTTTTAGAAATTAGAGTCTTTGGGAAGTGCTCAAGGAAACCTTCGTACATGGAAGGCCATGCGTCTAGGTTATGATAGATATCATATGGCCACAGAATTATCCTTGGTTGGTCCAATAGACCTCAAAGAAAAACGAGAAGTTTACTATCATATTCTTTCCAATGGTGAGTCTTCTCTTGACATATCATTATCTCCACTGTCTCTAATTGAGAATTATACTTCAAACAAACACCAAGATTATATAGGTAGTGCTCGTAAATATACTCAGCAAGTGGATGAGCACATCCCTATCTTATGATGATACGAGGTTGTATGTCATTAGACATCTTGTATGATAGTGGCAAAACACCCTTCCAACGTTGGGTACGCCTTACCCTATTGGATTCACCAAATATAACTACTAAATGAACTTTTCTATACTGCTTAGGGAGAACTCCACAGCTAGAGACCACCGTTCTATTCCCTTGTTACCCCCGCTCGACCCAGCTACACTCTTTTTACCTCAAAGGAATTATGAAGTAAAAGGGTGAGCACAACTAGCTCAGTAAAGAATATCATGACTAAAGATAATTAAATTATCAATAGCCTTCATTAGTAATAAATCAGAGTTTTAGAATATATGGTAGATAATAAAAATTTTCAACCATAGTTGCAGCGGAACGAGCAATCCATTAGAAGAGTCAAATAGACTATAAAGTCTATTATCTTCTCCATGTTAAAAATCCACCAACAATGTTTTATCCCTGTAACATCACTCAATATTTCCTTTCCACAATCATATGAATAACTCATAATCATAATTGTGATTCTAAATTTTTCTTCGCACCCAGGATGAAGAATATTTTCATCACCTGTCTTTACCTGAAACATCAAAGATCGTGGTTATACCAAATCACAGTTCCTGTTCATAACCATGCTAATAAATCCATCTTCGCACTACGACCAAAGATATTCATCAACAAACCATCTTTGAACTACGGGCCAAAGATATTCAACAACAGTTCATCTTCGCACTACAGGCCAAAGATATTCATCAATAATTCATTTTTGCACTACAGGTCAAAGATATTCATCAACAGTTCATATTTGCACTATAGGCCAAATATATTAATATCTCAAAGAAATATATAATCATTTCAGAATTATATAAACAATAATTATAACCATGTTGATCAATTCACCTTTACACATAAGCTAAAGATATTCAGTTATAAATTCAATGATCATGATCATACCAGTCAACAATTAAACTTTGCACTACTGGCTAAAGAGAACCCATAGTCATGATCATACCAATAATCTACCCATCTTTACACTCAAGTGAAAAGAGAATTTCAACATCAGGGTTATAAAAATGTTATATATGATAATAGAAACAATATGATCAAAATATAGATTTAATTTCAAGAGTAATATTCATAAATTAACTATAATTTGGTCAGAAAAAGAAACCAATTTTGTCGTGAATAGTAACTCGTAAATAGTAACTCATGAATAGTAACTCGTAAATAGTGACTCATGAATAGTAATTCCGACACAAAAGGATAAAAATTCTACAATAAAATTTATACCAATATTTCGGTATAATGATATTGAAAGAATAATATTTTTGAGATTTATAAACAATTTATTTTAATTGTTTACACTTTACTAAATAATGCATTTAATCATCTTAAAATGCCAAACTCATAAGATTTCATTACCAATAACCAAAACTCTCATCAAAAATCTGCATATACCTCATATAGGATTCTCAAGCCATAAAATCCTATTTTCTAATTTTCTTACTTCACATAACATATTTAATTCATTTACTCATAACTAGTCCATTTTCATGAAAAATACCAAATCAGTTTCAAAAATATTTTTTTTCTGGGATTTAGCAGAATATAGTCTCATATTGAACATATATTTTTCTCAGAATTTTTAAAACTAATTTACTATTTTTCATATGGCCAAAACCGCCGAATATTTAGACATTTATGAAAAATTGTACTTTTATCCAAAAATTCAGAAATTCACTGAGTACACTGATATTATATAGATATACTCCCAATAAAAATTTTATCAATTTTGGAGTTAACCATAAGGAGTTATAAGTTGTTACTTTTAAAATGGTCTTTTCTCATAAAATTCACAACTCTTATTCTATACATCCAAAAATCACCATTTTTGGACACAATCTAGAAAACTCATCAAATTATCATTTTAAATTTTTTTAGAATTTTTGATGTTCAGAAAAATTACGAAACTACAAAACATAACAACCCTTAAAATCTCTTACTATCCCTTACCTCAAAAGTGCAGTATTTCTGACTGGAATGCAAAGCCGAAGGAAACTTGCACTGAATAGCAACTCTCAAAGTATCTAAATACTCACAAAATATATTTCATAATATAGAGAGAGAAAGAGAGAAAGCTTATATTTCTGGTGTGATTTTTAATTCTAACTTAGCCTTCTATTTATAGGAAAATGTTAGCACGCCGAAGCAGACTTAACGTGTAACCTGATGACTTTACCTGCTACTATTCCCACCCACCATATTTGAATAAAATCTTAGCACATTTCTTCACCAACCAAGAGTGGGGCCCACCAATTCTAGAATTTTCCACCAAAATGATTAACTCCGAAAATTCAACAATTTCTGAACCAGTTATTGTGTAAAATTCATAACAAATCATACGTTCATTTTTAACGGTTCAAAATTTGTGGACATATACTCAACTTACATATGTATAACATATCCCAAAATTACCACGATCCATCGGTCGGATTAAAAATTATAACCCTCGTAAAATATCTCAAAAACCCTAATTTGATTTTTAATACATGCGTTCCGACAAAAGTACAGATAAAATACCTCAACATTAACTCCTTCATTTTTAACCACAAAAATATATCTCTCATTTATATCCACATAAAATAAATATTTCTTTATCATATGAATCAATAATTAATTATTCACAAATAATATTACAGAATCACATTTATGACAACCAGGCCGTTCCCAGGAAAGAGGGGGCTTTCCGATAAAGATTTCTCCTTACTGGCGCGTAATTAGGTGACCAAACCTCTCTTTAGACAGAACTTTCTAGACATTGCCAATAATGTTATCTAATAATATTATTCAAATAATATGAATTATTGATCTGATAATGTGAAATATTGTGCAGTGACAATTATTGAGCAACAATAATATAAAATATCAACGCAGTAATTATTGAATCAATAAAATAAAATATTAAACAGTAGTTACTGTAATAATTATTGAGTAGTGCCTTCTTACGTAAGAATCAATAATTTAAAAATACTGTGCAATACCGTGTGCTACTTTGTGAGGACGCGTATTACTGTATTTTAACCACCGGGTATTCCAACAGTGTTAACGGTAACAATTACGCCGTTATTTATAAAAACTCAAATTTGTCTTTGTCGTTTTCTTCATCCAATCGCTTTTCGTTATGGGGCCCACACAAGGCTGCGCCGTCGTACGAATATTCTTCGACAGCAAAAATATTTCACGACCAAACGAATATTCCCCGACAACAATGATTATTTTATAACCACTTGTTTATTTTGAAAAATTTCATATATCACCCTTAACTTTAACTTTTATCAATTTAACCATTTACTGAATAGTAACTATAAGAAAAATTGAATACTTTTATTTCATAAAATTCGGGGTCTTACAGAATACAATAGATAGCAAGTTTTAGATCACAACTGCAGCTGAAACAACAATCCATTAGAAGAGTCAAGTAGAGTATGATATCTACTATCTTCTATGATTTAAAAGTCCATCATCAATATTTTATCCATGTAACACCAATTAATAAATATTTTAAATCAACAAATTATTCATGCACTACGGGCCAATGATATTCGTTAGTATCACTAGTGGTCAAGATTGTGCCAAACACATGTTCATCTATGAACTACGGGCCAATGAGAACTTTCAGCACAAACCTTATTTGTAACATTGAAGGTTATGATTATATCAATATACAATTTTTGGTCATAATCATACCAATCAACAGTCCATCTTTGCACTATGGGTCAAAGATGACTTTCAACACAATATAAGCATGAGGATGATGGCAATGATATAAAGATTCAATCAACTGAGATTAAGGATAAATATTAGATATTTATAATTTAATTTATCTATAGTTCAAAAATGTCTAAATTGTCAACATGATAACTATAAGTGAAGTAAAATTCAAGAATGATATTCATGTATCAAAAATAATTTAGACAGAAAAGAAAATTAAATTCTGTTGTGAATAGTATCGTATAAATAGTACTGTATGAATAGTGCCCTTAAATAGTACCATATGAAAAGTACCCAGATATGAAAAGATTAAAATTTAATAAGAAAGTTCAGACCAATATTCCAGTTAAATGATATTAGATGAAGTGTAAAACTTTAAGGAATTTCTAATCATTTAAGGAATTATAGAAGCAATACTTACCATAGTAAGTTTAAATTTAGGAATATGAAATGAAATAATATCCCTTACATAATATGGAGTATGAAAGAAAATAATATTTCTTATGAGTATTGAAATAAAATAATATCATTTACCTTAGTAGAAACTAGATTTGACTGGAATATCAGATATTATTCTGAGAAAATTTTGCACAAAAAGCTACACTCAAAATATCCTTATACTCGAGAGAAATACTCACAATACTATAAAATAAGAATTTCTGATATTGTAATGGTGTATTTAGAAAGGAGGGGTAAACTCCCTTTTATAGTGTCACCTCGGAGGAGAAAGTAAACAACCTGCCTAATTTTTTTTCTTCTTCCTCTGCCTAACTTGCCTAACTTTCTCATATTTTCATATAGGTGATGGTCCACCTTTTGGAATATGAATTGCAGGAAGGATTCTTCACCAATCAAGTGGTCCCATGGAAGAAAATAAGTTACATTCCAGCACATGATTTTGAAACAAAATGCAGTACACCGAGTTTGAAAAACAAAGAAATACACCAAGCTTCTCACCTCCACTTACCTTTAACAAATTCACGAGCTTATATATATATATATTATAATATTATAATATTATTATTTAAACAATTATCATATATTATAATAATATATTTGAATAAATATTTTATCGGAGAAGATAATTGTCAAACTTTCAACAAATATTTCATGCAAAATTCCTTCATTTATATCAAAATTGAACCAATATCTGAAAATAGTATGCACACAAGTCAATCATGTTTGATGATAAAGCATATACTTTGTAACAATCTTATTCATTTATTAAGAAAAAATATTAATTTATTAAAGGCTTTTAATTATCTACATGATGCTGCTTTATAATATGTGATAAATCCATAGTTTTAAGCAATGCTTTTAGAATAATGATGATGATCATTCTAATGAGATCTAAATTCTTAGAAAGCTTAAAACTAAAATAGTTCCCAATCGTTGAATTACTAAATTGGGGATTAGTGAATCAGGATAGATTGGTACATACGTTGCTTGCTCATTGAATGAGGATGATTGATCTCATGATCATTTGTGTGGAGACACTAAAGCAAGTATGTAGGTGCTTATTAGAGAATAAGTTCACTGAACATGACTAGCTAAGGAATACCTAATGGAGTTTTACTTGCCTGTCAATAGGAATTTCTTTAGTGATAGTAGTACAAGTGATCCTTGGACTTGAGATCATGATAGTATCTTATGTATGATGAGTTATACTTTGACTTATTCCTTAAGACCCTTAGGGTATATCAAAGGGTATGCTTGGGTATAATAAGTTGTACATGGAGATAATGTATGATCAATAAAGAATCTACCACTTCTAGTAAAAGAAGAGAAATGTCCCATGTGATTCGATAAATGACAACCCAGTAGTCCTTGGTCAAGGCAGAATAAAATTAGAAAGGAGTTTAAAATTTGTATTATTTAGAGTTGTGCATTTAAGAGTCGAAATACATATAATTAAATTAAATAAGAGTTGACAGTAATTTCATGTCTTATATTTAATTGGGACATTGTATGGTGGAAGGATTGAATTGTACGGTAACTATTTACTCAAATGTTCTTTTATGATTAATGTTGAAATCTATATTATCTGAAAAGTTGTTAATCGCTAGGGAGGCTTATCCCTATTGTAGAATAAATATTATTTATTTAAATAAATTAATAGTTTAATTTATTTATTTAAATAAGATTAGAATTGTTTTAATTGATTTATTAACAATCGGTTTAATATGGAGAACCTAAAGGGTAACACCATAAAATGAATAATAATTATTTAAGAAGTTAATGGCATAATCGTAATAATATGTTAAGTGTATTTAATTTAATTTATGATGATAGAATAAATTAAATAGCTTAATATTTATTATTTAATATTTTAGAAATATTAAATATAAATTAATAAGAGGAGTCATATTATTATTATTACTATTATTATTATTTAATTCCTAAAATAGTTTGGGAATTAATTAATAAAAGTACTCTCATATATTCCTAATAATATTAGGAGACTAATTAATTAAAAGAGTTTAATTAATTATTCCTAATAAGATTAGGATCCTAATTAATTAAAAGAGTTTAATTAATTAAAATAAAACATAATTCCTTAATTGTTAAGGAGTGTTGCCTACATCTATAAATAAGAGGAGTCTTATTATGGGTGAATAGTTGTTGCTGAGTTTTTCACAACATACGTGATTCCAATAGTTGAGAGAGTACACCCTTTCTAATAGAGATAGAAAACTAGAGTTTAGCCAACCACCCTTATTCTTGAATATTTCTTCTTCCTTAGTGGATAACCTCTAGAGGCCAAACACTTGGGTGGCTAACGTTGATCAAATGAATGAATCAAACCCGGTGGATTCAAGTTGAACGCGAAAAGGATTGGAGGTGAACTTGTACTTGAGTAAGCTCGGATCGTCAAGGGTATGATTTTTGTTTTTTCTTTTTCGTTTAATTAATAATTATGCATAAAGGATGATATAGGTATATGGTTTGTAAAATTTAAAACTCTGATTTTTCACGTTTCTGCATATTTTGTGCAATTTGATTGCGTTCATGACTATTACAAACCTAACAGTGGCATCAGAGCCAAATTTTTATACGAATTATTAATTATTTTAATTTGATATGTATATTGATATGTGTTTAGAATAATTTAATTGTGCATCATTTTGTTGTATAAAGTTTTATTAAAAAAAACAAAAAAACAAAAAAACAAAAAAAAACGGAAAGCATGTGATATACCGTGAAGTGAATTTCATTTCTTTTTCGCTGTGATTCGCGGTCAAGGGATGCTGATTCACGTGGGTGGTTGAATCTGGATTAAGAGTTATCATATGATCAAGTGCCTATATCTACTAAGTGGATATTATGTAATTATATATATATATCGTATTATATCTACTGAATGGAGACTAAAATTCATGTGAATCAGCACCTTGGATCCAAAAGTAAAGTGAAATCATACTGAGTAAGGTGATATATATATATATATATATATATATATATATATATATATATATATATATATATATATATGTATTATATTTTTAATTATTTTATAATTAAAATAAAAATATTTATTTTAATTTTAAAATTAGATTTCATGTTAACTAATTAGAGTTGGAATTGAATTCCATGATAACTAATTAGAATTGAAATTGGATTCCATGTTACCTTAAATAAAGGAGTTTATTTAGATATGGAATAAGATTTCATATTATTCAAAATAAAAGGGTTTATTTGTGAATAGGAAAGAGAATTCGTATTTCCTTAATTAAAGGAGTTTATTTAGATATGAAATAAGATTTTATATTATTCAAAATAAAAGAGTTTATTTGTGAATAGTGTGACGCCCCCAAAAGAGGTATACATCACCCATATTGGGTCGCCAGATATAAGGTACTGAATACAAATACAATCTTAAATATACAACATGAGCTGTGAGTTTTAATACAAATATTGTCTTCTAGATAGTATTCAAACTCAAAATAAGTCCTCAATACATTTATTATCACACTATTTTATAGAATAGTGAGGACTACTAATGCTATCATCTGGACCGTCACTCCATTTTCCGACTAGTCCCTGCTACGTTCTCATTTCCTGAAGAGAACAATGAAAGTAAAATGGTGAGCTCAACTAGCCCAGTAAGAAATATTATGACTAAGATAATGCAGAATAAATTATCGTTAGCCTTCAACGGTGTTAAACTGATACAATATAACAAACGTCAAGTTTAGCTACAGCGGAACAAACATTCTATTAAAAGAGTCAAGTAGAGAATAAAATCTATAATCTTTTATGATTTAAAAAGTTTTTCATCACTTTTATCACTGAGACTCAGCTTAATAAATAATCCACATCATCTCTGCACTACGGCCAAGGATATTCATTAGTATCACAACCACAAATTATCCATGCACTACGGGCCAAGGATATTCGTGTATTCATCAATGGTCATGATCATGCCAACAACTGTCCATCAATGCACCATGGGCCAATGAGAACTTTTACCACATCATTTGTAATATTACGGTCATGATTATACCGATTCATCCCTGGTCATAATCATACCAAGTCCATTTATGCACTACAGGCCACGGATGACTTTCAATATAATATAAACATCAGGATGATGACAATGATATAAGAATTCAATAAAATAAGTTCAAGAATTCATTTATCCAGGAACCAATAACGTTCAAATTATTAACATGATACTTCTTTGTGGAGTAAAATTTAAGAATGCTCAGAAGAATATTTTCATGAAAAAAATACTAGATGAAGTGCAAATATCAATGATATTCCACTAATTTTATGGAGTATAGAAGTCAAAGCTTTAACCAACTGAGTATAAGAGAATATATGAAACTGCAAATAAATTTTCGTCCGCCATACGGTAATCCACTTAGACAGATCATTTCCACAATTTAATAAGGAATGAATACAAAGGATCATTCACCACGCATGTGATAATCCACATAGACAGGTTATTCCAACAGAATAATAAAGAATGGAATAACAGAAGAAATCACCATGCATGCGATAGACCGCACATACAGGCTATTCCATCAGAATAATAAAGAATGGAACCAGGCCATGCGTAAATCGCACAGACAGGATGTTCCAACAGAATAATAAAGAACGAAACCAGGTCATGCGTAAACCGCACAGATAGGATGTTCCAACAGAATAATAAAGAACTAAACCAGGTCATGCGTAAACCGCACAGACAGGATGTTCCAACAGAATAATAAAGAACGGAACCAGGTCATGCGTAAACGCACAGACATGATGTTCCAACAGAATAAAAAAGAATAGAATAACAGAAGAATTTCACCATGTATACGGTACTTCACATAAACAGGTTATTCCAACATAATGATAAAGAATGGAATAACAAAAGTTCTCTTCATGAAGACGAAAAAAATAATAACCCTTACGAGTACAACAAATAATATCCCTTACCTTAGAAGAAACTGGATATAGGAGTAGTGAAGTAGCAGAATACTTTTCTTCTTTCTCTCTATAGTTTCTCTCTCTAGAGTTTCAGTGAATTCGTAAGAAATAATGAAGGAATGAGCTTCTATTTATAGGAGAATGGACTGAATAGTAACTAATTCATGAACGGTCTAGATTGATTTACTTTTAAACGGACAGTCCATATTGATTTACTATGCAGTATTAATAAAATATTCTAATAAAACAAAATCTTTTAAATAAAATATAATATATTCTATTTATAATCTAATAAAACGAATAACTTTATAAAAATATTCTGTTTTATATAAAAAGATTTTACTATGCAAATACTATGCAGGCACTATGCAAATACTATGCATAATAGAATATCATATATTCTATTTATAGTATAATAAAACAAATAACTTTATAAAAATATTCTATTTTATATAAAAAGTTTTCTGTTTTATTACATTTATAATAATAATAAAACAAAACTTATCACATTTATTATAATTCACAATATTAATCGACCAGGTCATTCCTAGGAAAGATGGGGCTTTCCAATATAGATTTTTTTCTATTGACGCGCAATTAGGTGACCAAACCTCTCCTTGGCAGAACTTCTTGACATCGTTAATATTACAAATAATAATATGAATAACTTTGTCGTCTCAATTATTGATTTAATAACATAACATATTATACAGATGCTACTGTGACAATAATTGAATCAATAATATGAGAGATATGATGCAACAATTACTGCAGTAATAATTAAGTATAACTGAGTGACTTCTTACGTAAGCATCAATAATCAATACCATGTACTACTATGCAACCACGCGTATTACTATACTTTTACTACCGAGTAGTTTAACAGTTTTAATGGTAATACTCACTGCCAGAAAACAGTAAATAGACAACGCGGAAAAAACGTTGTGGTTTCAGTCAGAAAAACGTCGTGGTTAAGGGTGTCATCTATTTAACACCCTTACACAACGTTTTAAAAACGTTGTAGTTAAGCACAATACACAACATTTTTTAGGAAAAAAACGTTGTTGATTTATTTTTCAAAAATTAACAGATGCTTAAAAAAGTTGTTGTAGGTATGATTCCACAACGTTTTTTGAATAAAAACGTTGTTGTTTAGTATATCAGACAACATTTAAGCACATTTACACAACATTTTTAAAATGTTATAGATTAAAAAAAAAGAAAAAAAAAGTATGGTTCACCTACATTACCAATGCACCTGTAATATGCTAATGCCAATATAGCTAAAAGGAGCACAAGGAGTAATACAACTTCCAACACTTGAATAGAACAACAGTGCTCAAAATCTAATAAAAAGATAATATTATGTCCAATCATAGACTTCTAAACCATAATATCAAATTTAAAAAAAACATCCACCAGCAAGTAAATGACAATGTTATGTTTGAGCAACAAAATTGCATAACCACTCCAATAAGAATTACACAAACATATTGGGCCTAGACGCCTTGTATGTTGTCTTCAACTTGCTAGTTGGTGGCCTAACCTTCTTAAACACCAATGGGAACCTGATTTTGGAGTTGTGGAAATGCTTGGTGCTCTCCCTCTTGCAGAGCTTGGCAGGGACGGTCGCTGTCTTAATGATCTGGATGCAGTGATGGCAGACTCTGTGGCGAGAAGCCATCTCAGTGTACATCTGCTCAACAATAATGCTAGATGTTACATAACATCTGCTCAACAGTAAGCATGTAATCAGCTGGATCCACCTTAAATAACTTCCTAAGAGTCCTGAAAGCATATTGGTTGTAAATCATCAGGTATTAATCTCATTAATAGTGCATAAGATGTACAAAGCCTGCAATCAGGAACAAAGGAACAATGTCTTCCCATTAAAAATCACATATATGTACTTTAGCTTGAATGGATTACAGAGCTTGCTAAAAAAAATAATCTTAGTGTTTTCTGTTCCAAAAAGGAAGGACAGTACACAAAATGTTGTGGGATTTCTTCCAAGATTTTTATTTAGGTTATTAATAATAAAAAAACCTCGGATTAGAATCCTAAGTTTCAATAGGCTATTGAAATTCTTAACTGGGATAGTTTTCCAGCTATCATGTTTTCTACACCATTTTAAGCTCAAAACATTTTTCCTAGAAAAACTCTAGCATACTTAGGTTCTATTTCTAACACCTCTTACTTACATATTAAAATTGATGATTTTCAGACATTATACTATTCTGTCAAACATTTTGGATTTTTAACAAACTCCTAATTCCATGATTCTGCTCAATTAAAAAGGCAGCAGAGAAGAGGACATTAATCAAAAACAATTACACATTCCATAATACTTTTCATTTCTCAAGAAGCTTGTTAATTAACAAAACTGTTTTGGGATGAAATATGACCTTCCAATTTACAACTTAAATTACACTATGTTGGTGTGTTATCACCAAACAATAAGCTAGATATATGAACGAGTTTACAAAGTTCGGCATACAAGTATTGAAACCTTATTGTATTTACCCTTGGTGAAAATTTGTTAGAGCAGATAGTTCCTTATGAAGGCTGGAATATCATTTACAACATAATGACAAAATGGTAGCATAAAGGAAAAAATAATAATGAGAAACTTAGCAATCAGTAAATATCCCCTGAATAAAGTTTCAAAACATGTAAAGAAATCAAAGGGCAGTATTCAGCCCAACAATAGCTTCATGAGCTTATAACACTACACTAAACAAGGATATAGATGAATATGCCAGAGAAAATAATCACCATGTTTGAGATTAATATCATTTTAAATAGAGACAACAATATCTTGTCTTACCAGACACAATTGTCTCTAGGAACACTTAAAAGTAGATGCATACACCACTAATGAACCTAATAATTCAAGGTTAGTCAGTAGTTCATGTTTCTAATTCAATATTTACTTGAACAGATACATTTCTTAGTTCAATAGTCCACCTTCTGCAGTATTCAACTAAAAAAGATACTTGAATTTTTGAAAAATATACCTAAAAGTAATCAATTTCAGAAGCTGCAGACAATAATTCCAATAAAAGACGGGGCTAGTCAGTTGCTGAATTCGCCAAAGACCTCGAAAATCCACCTATTTGATTCAAATGCAGTGATGCATACATATATAAAAGTATTAAAAGTGTGCACTTGTGTATGTTTTATATCTATGTAATATGGGTGTGAAATGGTAACCTCTTACCATTCTGGCTGCACGCATCTCCATCATGAAAGCTTCTTGTGAATTTCTAACAGTCGGATCATTAACCTGCAATATGCATAATACTGTCAGGATATGACATTAGTTCATTCTGGCGCACAGAGAAATGAAACCTCTGGTTATAGTGACAATACTTGGTACTTGAGGGAAAAAGGAAGTTCACTGCGAAATAGAGAACTAAAACCTCAAGCACATTATATATTGGTCAATGTTCCCATAATAGTTTTTCATATGTGCACATTAGGACTGTTTTTACCATAAACAAGCTCCTACAGAACAATTAGTCATATCAAAAGCAGCTAGCAAGATTAATGGAACCACTTTTATTTCAATATGGAATTCAATTAAAATAGAACATCGCAGGTAATAATATAATATAGGCAATAATGTGAATATGTGATAAATAATACAGCAAGTCAAAAATCAAGGCACTTTAGGCAACAACAAGCAGATCACAAGCTAAACTGTAACAAGAGAACAGTCGAATTGCTACATAAATGAAAACCATTCTTTATTTACACAAGATGACATTCACATAAAGGAGAAAACATCAGAATGCTACAAAGAGATCCATAAGTCTGTTAAGGTAATGATGGGAAATTTATTGAAATACTAAATGAAGGTACTTTAGTCTGACTAAATGAAAGTTAGACTATAGATTAACGGAGACAGTTAACTGGTTAAGACACAATTTACAAGTTGATTGTTGTTGATAGTCAAATTATTGTATTATACAATCAATTCATGAATTTTCTCAATTTCTGACTCTCAGACCTAGTCAATAAAACTCATAATATCTTGTCATAATCTCACACAAGTTCAATAAACTTCCAACATTTGCCATTATCTCAAACAAAATCGGTAAAACTCCTAATATCTTTATTATAATACCCAACTCTGATTTATGACAAATGGGCCTAGTATTAGTGCAACCATTTTAGGCTAATTTTTTTTAGTTTTTTTTGGGGGAAGGGGGTTGAGCAAATGCTCTTTTATTGATCAATGTTGTATCTTAGTAATGGTCTGATTCTTATACCAGGAGGATCCAAGCCAGTTCCATTATCAAGTGACATGTGCTTAATCCAACACATAAAACGAAGCAAGAGAAACTGATTATGATTTGATGCACTACTCATTCATACTAACACTGAGTTAACCATGCACAAATATTTACAAATAGCAAGTCCCTTAATTAAGAATAGTAGTTAAAAGTGAATTCAATTGAGTTTGATATGCAAAGGAATCAACCTTGACTGTAGTAATGCCCGAAAATAAAGCATTAGCATCAGTCAATAGAACCGCATCAATCCGGCGAGCTGTCATCCTCCGGTAAGCATCATAAACTGTGGTCCCCTCGGGAATTGTTAGGGCTTCGATAGCCTCATCTTCTTCACCGTCCTTTCCCCACTAACATACCCAAAATCCTAATTCAACAATCAAATCCCATCAAAAATACATAAATTGCAAAAATAAACAATAAAAAAATCAATTGATAGAAATGAACTCACGATGAGTGAACGGGCGATGTGGACTTTGCGAGGCTTTCATTGGTGGTGAGGCTTCCTTTTCAGAGCTAAAACTTCCTTGTTCACTACTTTCATGGCGTAATAGCAGCTCTCCTTGCTCCGGAGACAGCAGAGGTACACTTTTTCGATGTCGCCGCTACCGATCTAGCGGACGAGGCTGAATCCGAGGTGACTATCGATCTACTGTAAGAGAGAAAGAGAGAGAGAGATAAAGGAGGGGGAAGAGGAGGATGTTGCTGGCGAGGGAGCGACGAAGGGATGTGGTTGCCGAAAAGAGGAGTGAGAGGAGGAAGGTTTGTCGCCGCTGCTACTGGAGATAGAAAATGGGAGAGAAAAATGAGAGAAAGAAACGAAGGGTTGGATTGTTTATGCGCTCCGTGTTTTTATTTTTCCTCCGTGTTTTAGTTGATAGATAACGTTTTATTTTTAAAAACGTTATCTATTTAAAATTAAAAATTACCCTTATAAAATAGATAACGTTTTTTCATATGTATCTACAACGTTTTATTAAAAAACGTTGTAAAAAAAATACTACAACGTTTTTATAAAAAACGTTATCTTTTAAACGTTGTCTATTTACTGTTTTGTAGTAGTAACTTTCGCCGTTATTTTTATTAAAAAAATAATTCTGTCGTTTTCTTACTACGATAATACTTTCGTTGTGGGGTCCACCAATGATTATGCCGTCGTACGGATATTCCCCGACAAAAAGAATATTTTTCGACCAAACGAATATTGTATAACAACTTGCATACTTTATAGAATTTATAAATACTACCCACAACTATAACACTATCTCAAATCCACACCATAATATTAAAAAAAATATTTCGAAAAAATTAAATCTTTATTCATAAAATTTGGGGTCTCACAAATAGGAAAGAGAAACCGTATTTTTTTAAATAAAGGAGTTTATTTAGATATAAAATAAGATTTCATATTATTCAAAATAAAGAGTTTATTTATGAATAGAAAAAAGAATCCATGTTTGTAAGGCCCCAACTTTTATAAATAAAGATGAATTTTCTATAAATATTATTTTTGAATATTATGGAGTTAATTTGATATAATGTTATAGTTGTGGGTAATATTTATAAATTTTACAAAGTATGCAAGTTGTTATATAATATTCGATTGGTCAGGAAATATTCATTTTAACAGGGAATATTCGTACAATGTCACAATCATTGGTGGACCCCACAACGGAATTATTGTCGGATTAAAAAAATGACAAAAATATTTTATTAAAAATAATGGCGGAAGTTTTACCATTGATACTGTTGAACTACTCGGTAGTAAAAGTACAGTAATACGTGTGGTTGCATAGTAGCACACGGTATTGATTATTAATGCTTATGTGAGAAGTCACTCAGTTTGATTCAATTATTATCAGTTAATAATATGAATTATATAGCGATAATGAAGTTTTGTTTTATTCGTATTATTAACGTAATAAAACAGAAACATCTTTTTATATAAAACAGAATACTTTATTAAAGTTATTCTATAAATAGAATATATTATATTTTATTTAAAAGATTTTTCTTTAAATATGGACCGTCAGATTAAAGTAATCAATCTAGACCGTTCATTGATTAGTTACTATGCATTCTATT
Source organism: Panax notoginseng (assembly GCA_016801055.1). NCBI lineage: Eukaryota > Viridiplantae > Streptophyta > Magnoliopsida > Apiales > Araliaceae > Panax > Panax notoginseng. The sequence goes on from CM029019.1 coordinate 40,393,562, forward strand.
TTTCTATAAATAGCAGCTCATTCCTTCATTATTTTCTTACGAATTCACTGTTCTCTTCAGGAAATGAGAATATAGCTGGGACGAGTCGGGGAACGGAGTGATGGACCAGATGATAGTATTAGTAGTCCTCACTATTCTATTAAATAGTGTGACAATAATTGTAATGAAGACTCCTTTTGAGTTTGTATAGTCTCTAGTAGACAATAATTATTTTTAAACTCACAGTTATGTTTTGTCGTATTGTACACGACAGTTGTATTAGTAAGTTATATTTGTATTCTGTACCATGTATCTGACGACCCAAGATGGGTGATGTATACCTAATTTTGGGGGCGTCACAGTTGGTATCAGAGCTTAGGGATATGATCCCTAGCTGAGATGTGAGATGAGAACTAGGAGGGGAGAGACGGGAAATTCCTTCGCTAGTATGACCTACCTAAGTTTATTTGGTATTTAATTGATTGGTCAGAGTATATTGATATTATGTTATATGTCAATTAACCCTTATTTTGTAACAGTATTTGAAAATGACATCTGAAAATGTTGAGATAAGCAATGGAGCACAGGAGACCGTTGAGTCTCCACAGATCAATAATCAGGACAATGTGCAACAGGATGGTGATAATCCTCCTGTAAACCACAACACTGATCAATTGACGAACGACGATACATTTAAGAGCTTTTTAGAATTCATGTAACATCTGGCGAAGGCAGCTCCTGTTCATAACGCAGGAGGAAACAATGGCAACCCACGGTTGGTCACCGCTAAGCAATTCAAGGAGTTGGGACCACCGGAGTTTTTAGAAAAGCTAGAACCACTTAAGGCAGAGACGTGGTTAAAGCAGATCACCAAGATATTTGATGTCTTGGGATACTTCGAGGAGCAAAAGGTTCCCTTTGCCGCCTTTATGTTGCGAGAAGAGGCAGATTACTGGTGGGAATCGATTAAGCGTACTCAACCTGCCACACTGAAGATGTCTTGGGAGAAGTTCCAAGAGCTGTTCAATGATAAATACTTTCCCGAAAGTGTTCGACACATGAAGGAGGTGGAGTTCATCAAATTGGAGCAAAATAATATGACCGTGTCGCAGTATGAGGCTAAATTTGCTGAGTTGTCCCGATTTGCATCCCACTTGGTGGATAATGAAGAGCAAATGACGCGAATGTTTTTGTGAGGTTTGAAACCTAAGATACGTCAACATCTTATTTCTCATAAACTATGCTTGTATTCAGATGTTGTGAATATGGCTCAGTTAGTGGAGCGCAATAATGAGTCAACGCAACTAAAAGAGAGCAGTCGACAAAATGATAATATCAGTGAGAGAAGTCATCGAAGCGGTGACAACAAGCGTCGTGGGAATCAACAGGCCAGAAATGGTAACCACTTCGGTGGTAATCAGGGCCAAAATAATAAGAATGATCATTTTAAGAAGAGGAGATTCAACAATGATGGAAAGACGTCAGCACCAGCACCCGTTGTTAAGGAAAGAGAACGACCACCTATCATATGTTTCAAATGTGGAGGGGAGGGGCACATCAGTCCAAACTGCGTGATGCCATCTAAAGCATGTTATAATTGTGGAAGAGAAGGTCATTTAGCTCGATTTTGTCGTTTATCAAAAACAAGTTCAGCCAGGATGGAGGCATCAAAGGTCGTCCCAAAAAAGTCAAAACTGGTAGTGCAAGGGAGAGCGTTTGTTGTGACCTCCCAGAAAGCAAGAAACCCGAATGAGGTCATCACGGGTAAGCTTATCATAAACTCTAACAAAGTCTATACTTTATTTGATACCGGTTCTACCCATTCTTTTATTTCTCCTACTTGTGCTCATCGATTAAATTCGACTCCGGAGAATTTATACTTTGACTTATCTGTTGAAACTCCATTGGGAGAAACCTTCATTACATCCACGGTTTATAAGTCTTGTTTGGTTCAAGTTGGTGCCCACACATTACCTGTCGATCTGATTTCATTAAAAATACTTGCATTTGACGTGATTCTAGGGATTGATTGGTTAACTACTCATCATGCAAAAAATTGATTATTTTCGTAAGGTTGTTAGCTTTCATATTCCTAACCAACCTATTATGCGAATTCAACTAACCAAACCACTAAAGACAATCATTGTCATATAAAGCCATAAGTAAAGAGCCCCGAGCCTTTCGCTGATGACTTCCTTATGTGGAATGCACCGAAGCCAGACTTTCCGTAGGAGACGTTGTGAATGACGATGGCAAGTTGATAGGTATCAATGTGACGTGTTATCCAAGTCTTGGATGAGGGTCACAGTTTTGAATGATATTTCTACTGTTTATAAATTTTCTGACGTATTCTTGAAGACTTCTTAGCCTACCCCAGAGCATAAAATCGAATTTTGTATTGACCCCAGTATAAAACCCATTTCTTAAACCCTCAAATTTTTTTTTTCAACTAAAACGAACGTATTATGCGCCAAAGACGTTGGCTCGAGCTGTTGAAGATTACGATTGTAAGACCCTGAATTTTATGAAATAAAAGTATTCAATTTTTCTTATAATTACTATTCAGTAAATGGTTAAATTGATAAAAGTTTAAAGTTATGAATGAAATATGATTTTTTTTCAAAATAAGCAAGTGGTTATAAAATAATCATTGTTGTCGGGGAATATTCGTTTGGTCGTGTAATATTCTTTCTGTCGGAGAATATTCATACGACGGCGCAGCCATTTGTGGGCCCCATAACAGAATAACTGTCGGGTGAAGAAAACGACAAATTTAAATTTTTACAAATAACGGCGTAGTTGTTACCGTTAACACTGTTGGAATACCCGGTGATTAAAATACAGTAATACGCGTTATTGCACAGTAGCAAACGGTATTGCATAGTATTTTTGAAATTATTAATTCTTACGTAAGAAGGCACTACTCAATAATTGTTACAGTAATTACTGTTCAATATTTTATTTTATTGATTCAATAATTGCTACGTTGAAATTTTATATTATTGTTGTTCAATAATTGTTGCTGCACAGTATTTTCTATTATCAGATCAATAATTTATAATATTTAAATAATATTATTAGATAGCATTATTGACAATGTCTAGAAAGTTCTGTCTAAGGAGAGGTTTGGTCATCTAATTGCGCGCCAGTAAGGAGAAATCCTTATTGGAAAGTCCCCTCTTTCCTGGGAACGGCCTGGTTGTCATAAATGTGATTCTGTAATATTATTTGGGAATAATTAATTATTGATTTATATGATAATAAAATATTTATTTTATGTGGATATAAATGAGGGATATATTTTTGTAGTTAAAAATAAAGGAGTTAATGTTGAGGTATTTTATCTGTATTTCTGTAGGAATAGAGGTATTGAAAATCAAATTTGGGTTTTTAAGATATATTGCGGGGGTTATAATTTTTAATCCGACCGTTGGATCGTGGTAATTTTTGGATATGTTATACATATATAAGTTGAGTATATGCCCACAAATTTTGAACCGTTAAAAATGAACATATGATTTATTATGAATTTTACGAGATGACTGGTTCAGAAATTATTGAATTTTCGGAGTTTATCATTTTGGTGGAAAATTCTAGAATTGGTGGGCCCCACTTGTGGTTGGTGAAGAAATGTGCTGAATTATATTTCAAATGTGGTGGGTGGAAATAGTAGCAGGTAAAGCCATCAGGTTGCAGGTCAAACCTACCAAAATTTTCCTATAAATAGAGGGCTAAGTTAGAATTGAAAATCACACCAGAAACAAGTTTTCTCTCTTTCTCTCTCTAGATTATTGAGTGTATTTTGTGAGTATTTAGATACTCTGTGAGTTTCTATTCATCAGTGCAAGTTTCCTTCAGCCTTATACCGATCAGAAGTACTGCTCTTTTGAGGTAAGGGATAGTAAGGGATATTAAGGGATTTTAAGGGTTGTTATGATTTTTAGTTTCGTAATTTTTCTGATCTTCAAAAATTCTGGAAAAATTTGAAATGATATTTTGATGAGTTTTCTTGATTGTGTCCAAAAATGGTGATTTTTGGATGTATAGATTGAAAGTTATGAATTTTATGAGAAAAGACTATTTTAGAAGTAACAGCTTATAATTCCTTGTGGTTAACTCTAAAATTGATGAAATTTTTATTGGGAGTACATGAATATGATAAGAGTATACTCTGTGAATTTCAGAATTTTTAGATAAAAGTATAATTTTTGATAAATGTCTAAATATTCGGCTATTTTGGCCATATGAAAAATAGTAAATGACTTTTAAAAATTCTGAGAAAATTATATGTTCACTATGTGACTATATTCTGATAAATCTCAGAAAAGAAATATTTTTGAAACTGATTTGGTATTTTTCATGAAAATGGATAAGTTATGAGAAAATAAATTAAATATGTTATGTGAAGTAAGAAAATTGGAAAATAGGATTTTATGGCTTGAGAATCCTATATGAGGTATATGCAGATTTTTGATGAGGGTTTTGGCTATTGATGATGAAATCTTAAGAGTTGACATTTTATGATGATTAAATGCATTAATTAGTAAAGTGTAAACAATTTAAATAAATTGTTTATAAGCTTAAGAAATGTTATTCTTTCAATATCATTATACCGAAATATTGGTATAGATTTTATTGTGGAATTTTTACCTTTTTGAGTCGAGGTTACTATTCACGAGTTACTATTCACGATAAAATTGGTTTCTTTTTCTAACCAAATTATAGTTGATTTATGAATATTACTCTAGAGATTAAATCTATATGTTGATTATATTGATTTTATTATCATATATAACATTTTTATAACCCTAATGATGATATTTCTCTTTGACTTGAGTGTAAAGATGGGTAGATTTTTTGTATGATCATGACTACGGGTTCTCTTTGGCCAGTAGTGCAAAGTTGAATTGTTGACTGGTATGATCATGACCATTGAATTTATAATTAAATATCTTTAGCTTAAGTGCAAAGGTGAAATGATCAACATGGTTATAATTATTGTTTATATAAATTCTTAAATGATTATATATTCTTTGAGGTATTAATATATTTGGCATGTAGTGCAAATATGAATTGTTGAGGAATATCTTTGGCCTGTAGTGCAAAGATGAATTGTAGATGAATATCTTTGGCCTGTAGTGCAAAGATGGTCTGTTGATGAATATCTTTGGCCCGTAGTGCAAAGATGACCTGTTGTTGAATATCTTTGGCCAGTAATGCAAAGATGAACTGTTGACGAATATCTTTGGCCTGTAGTGCAAAGATGACTTGTTGATGAATATCTTTGCCCCGTAGTGCAAAGATGAAGTTATTAGTATGATTATGAACAGGAACTGTGATTTGGTATAACCATGATGTTTGATGTTTCAGGTGATGAAAATTATCTTCGTCCTGGATGAGAAGAGGAATTTAGAACTACAGTTATGATTATGAGTTATTCATATGATTGTGGACCAGAATTGTTGATTGATGTTACAGGGATAAAACATTGTTGATGGATTTTTAACATGAAGAAGATAATAGACTTTATAGTCTATTTGACTCTTCTAATGGATTGCATGTTCCGCTGCGACTATGGTTGAAATTTTTTATCATCTACCATATGTTCTAAATCTCTGATTTATTATTGATGAAGACTATTGATAATTTATTTATCTTTAGTCATGATATTCTTTACTGAGCTAGTTGTGCTCACCCTTTTCCTTCACAATTCCTTTCAGGTAATAAGAGTGTAGCTGGATCGAGCGAGGGTAACGGGGAAATAGAACGGTGGTCTCTAGCTGTGGATGTTCTCCCGAAGCAGTATAGAAAAGTTCATTTAGTAGTTATATTTGGTGAATCCAATAGGGTAAGGTGTACCCAACGTTGGAAGGGTGGTTTGCCACTATCATACAAGATGTCTAACGACATACAACCTCGTGTCATCATAAGACAGGGATGTGCTCATCCACTTGCTGAGTATATATACGAGCACTACCTATATAATCTTGGTGTTTGTTTGAAGTATAATTCTCAATTAGAGACAGTGGAGATAATGATAAGTCAAGAGAAGACTCACCATTGGGAAGAATATGATAGTAATCTTCTCGTTTTTCTTTGGGGTCTATTGGGTCAACCAAAGATAATTCTGTGGCCATATGATATCTATCATAACCTAGACGCATGGCCTCCCATGTACGAAGGTTTCCTTGAGTACTTCCCAAAGATTCTAATTTCTAAAACAATTTTTGACTATACCTTTATGTAAGGTGTCATTGTGAGGTGATGTCCACGGTTGGAACATGAGTCACATTTGGTATATATTTGTATCCAAACTCACAGCATATGTGTTGTTGTATTTTGCACGATAATTGTTGTAATAAAGTTATAGTTGTTTTCTGTACCATGTATTTGGCGACTCAGAATAGGTTGGATGGAATGGATCTATTTTGGGGTCGTTACATTTGGTATCAGAGCTTAGGGATATGATCTCTGGCGGAGATCGGGGAATACAACTAGGAGGGGAGAGATGAGTAAATCCTTCGCTAGTGTGTCCTACCTAAGCTTATTTGTTGGTCAGTCATAATATCGGGATATTATGTGATATGTTAATTTGTTAAATTAACCCTTGAAGCTGTATTCTAGAATGATATATGAAATACAGGAGATGAGCAATGGAGAAATTATGATGACAGGGAAGATGGAATCTGAAATGAAAGGAATGTATTCTCAATTCTTTGAAATACCAGGTACGTAAATTTCGGGGACGAAATTTCATAAGGAGGGGAGATTGTAAGACCCCGAATTTTATGAAATAAAAGTATTCAATTTTTCTTATAATTACTATTCAGTAAATGGTTAAATTGATAAAAGTTTAAAGTTATGAATGAAATATGATTTTTTTTCAAAATAAGCAAGTGGTTATAAAATAATCATTGTTGTCGGGGAATATTCGTTTGGTCGTGGAATATTCTTTCTGTCGGAGAATATTCGTACGACGGCGCAGCCATTTGTGGGCCCCATAACAGAATAACTGTCGGGTGAAGAAAACGACAAATTTAAATTTTTATAAATAACGGCGTAGTTGTTACCGTTAACACTGTTGGAATACCCGGTGATTAAAATACAGTAATACGCGTTATTGCACAGTAGCACACGGTATTGCATAGTATTTTTGAAATTATTGATTCTTACGTAAGAAGGCACTACTCAATAATTGTTACAGTAATTACTGTTCAATATTTTATTTTATTGATTCAATAATTGCTACGTTGAAATTTTATATTATTGTTGTTCAATAATTGTTGCTGCACAGTATTTTCTATTATCAGATCAATAATTTATAATATTTAAATAATATTATTAGATAGCATTATTGACAATGTCTAGAAAGTTCTGTCTAAGGAGAGGTTTGGTCATCTAATTGCGCGCCAGTAAGGAGAAATCCTTATTGGAAAGCCCCCTCTTTCCTGGGAACGGCCTGGTTGTCATAAATATGATTATGTAATATTATTTGGGAATAATTAATTATTGATTTATATGATAATAAAATATTTATTTTATGTGGATATAAATGAGGGATATATTTTTGTGGTTAAAAATAAAGGAGTTAATGTTGAGGTGTTTTATCTGTATTTTTGTAGGAATAGAGGTATTGAAAATCAAATTAGGGTTTTTAAGATATATTGCGAGGGTTATAATTTTTAATCCGACCGTTGGATCGTGGTAATTTTTGGATATGTTATACATATATAAGTTGAGTATATGTCCACAAATTTTGAACCGTTAAAAATGAACGTATGATTTATTATGAATTTTACGAGATGACTGGTTCAGAAATTATTGAATTTTCGGAGTTTATCATTTTGGTGGAAAATTCTAGAATTGGTGGGCCCCACTTGTGGTTGGTGAAGAAATGTGCTGAATTATATTTCAAATGTGGTGGGTGGAAATAGTAGCAGGTAAAGCCATCAGGTTGCAGGTCAAACCTACCAAAATTTTCCTATAAATAGAGGGCTAAGTTAGAATTAAAAATCACACCAGAAATAAGTTTTCTCTCTTTCTCTCTCTAGATTATTGAGTGTATTTTGTGAGTATTTAGATACTCTGTGAGTTTCTATTCATCAGTGCAAGTTTCCTTCAGCCTTATACCGATCAGAAGTACTGCTCTTTTGAGGTAAGGGATAGTAAGGGATATTAAGGGATTTTAAGGGTTGTTATGATTTTCAGTTTCGTAATTTTTCTGATCTTCAAAAATTCTGGAAAAATTTGAAATGATATTTTGATGAGTTTTCTTGATTGTGTCCAAAAATGGTGATTTTTGGATGTATAGATTGAAAGTTATGAATTTTATGAGAAAAGACTATTTTAGAAGTAACAGCTTATAATTCCTTGTGGTTAACTCCAAAATTGATGAAATTTTTATTGGGAGTACATGAATATGATAAGAGTATACTCTGTGAATTTCAGAATTTTTAGATAAAAGTATAATTTTTGATAAATGTCTAAATATTCGGCTATTTTGGCCATATGAAAAATAGTAAATGACTTTTAAAAATTCTGAGAAAAATATATGTTCACTATGGGACTATATTCTGATAAATCCCAGAAAAGAAATATTTTTGAAACTGATTTGGTATTTTTCATGAAAATGGATAAGTTATGAGAAAATAAATTAAATATGTTATGTGAAGTAAGAAAATTGGAAAATAGGATTTTATGGCTTGAGAATCCTATATGAGGTATATGCAGATTTTTGATGAGGGTTTTGGCTATTGATGATGAAATCTTAAGAGTTGACATTTTATGATGATTAAATGCATTAATTAGTAAAGTGTAAACAATTTAAATAAATTGTTTATAAGCTTAAGAAATGTTATTCTTTCAATATTATTATACCGAAATATTGGTATAGATTTTATTGTGGAATTTCTACCTTTTTGAGTCGAGGTTACTATTCACGAGTTACTATTCACGAGTTACTATTCATGAGTTACTATTCACGAGTTACTATTCACGACAAAATTGGTTTCTTTTTCTAACCAAATTATAGTTGATTTATGAATATTACTCTTGAGATTAAATCTATATGTTGATTATATTGATTTTATTATCATATATAACATTTTTATAACCCTAATGATGATATTTCTCTTTGACTTGAGTGTAAAGATGGGTAGATTTTTGGTATGATCATGACTATGGGTTCTCTTTGGCCAGTAGTGCAAAGTTGAATTGTTGACTGGTATGATCATGACCATTGAATTTATAATTAAATATCTTTAGCTTAAGTGCAAAGGTGAAATGATCAACATGGTTATAATTATTGTTTATATAAATTCTTAAATGATTATATATTCTTTGAGGTATTAATATATTTGGCATGTAGTGCAAATATGAATTGTTGAGGAATATCTTTGGCCTGTAGTGCAAAGATGAATTGTAGATGAATATCTTTGGCCTGTAGTGCAAAGATGGTCTGTTGATGAATATCTTTGGCCCGTAGTGCAAAGATGACCTGTTGTTGAATATCTTTGGCCAGTAATGCAAAGATGAACTGTTGACGAATATCTTTGGCCTGTAGTGCAAAGATGACTTGTTGATGAATATCTTTGCCCCGTAGTGCAAAGATGAAGTTATTAGTATGATTATGAACAGGAACTGTGATTTGGTATAACCATGATGTTTGATGTTTCAGGTGATGAAAATTATCTTCGTCCTGGATGAGAAGAGGAATTTAGAACTACAGTTATGATTATGAGTTATTCATATAATTGTGGACCAGAATTCTTGATTGATGTTACAGGGATAAAACATTGTTGATGGATTTTTAACATGAAGAAGATAATAGACTTTATAGTCTATTTGACTCTTCTAATGGATTGCATGTTCCGCTGCGACTATGGTTGAAATTTTTTATCATCTACCATATGTTCTAAATCTCTGATTTATTATTGATGAAGACTATTGATAATTTATTTATCTTTAGTCATGATATTCTTTACTGAGCTAGTTGTGCTCACCCTTTTGCTTCATAATTCCTTTCAGGTAATAAGAGTGTAGCTGGATCGAGCGAGGGTAACGGGGAAATAGAACGGTGGTCTCTAGCTGTGGATGTTCTCCCGAAGCAGTATAGAAAAGTTCATTTAGTAGTTATATTTGGTGAATCCAATAGGGTAAGGTGTACCCAACGTTGGAAGGGTGGTTTGCCACTATCATACAAGATGTCTAACGACATACAACCTCGTGTCATCATAAGACAGGGATGTGCTCATCCACTTGCTGAGTATATATACGAGCACTACCTATATAATCTTGGTGTTTGTTTGAAGTATAATTCTCAATTAGAGACAGTGGAGATAATGATAAGTCAAGAGAAGACTCACCATTGGGAAGAATATGATAGTAATCTTCTCGTTTTTCTTTGGGGTCTATTGGGTCAACCAAAGATAATTCTGTGGCCATATGATATCTATCATAACCTAGACGCATGACCTCCCATGTACGAAGGTTTCCTTGAGTACTTCCCAAAGATTCTAATTTCTAAAATAATTTTTGACTATACCTTTATGTAAGGTGTCATTATGAGGTGATGTCCACGGTTGGAACATGAGTCACATTTGGTATATATTTGTATCCAAACTCACAGCATATGTGTTGTTGTATTTTGCACGACAATTGTTGTAATAAAGTTATAGTTGTTTTCTGTACCATGTATTTGGCGACTCAGAATAGGTTGGATGGAATGGATCTATTTTGGGGTCGTTACAACGATCGTACCATTCAATATCATCGTGGAAGTGCGAACGTGGTAACTGACGCGTTGAGTAGAAGATCGTATGCGAGTGAGATGTTGTTAACACAAAGACCCATTTCATATAACCTACAAATGATGAAGATAGAGTTAAAGACTCTAGGGACCCACGTGAAGATAACGAATATACGATTAGAATCGACTTTAATCGATAAAGTTAAAGCCGTGCAAGCTACGGACCTAGAGCTGATGCGTATGAGGAAGAAAGTGCAAGAAGGTGCTATGCCGGAAGCAAGAATCGATGAAGAAGGAATACTTCGAGTCAACTCTAGACTTTGTGTTCCTAACGACCCTGATTTAAAGTATGAATTCATGATGGAGGCGCACATCACACCGTTTGCAATCCATCCTGAGAGTACCAAAATGTATCATGATCTTCGTCATACATTTTGGTGGAGCAATATGAAGCGAGAGATAGCGCTGTTTATCTCAAGGTGTCTAACTTGTCAACGAGTCAAGGCGGAGCATAAAGTACCAAAAGGTCCATTGCAACCACTTGAAATTTCAAAATGGAAGTGGGAGCACATTACCATGGATTTCGTTACCGGTCTTCCTAAGGTTTCTCAATGTATTGATGCGATTTGGGTCATTGTTGATAGATTGACCAAGTCTGCTCATTTTTTACCGATACGAGAAACTTATACACTTGAACGTCTTGCTCGTATGTACATAAACGAGATTGTAAGACTGCATGGTATGCCAGTATCCATAGTTTCTGACCGAGACCCAAGATTCACTTCACGATTTTGGGTTAGCTTACAAAAAGCTATGGGCACGGATTTACGATTTAGTTCGGCATATCATCCTCAGACGGACGGACAATCAGAGAGGACTATTCAAACTCTAGAAGATTTATTAAGACTCTGTGTCCTTGACTTCAAGCAAAGTTGGGACAAGTTCTTATCATTGGTGGAGTTTTCCTACAACAACAGTTATCAAGCAAGTATTGGCATGGCTCCATTCGAAGCGTTGTATGGAAGAAAGTGTCGTTCTCCAGTATGTTGGGATGAGGTGGGTGAAGCAACGTTGTTGGGACCGGAGTTGGTACGTATGACTACAGAAAAGATTCAAACGATCCGACAACGTATAAAAACCTCACAAGATCGACAAAAGAGTTATGCTGATCTTCATCGAAAGGACGTGGAATTTGATATAGGAGATCATGTGTTCTTACGTGTTGCTCCATGGAAAGGAGTTACGAGATTTGGAAAGAGAGGAAAGCTCAATCCTCGATTCATCGGTCCATTTTTAATCCTCGATCGAGTAGGAACTGTGGCTTATAGACTCGCTTTACTGCCAAGTATGTCTCGTGTTCATAACGTTTTTTACATATCCATGTTACGTAAATATGTGGAAGACCCGAACCACATTATTGAGTTAGAACCGGACGAAATAGCGGAGGATTTGACGTATGAAGAAGTTCCTGTTCAAATCTTGGATAAGAAGGAACATATTCTACGCTCCAAGGTTATACCTCAAGTCAAAGTTTTGTGGAGAAATCACGATGTTGAAGAAATGAGTTGGGAGTTAGAATCTGAAATGAAGTCAAGGTATCCTTACCTCTTCGACATACCAGGTACGTAGCCTAATTTTGAGGGCGAAATTTCATAAGAAGGGGAGGTTGTAAGGCCCCAACTTTTATAAATAAAGATGAATTTTCTATAAATATCATTTTTGAATATTATGGAGTTAATTTGATATAATGTTATAGTTGTGGGTAATATTTATAAATTTTACAAAGTACGCAAGTTGTTATATAATATTCGATTGGTCGGGGAATATTCGTTTTAACAGGAAATATTTGTACAACGACACAATCATTGGTGGACCCCACAACGGAATTATTATCGGATTGAGAAAACGACAAAAATATTTTATTAAAAATAACGGCGAAAGTTTTACCATTGATACTGTTGAACTACTCAGTAGTAAAAGTACAGTAATACGTGTGGTTGCATAGTAGCACACGGTATTGATTATTAATGCTTATGTGAGAAGTCACTCAGTTTGATTCAATTATTATCAGTTAATAATATGAATTATATAGCGATAATGAAGTTTTGTTTTATTCGTATTATTAACGTAATAAAACAGAAACATCTTTTTATATAAAACAGAATACTTTATTAAAGTTATTCTATAAATAGAATATATTATATTTTATTTAAAAGATTTTTCTTTAAATATGGACCGTCAGATTAAAGTAATCAATCTGGACCGTTCATGGATTAGTTACTATGCATTCCATTTTTCTATAAATAGCAGCTCATTCCTTCATTATTTTCTTACGAATTCACTGTTCTCTTCAGAAAATGAGAATATAGCTGGGACGAGTCGGGGAACGGAGTGATGGATAAGATGATAGTATTAGTAGTCCTCACTATTCTATTAAATAGTTTGACAATAATTATAATGAGGACTCCTTTTGAGTTTGAATAGTCTCTAGTAGACAATAATTATTTTCAAACTCACAGTTATGTTTTGTCGTATTTGTACACGACAGTTGTATTAGTAAGTTATATTTGTATTCTGTACCACGTATCTGATGACCCAAGATGGGTGATGTATACCTAATTTTGGGGGCGTCACAATGTTTCCTTTAAAAAATTAGTTTTTTTTACTTGGAATTTGATTCCATAATTAATTAAAATAAATGAGTTAATTGTGATTAAAGATTTTGATTAAAATAAAATAGTTTATTTTATTCAAAATTGGATAAATTAAAATAAAAGAAGTTTATTTTGATTTAAATTTGAATTAAAATAAAGGAGTTTATTTTGATTCCAAATTAGATTTTATACTAAAAAAATTTGCCCATTAAATGATATCAATATATATATATATAGATATATTGAATATTTATTATTCATGAGATGAATGTTATTTATTGATACATATGGTGATGTGTATGATAATAAATGGGATTGATTATGGACTATTTGACCAATGTGATTGGGTTTTATTTTAGTTGGATGCATGAATATATGTGTTTTATTAAAATAGGGTCTGCGTACCTCGTCTTCTCTAATTTTTTCTTAATGTAAATTTTATCTTACTCATATGTACTTCCCCTTGACTGTTGATCAAGGTTTCTATTTATTTTAAATAGTTTTGTAATAGGAATAGTTAGAATTAATTTTGAAGAATTGGAGATCAAGGAGCAAGGAGCGCGTGAAGACCCGTTTGTAATGACGCTCGTGTTTAAATGTAATAGTTATATTTAAATATTAATTCTTGCACCCCTAGGGTTTGACCTTTTGGTTCACTTGGTGGCTCTAGTGAACCAAACTAGAATAAAAGTCCATAATCAATCCGGGTATAATATAGTATTTTATGTATGCATGCTAGTATTATATATATATATATATATATATATATATATATATATACAGAAAGGATCAAGAGTAGAACTATTAAGTAGTAGAATTCCCTTAAATAATAGAATTGTATCAAAACGACGTAGTTTTGATAAGACGCGGTGATATTTTTGTAAATACGCGGTGGCATGGTATTTACAAAAATACCACCGCGTTTTATCAAAATTATGTCGTTTTGATACAATTCTATTATTTAAAGAGTTCTATTACTTAAGAGTTCTACTCTTGATCCTCTCCCTATATATATATATATATATATATATATATATATATATATATATATATATATACACGGTAATGATCAAGAGCATTCTCCTTAAATAATATTCCTCCTTAAATAGCATTCTTTTATTAAAACGACGTCGTTTTGGAGGGACGCGGTGGCATTTTTGTAAATACAATGTCACCGCGTATTTACAAAAATGTCACCGCGTCCCTCCAAAACGAAGTCGTTTTAATAAAAGAATGTTATTTAAGAAGGAATGTTATTTAAGGAGAATGCTCTTGTTTCTATAATATTATATATATATATATATATATATATATATATATATATGTGTGTGTGTGTGTGTGTGTGTGTGTGTGTGTGTGTGTGTGTGTGTGTGCATGCGCGCTAAACAAGATGAGACAAAATAATAACATGAAAACCCCTCAAATTTTTTATATGAAGTCCTAAGCATTCAAAGATATTTGGAATATCGAACGTCGCCTTCTAGCATGATAAAAAATAATAGAGTATTAAATAATTATTATAAATTTATTGTGTCACCACAAGGCTTATCTTAATTCTTTGATATGTTAATTTTATCACATTTGATGCTTATAAAGAAAATTAAATAATGTTATTTTATTGTGTCACCACAGGGAAAATATTTTTCTTTTTTGAATATATGGAGTGCTTGGTTGGACTTAACTTGGATAATTTTGATTCGGATGTGACACCACTTGATCAAAATAATCTAAGAGGTAAAATACAAGGAGTTGAATAGTTGATGTAATTGATAAGAGTTATCTACCTATTTATTTATATATAGTTTGTTGTGTCACCACAAGGCTATATACATTTGAAATGAGATCCTTATTCTCATCAGCAAATCTTTAATTAGATTTTACCGAACTATATAAGTGAGGGTAATATAGTTTGATGAAAATAGTGGGAGATACCAATTTAAAATAAGACCTAATTTAATTTGGTAATTAATAAAAGAATATATGTTAAAATATTGTTAATTAAAAATTCATTTACAGAATTTTACAATGTCTAAATTACTATCACTGCGTAGCATATTAGATGCCAATTTAACTGGACCGTATTAAATGGATTGGTTAAGAAATTTGAGAATAGTTCTCACGGTTGAAAAGATATCGTATGTCCTTAATACACCTATCCCTGCAATGGTTGCAGACAAAGCCTCTGAGGAAGAGATTGTTACTTTTAGAAAGTGGCAACATGATGCACAGTTGGCTCAAATCATCAGGCTCGAATCCATGAGTAACGAGCTTCAGCGTCAGCATGAAACTATGGATGCTCCTACTATACTCCTGCACGTCAAGTAGTTGATGGTGAGGAAAGTAGGACTAATAGATATCAGATATCTAAGGAGCTCTTCCGATCTAGAATGACCGATGACACTACAGTATAGATAAAAGTCCTTAACATAATAAATTTGATTGATCAATTAGGACAACGAATTTTGTTATGGATGGAGAGTTGAGCCAAGATTTGATCTTACACTCACTCACGGACTCCTTTCACAATTGATGTGAATTTTTCATATGAACAAGCTAGATATCAGCATCGTTGATTTGCTTAACATGTTGAAAATGCTGAGTCACTTTCCACCAAGAAATACCAGGTCTTACGAGTAGGGGCCAAAGGATCTTCTGAAAAGAAGAATGATTCTAAGAAGGTAAATGGAAAGATAAAAATAAAGGATAATAAGAACAAAACTGATATGGATAGCAAAGGAGTTTGCTTCCACTACAATAAGCCACGACACTGGAAAAGAAACTGCAAGAAGCATCTTGCAGAAGCTAACCAAAAGAAGCTTAGTGAAGTTTCGGTTACAAATACAATTTTGTTCAAAATTTAAAATAAATTTTTCTTTAGGTCAAGGTTCTACTTGGGTATTGGATACCGACTTTGGTTATCATAAATATATATTTATGAAGGGACCAAGCAGAAGTAGAAAGTTGAACAAATATAAATAACACTATGTGTGAAAAATAAAGCAAAGGTTGCTGCATTAGCCATATAAACTTATAGTTTAGCATTGCCTACGGACAAATCTATTAAATCAATAAGTTGTTATTGTATTCCAGTTCTCGTTAGAAACATTGTTTCTATTTTTGTTGTTGGACAATGAAAATTTTGGTATTATATTTAAGAACAATTGTTGTTCTATTTATAATAATAATGTTTTGTATAGAACTGTAATATTACTTAATGGATTTTGAATACTTGATTTACGTAAAAATAATTTTACAAATTAAACAAATTAGTATAAGAAAAGGAGATGATCATTCAAAGAGTTAAATGTGTGTATTTGCCGAAATACAAGTGTGAATTATTTGAAAGGTTCAAAGAATTCAAAAGTGAAATAAATTGACAAAGTATTAAAATTCTTTGATCAAATCAAGAAAGGAAAAATTGTGCAATAAGTTTCTAGATCATCTCAAATATTTTTTTTTCACAATGGACGCCTCTTTATACGCAATAATTGATTGATGTATCTGAAAGAAAAAATCGTACCTTGTTAGACATGGTGCGGTCTATAATGATTTTACCGACATTCCAATATCCTTTTGGGATAATGTCCTAGAAATGGCTGCATATCTACAAAAAGGTAACCTCAAAATCTAACCCCAAGACTCCATAAAAGTTATGGACAAGTAGGATTCTTAATCTTAAGTATGTTAAGATAAAAGGTTGTCCAACTTATGTGAAAATATTTCAAAGGATAAGCTTGGGACAAGATTTGACAAGTATAGATTTGTGAGACATCCTAAAGTAAGTTTAGGATATATGTTCTATAATCCTACTTGGCAAAAGGTGTTTGTTGCGAAACATGTTTCCTTTTAAGATAAAGATGTTTAACATTGAAGGGGCTAGTGGGAGGATAATAGAATCTTGAAGAGTTCAAGAATCACAAAATACTATAAGTCAAATAAGAGAAACCTGTAGATAGACCTATTGTACCACGATCGAATCGTAAATCTAGAATAGTACCGAAGATACGTAGGAGGTATTGATTCATCATAGATGATGATGATGAGGTACACATCATAGAAGATGATGATCCAGTTACATACGATGAGGTAAGAGTTGTAGACACTCAGAGAAATGGATTGAAGAAGCTTCTCAAATATGGAACATTCGTTTTGATGAGACAATCAAAAGAGTTTAATTTTATCAAAAATAAGATTGAACCTAGTGTGTACAAAAGGGTCAGTGGGAGAGTCGTGACATTCCTAGTATTATATGTTGATATACTACGAATAAGAAATGACATACCAATGCTACAATCAGTAAAGATAAAGTTGTCTAAACATTCCTCCATGAATGATTTGGGAAGAGTATCTTAATTTGGGATACAAATCTATATAGATAGATTTACTAGGATGCTCGACTTAACCCAAGGAACGTATATTCATTTGATGCTAAAGTTGTTTAGCATGATAAACTCCATGGGATGTCTTATGTTGATGAGCCCTGGAGTGTATCTCTCTTAATAGTCCCCATAGACTCATAAAAGAGAGATCGCATGAGTAACTAACATGTATGCAGTGAAATGTACGAGACCTGATGTTGATCAGTCATGTTATGGAGAAGTTCACTATGAGTCAGTGAAAAATATCTTAAAGTACTTAACCGGCACTAAGGATGTGATCATATTCATGGTGGGTCTAAATTAAAACTAGAGGGCTTAACAAACTCAAGTTTTTTTAGACAGACCAAGACGACAGAAAATCCACTTTAAGGTAAAGTGTTACCTTGAACGGTGGTGCAGTGAAATTGAAAAGGTTTCAAATAGCAAAGAGTTGCTGGTTTAGTGATAAAGACAAAGTATATAGCTATAAATGAAGCTGCAAGTTGATTGTTTGGATGAAAAGTTCATTACAGAACTAGGAATAGTTCTTAAGTCTCATCTTGAATCTAAACATGTGTTGTGACACTTTTATTTGATTATGAGAATCATTGAAAGATGAAAAATCACTATAGAGATAGTGGACTCTCAAGAACAACATTACATATCCATTAACTAAAGATTATCCAACAGCGGGATAATCGTCACTTAGAGAAGAAGGGTATGAGATACCATGACGATTGTTTTTAGTATAAGTGGGAGATTGAAATTAGTATGCACACAAGCTAATCATGTTTGATGATAAAGCATGTACTTTATAATAATCTTATTCATTTATTAATAAAAAGTATTAATTTATTAAAGACTTTTAATTATCTACATGATGTTGCTTTATAATATGTGATAAATCCATAGTTTTAAGCAATGCTTTTAGAATAATGATGATGATCATTCTAATGAGATCTAAATTCTTAGAAAGCTTAAAACTAAAATAGTTCTCAATCGTTGGATTACTAAATTGGGGATTAGTGAATCCAGATAGATTGGTACATACGTTGCTTGCTCATTGGATGAGGATGATTGATCTCCTGATCATTTATGTGGAGACACTAAAGCAAGTATGTAGATGCTTATTAGAGAATAAGTTCACTGAACGTGACTCGCTAAGGAATACCTAATGGAGTTTTACTTGCCTGTCAATAGGAATTCCTTTAGTGATAGTAGTACAAGTGATCCTTGGACTTGAGATCATGATAGTATCTTATGTATGATGAGTTATACTTTGACTTATTCCTTAAGACCCTTAGGGTATATCAAAGGGTATACTTGGGAATAATAAGTTGTACATGGAGATAATGTATGATCAATAAAGAATCTACCACTTCTAGTAAAAGAAGAGAAATGTCCTATGTGATTCGATAAATGACAACCCAGTAGTCCTTGACCAAGGCAGAATAAAATTAGAAATGAGTTTCTAATTTGCATTATTTGGAGTTGTGCATTTAAGAGTCGAAATACATATAATTAAATAAAATAAGACTTGACAGTAATTCCATGTCTTATATTTAATTGGGACATTGAATGGTGGAAGGATTGAATTGTACGGCAACAATTTACTTAAAGGTTCTTTTATGATTAATGTTGAAATCTATATTATCTGAAAAGTCGTTAATATCTAGGGAGGCTTATCCCTATTGTAGAATAAATATTATTTATTTAAATAAATTAATAGTTTAATTATTTATTTAAAAAAGATTAGAATTGTTCTAATTTATTTATTAACAACCGGTTTAATATGGAGAACCTAAAGGGTCACATCATAAAAAGAATAATAATTATTTAAGAAGTTAATGGCATAATCGTAATAATATGTTAAGTGTATTTAATTTAATCTATGGTAATAGAATAAATTAAATAGCTTAATTTTATTATTTAATATTTTAGAAATATTAAATATAAATTATTAAGATGAGTCTTATTATTATTATTACTATTATTATTATTTAATTTCTAAAGTAGTTTGGGAATTAATTAATAAAAGTACTCTCATATATTCCTAATAATATTAGGAGACTAATTAATTAAAAGAGTTTAATTAATTATTCCTAATAAGATTAGGATCCTAATTAATTAAAGGCGTTTAATTAATTAAAATAAAACATAATTCCTTAATTGTTAAGGAGGGTTGCCTACATCTATAAATAAGAGGAGTCTTATTATGGGTGAATAGTTGTTGTTGATTTTTTCACAACATACGTGATTCCAATAGTTGGGAGAGTGCACCCTTTCTAATAGAGATAGAAAACTAGAGTTTAGCCAACCATGCTTCTTCTTGAATATTTCTTCTTCTTTAGTGGATCACCTCTAGAGGCCAAACACTTGGGTGACTAACGTTGATCAAAGGAATGAATCAAACCCGGTGGATTCAAGTTGAACGCAAAAAGGATTGGAGGTGAACTTGTACCTGAGGAAGCTCGGATCGTCAAGAGTATGATTCTTGTTCTTTCTTTTTCGTTTAATTAATAATTGTGCATAAAGGATGATCCGGGTATATGGTTTGTAAAATTTTAAAATTCTGATTTTCCCCGTTTTCACTTATTTTGTGCAATTTGATTGCGTTCATGATTATTACAAACCTAACAGTGGCATCAGAGCCAAACATTTATGCGAATTATTAATTATTTTAATTTGATATGTATATTGATATGTGTTTAGAATAATTTAATTGGGCATAATTTTATTGTATAAAATTTTATTAAAAAAACAAAAAAACAAAAAAAACGGAAAGCATGTGATATACCGCGAACTAAATTTCATTTCTTTTTCGCTGTGATTCGCGGTCAAGGGATGCTAATTCGCGTGGGTGGTTGAATCTGGATTAAGAGTTATCATATGATCACGTGGCTATATCTATTAAGTGGATATTATAGGATATATATATATATATATATATATATATATATATATATATATATATATATATATATATATATATATATATTATATTCTTAATTATTTTATAATTAGAATAAAAAAGTTTATTTTAATTTTAAAATTAGATTTCATGCTAACTAATTAGAGTTGGAATTGGATTCCATGATAATTAATTAGAGTTAAAATTGGATTCCATGTTATCTTAAATAAAGGAGTTTATTTATATATGGAATAAGATTTCGTATTATTCAAAATAAAAGAGTTTATTTGTGAATAGGAAAGAGAATCCGTATTTTTTTAAATAAAGAAGTTTATTTAGATATGGAATTAGATTTCATATTATTCAAAATAAAAGAGTTTATTTGTGAATAGGAAAGAGAATCCGTATTTTCTTAAATAAAGGAGTTTATTTAGATATGAAATAAGATTTCATATTATTCAAAATAAAGAGTTTATTTATGAATTGGAAAGAGAATCCGTGTTTTCTTTAATAAAGGAGTTTTTTTTTTACTTGGAATTGGATTCCATAATTAATTAAAATAAAATAGTTTATTTTGATTAAAGATTTTGATTAAAATAAAATAGTTTATTTTATTCAAAATTGGATAAATTAAAATAAAAGAAGTTTATTTTGATTTAAATTTGAATTAAAATAAAAGAGTTTATTTTGATTCCAAATTAGATTTTATACTAACTAAATTTGTCCACTAAATGATATCAATATATATATTGAATGTTTATTGTTCATGAGATGAATGTTATTTATTGATGCGTATGGTAATGTGTATGATAATAAATAAGATTGATTATGAACTATTTGACCAATGTGATTGGATTTTATTTTCGTTGGATGCATGAATGTATGTGTTTTATTAAAATGGGGTCTGCATACCTCGTCTTCTCTAATTTTTCTTAATGTAAATTCTATCTTACTCCTATGTACTTCCCCTTGACTGCTGATCAATGTTTCTATTTATTTTAAATAGTTTTGTAATAGGAATAATTAGAATTAATTTTGAAGAATTGGAGATCAAGGAGCAAGGAGCGCGTGAAGACCCGTTTGTAATGAAGCCCGGGTTTAAATGTAATAGTTATATTTAAATATTAATTCTTGCACCCCTAGGATTTGACCTTTTGGTTCACTTGGTGACTCTAGTAACCAAACTAGAATAAAAGTCCATAATCAATCCGAGTAGAATATAGTATTCTATGTATGCATGCTAGTATTATATATATATATATATATATATATATATATATATATATGTGTGTGTGTGTGTGTGTGTGTGTGTGTGTGCGTGTGTGTGTGTGTGTGTTTGCGTGCGCGCTAAACAAGATGAGACAAAATAATAACATGAAAACCCCTCAAATTTTTTATATTAAGTCCTAAGCGTTCAAAGATATTTGGAATATCGAACGTCGCCTTCTAGCATGATAAAAAATAATAGAGTATCAATTAATTATTATAAGTTTGTTTTGTCACCACAAGGCTTATCTTAATTCTTTGAGATGTTAATTTTATCACATTTGATGCTTATTAAGAAAATTGAACAATGTTA
Organism: Panax notoginseng; assembly: GCA_016801055.1. Classification (NCBI taxonomy): domain Eukaryota; kingdom Viridiplantae; phylum Streptophyta; class Magnoliopsida; order Apiales; family Araliaceae; genus Panax; species Panax notoginseng. Next base: position 40,415,790 of record CM029019.1, read on the forward strand.
TTTTGTTGTGTCACCACAAGGACAATATTTTTCTTTTTTAAATATATAGAGTGTTAGGTTGGACTTAACTTGGATAATTTTGATTCGGATGTGCCACCACTTGATCAAAATAATCTAAGAGGCAAAATACAAGTAGTTGCATAGTTGATATAATTGATAAAAATTGTCTACCTATTTATTTATATATAGTTTGTTGTGTCACCACAAGGCTATATACATTTGAAATGAGATCTTTATTCTCACTAGCAAATCTTTAATTAGATTTTGTCGAACTATATAAGTGAAGGTAATATAGTTTGATGAAAATAGTGAGAGATACCAATTTAAAATAAGACCTAATTTATTTTGATAATTAATAAAAGAATATATGCTAAAATGTTGTTAATTACAAATTCATTTACAGAATTTTATAATGTCTAAATTACTATCATTGCGTAGCATATTAGATGCTAATTTAATCGAACCGTATTAAATAGAATGGTTAAGGAATTTGAGAATAGTTCTCACGGTTGAATAGATATCAGCCTCGCTGATTTGCTTAACATGTTAAAAATGCTGAGTCACTTTCCACCAAGAAAGACCAAGTCTTACTAGTAGGGGCCAAATGATCTTCTGAAAAGAAGAATGATTCTAAGAAGGTAAATAGAAAGATAAAAATAAAGGCTAATAAGAACAAAACTAATATGGATAGCAAAGAAATTTGCTTCCACTGCAATAAGCCACGACACTGAAAAAGAAACTGCAAGAAGCATCTTGCAGAAGCTAATCAAAAGAAATTTAGTGAAGTTTCAGTTACAAATACAATTTTGTTCAAAATTTAAAATAAATTTTTCTTTAGGTCAAGGTTTTACTTGGGTATTAGATACCGACTTTGGTTATCATAAATATAGATTTATGAAGGGACCAAGCAGAAGTAGAAAGCTAAACAAATATAAGTAATACTACGTGTGGGAAATAAAACAAAGGTTGCTGCACTAGTCATAGAAACTTATAGTTTAGCATTGCCTACGGGCAAATCTATTAAGTCAATAAGTTGTTATTGTATTCCAGTTCTCGTTAGAAACATTGTTTCCATTTTTGTTGTTGAATAATAAAAACTTTGGTATTATATTTAAGAACAATTATTATTCTATTTATAATAATAATATTTTGTATAGAACTGTAATATTACTTAATGGATTTTGAATACTTGATTTACGTAAAAATAATTTTATAAATTGAACAAATTAGTATAAGAAAAGGAGATGATCATTCAAAGAGTTGAATGTGTGTATTTGCTAAAATACAAGTGTGAATTATTTAAAAGGTTCAAAGAATTCAAAAGTGAAACAAATTGGCAAAGTATTAAAATTCTTTGATCGGATCAAGAAAGGAATAATTGTGCAATAAGTTTCTAGATCATCTCAAATTTTTTTTTCTCACAATGGATGCCTCCTTATACGCAATAATTGATTGATGTATCTGAAAGGAAAAATCGTACCTTGTTAGACATGGTGCGGTTCATAATGATTTTACCGACATTTCAGTATCCTTCTGGGATAATGTCCTAGAAATGACTGCATATCTACCGTGCAATAATTACTGTGATAATTATTGAATGAAACTAAATGACTTCTTACGTAAAAATCAATAATCAGAGATACTGTGTGCTACTATGCAACCACTCGTATTACTGTACTTTTATTACCGGGTATTTCAACAGTTAACGGTAAAAGTTTTGCCGTTATTTTTATAAAAAAATTATTTTTTTCGCTTTCTATATCAGCCAATTATTCCGTTATATGATCTACCAATGATTGCGCCGTCGTACGAATATTATCTGACAAAAAGAATATTTCTCGACCAAACGAATATTCTTCGACCAAATGAATATTATATGACAACTTGCTTACTTTGTAAAATTTGCACATATCACCCATAACTAAAGGATTATATCAAATCAACACCTTATTATTCAAAATAATAACTAGAGAAATTAAATCTTTATTCATAAAAAGTTGGGGTCTTACACTTAGGATCCATAAATTAATGTTATTGTTTCTACATTTTATATGCACTTAACAAAATATTTATTGCTCTATTTTAACTTTTTAAGGAAAAATTCCTTCGTTGCAAAAAATAATATAAGTAAATAAATGTAGTTTAAATTTAAATAATTAATAAAAAAACTATAATAAAATTCTCAATAATTTCATTCATTTTAATTAACATAATAATTATTAATGTAATTTTTTTTAAAGTGCCTATAATCACAAAATTAATATTTTTAATACTTAAATTAGTTACATCAATTTAAATTTTTAGTTTCAAACTTGGGTCAAAAAAATTAAAATAAAACTCTTTTAGTATAATAGAAATTAAGATTTTTATATGTTTCTTTTTATAATTTCACAAGTCTATCAAATATGAACATAAAAATTCTTCTGTTCCATATAAAAAGAGTCAATTTACAAAATGATTTTGTTGAATAACAATAGCCTCATTTTATTTTAATTAATATAAAAAGTTATTTAATGCAAATTATTTTAAAAATACTTCTAATAAAAAAATTATTTTTAATACTTAATTGAGTCGCATGAGTATTAAAATAGCAAAACATAAAATTTTATTAACTTGTTCAGGAAATATCTAAATATTAAACTTAAAATCATGGATATAAAATATCTAAAATCATGTATGGCCAAAGGGCTCTGTAACTTTTTAAGAAAATATCTAAAATCTAAGAAAATAAGAACTTCAGATCTAATTAGTCAATGATTTATCAAATTGTCAAAAATAACTAAACATAAAATTTTATAGAAAATTTTATCAGTTTGTTGCAATTTGTCAATTTGTCAGTTTGTGATAGAATTGGGTTAATAAAATTTTGTTGCAATTTGTCAGTGTTGGATCAAAAATAGTGAGTATTCTGCTTTATCAGTTTGTTAGGTTAATAAAAAAGTTAATAAAAAAGTACATGTAATGAAACTATAATTTAAAAAATAGGTTGATTTAGATTCGACCCATAACCATTTAAATTCAAGCCACATAACTCATATTAAATATAAATAATATGATTTTAGTTCCTTAACTGATACATAATTATTTTATATAACCCAAACCTATTTTTTGCCAAATCTACTCTTAAGCAATGATTGATAATAACGCAAGATAGACTCTTATAGGTCTTGAATATCTACATGACAAAAAACAATAATTGTTTATTGCGACATCAAGCCATCCAATTTTTTAGTGAATCAGAGTATGCAATTAAGATTGCTAAAATTGGAGTTATCATGGAGAAAACTATTAGTAGTAGTTTGAATGATCCATACTTTGTAAGAAATATTGTGTATCTATACGCGTCGTGAAAGATTTTATTTGTCCATCAGAATTCTCTTTAGGCCATGGATGTTAAAAGAAAATATCTCCGTCTGTAGTTTATTTATGGGGGAGGATTTTTTTTATAAAGAAATGATATTTTTGACAATTAACATAATAGGCCTCGTTCATAGTTTAGTTTGCGAGTGTCCGTCATATTAAACTGCAGATGAAAGTGTTATTTAACCATTAAATTAGAAATTAGACAATTTACATTTGTTGTAAGGATAATTTTATCCTTACAACATTGGTAATGAATCAATCTCCTAAATTATATATGGGACATAGAAATATTACTCTGGTTACAAGAAAATTAATTGACACTTTAAATAAGTCTGGTATTGGACCTAGTAGGATGATGAACGTTTTGAGCACAATGGTAGCGGGTTACAAAATGTTCCTTTTTCAAATGTAAATATTCAAAATGTTGTGAGAGATTTAAGGCGTGATTCTACAGATAAAAATAATGCACAAGCTACTGTAAATTATTTGAAAAAACTTGCATCCAGAAGTGCGAGTAAATAATTTTCCCGTGTCAAGCCCGGTGAAAGCAATCGCATAGCATGTATTTTGTAGGTTGACACCCGATTAAGATTTATGTATCAACATTTCGGAGATGTTGTGGCATTTGATAGTACGCATAAGACAAATAAGTATGACATGTCGTTTGTTCCTTTTACCGAGGTCAATCACCATTATCAGTCTATATTGTTTGTATTTTCATTGTTAAGGGATAAGACATAGTATACTTTCGTTTGGGTATTAGAGACATGACTCGAAGCCATGGACTACAAGACACCCATAACCATCATCACTGACCAAGATAAAGCCATGAGTAATGTTATTGCTAAGGTACTCCCTTCTACTTATCATTTATTGTGTTCTTGGCATATTAACAACAAATTTCCTGATAAATTGCATCATGTTTATTCTGAGCACCCATCCTTCAAAGACCATTTTAACAATTATGTGTATAATTCATTGTCCATCGGGGAGTTTGAAGAGCGTTGGCAGATTCTGATGAGGAATTAAGAATTGTATAACAATGAGTGGCTTAGAAATTTGTATGATGTATAAGAGAAATGGATTCCCGCATATACAAAGAGATATTTTATCGCGGGAATGACAACCATTGGAAGAAGCGAGAGCATGAACCATTTTTTTATGAGTATGCCAATGTTTCAATAGGCATGAAAGAATTTGTAGTGCAAAGTCAGATTATAGAAAAACAATTTATTAGAGAGAGGAAGACCGACTACATAACAAAACATCGAAAAATAAATATGGTACTCAGGTCATCTTTAGAAGTGCATGTTGCGCATGTGTACACAAAAGAGATGTTTAGACGTTTCCAACGTCAATTCGTCGATTCCATGAAGTACAATGTTAGTAAAGTTAGAGAGTTGTGAGGCCCTGAAACAAAGGTTTATGCAGTGTCTAGGGCAGATTCAGCTGAAAGTGGTGGAAGATATAAAGAAATCATCAACAATCGTTAGTTGGAGTCAGTATCATGTAATTTTCAAATGTTTTCTCATTCTGGTGAATTATGGAGGCACTTCTTGAGATATTTTTTTGTTTAAGAGTATTTCCCAAATATCGAGCGACGTGATTCCTCCTCGGTGGACAAGAAACGCGAACAAGAGCGATGTTGAAGAATTACTCTTTAGCCCAACAACTACTGACTTTGAACAAGATCAAGCAATGCACTTTAATCATTTGATGAGTGATTACCAGGAGTTAGGGAGAAAAGTTGCTTGCTCAGTTCGAGGTTACAAAATTGTCCTTAAATTGAATGCACGGGGAAAAGCGTTGGTTGACTGGTATGATCCAAATGAGAATATTACTGAACTGGCAGGCCATGACATTGATCGCACTGTCGGAGATACACCTCAGGATATGGGTTATGATAATGATGATTAAGATGCAGAGGAAGAAGATGAGGTTTTGCTGCCAATTATTTCTCAAACAAATGGCCGCAAAAAATAATCTAGATTAAAGAGTGCACTCGAGAAAATTGTGGGTTCTAACCCTCATCAAAAATGTGCAATTTGGTGCTTTGAAACCGACCATGATAAGCGCAATCACTATCGAGTGTTAGGGATTCCTGAGCCTAAAAAATAACCCTCATTTGTATTATTTATGCTATATTTTTTGTACATATGAAAATGAATATGTCATTGAGAAGTTAATTATTATGTTTATACTATGTCATAGTAGTAATATTATCATATGTAGTTCTAATATTAATATTACTTTTTTAATAGTAATACATGAATATTACACGCAATATGCTTGACTGTAATGATTATTCCTTGGTTTTCCAAATAAACTACTAGTAATTGAGTTATCTCATAAAATCGAATACTCTCATAATGTCGAATAAATGGTATCAATTTGACCTGCATGTACAAATTAGTTGGTTACTAACAAGTAAAATGTATGACATGTATAAAAGTACAAGTGTTAACAATTACTATACATACCGCTACATCAACACATTCTTTATACATTTCCTAGATCGTCATATATGGGGTATCATTGTAGAGAGGGTCAAAGATGGTGACTACCCATTCGACCGAGCCCACATCTGGGTAGACATAGGGTTGACAAAAAACTCTATGCCCTATTTGCCTCACTAGGGGCACACAGTTCTTGCCAAGATGCATGAAGAATGATTTCATGAAAGCAAATCTTGCCCACCGTATAATTTCCCGAATCCAGTAGTACTCCTCTCTATCCTGTAGTAATATTATATACGCATCCAGGATATGCTCAAAAATCCAATTTACATGGCATAAGGACTTGAATTTGTTGTGATGTAACGCATACAAGTTTCGCGAATGTGATAAATGAAATATTGCTAGATCAACCGCCGCGTCTCCAAACAACTGATTATTTATGAATTCTACTTTGTGTTCCCTTAAGTTTTTTAGTTAGGCACTTTTTCCATCTATAAGAGATATGCCATTGATGAGTGAGTTTTATACCTATGAATTAGACATCTTTAGGGCTTAATTCTTTGTTAACTTTAAGTATTTTTAGTGTCATTTTACTTATTTTTGTGTTTGTGTTGTAGGAAACGGCTTCAGAAGGTCAAAACATGAAAATTGGAGCTTAGTGGTACTTTCGTAATTTTTGAAAAAGTACCCCCGTCGGGGCGGGGGTTTCCTAGTGTAAAAAGCCCGCCGGGGCAGGCATGTCGGGAAGAAAAAGGAGTTTTCAAGATTTGAGTTCAAGAATGATTGGTTTGAGCTGATTGTTTCAAGGACTTTAAGGACTCTAAAAGACACATGAAGAGGCATATAAAAGAAGGAGAATCACAAAGATTAAAAGGAGGATTCCATTAGATTAGAGTAGAGTATGTTGGGAATTGCATATTTAAATTGATGTTGAAAGTAAATAATCATGCTTATATGTAAAGTCATTTTTGAAGTGCATGTACAAGGACTTAGTGATAGATCAAAGTTGTTAGGTTTGATCTGTGTTTTATGTTTATCATTCTGTAAATGAATGTATAGAAGAAAAGATCAAAGTTGTTAGGTTGATCTAACTTTTGAGATGTAATAGATAGGCTTCAACAGAATCGTAGTCTGTCGAGATTGCAAAAGCCAAGGTAGAATCGTAGAGCATCAAGAATCGTAGTGTGTCTGCTTTGGAGGGCCTCTCCCAGGATCATAGAGTGGTCCAAACGCCTGCCGAGCCAACTCAAGAATTGTAGTGTTCTCTCGGAAGCGTAGAGTCTACAAATCAAGCAAGCAAAGATCGTAGTCTACCAGTACTTAAGAGAAATCGTAGTTTTCTCATCTACTAGTACCGGATCAAGCACTAATATTGCAAGACACCACGATCATGATCGTAGTGTATCATCTATCTGCATCAGAAGCAACGAGCCTTGTCCATTTGTTTAAGAATAAATTACAACAAATGTGGAATGAATTATAGACGTTGAGACTCTCGGGAATCCCAATGACCTAACACTCATCCTTAGTATATAACAAAGAAACGTACTAAAGAAGCTAAGGAAAGTACTACATGTCAGCCGAAAACACCTTTTCAGGTGTTAGATGAGATAGCAGTCTACTGTGTCAGTGGGTCAGACGGCTAGACAGAAGATTTCCAGGAAGTCACCATCAGTGCTCAAAAATGTCAAATACAATTAATGCTTCAACGGATGCTTTCAAATGGACACATTTCAAAGACACCTTATATGCAAATCAGATACAGATGTAAGAATCAAGCAAGTACACAACGAAAAAGCTGAAGAACACTAAACGCTCAACTCTATGATCTGTAAAGAAAACTTGCTCAGCTACTCAGTTCTTTCGAACACAAGCTTAACGGCAGCTGAGTAGCACCATTTAAGAACTCAACTATCATTATGTGAAGTAAGAAGTGCCAAGTTTGTTGGACTTGAAGAGTTCTAACTGAACTATGAAGTTCCAAGTCTGCTTGACTTGAAGAGTTCTAAGTGAACTAAAATGTTCCAAGACTGCTGGTCTTGAAGGAATCTAAGTGATTCGAAGATTGTAAAAACATCCTTAGTAGATTTCCTACTCAAGGAGTAGAAGAGTGGACTAAGAGCTTTGAATGATCTGAACCACTTAAATTCTCTGTGTCTTTTATATTCTTGCTTTAACTGCTATACTTGTTATAACTGCCTGTTAACTATTAACTCTGTTTATCTTAAATGGGAACAAACTAATCACATATTCCGTTGAAATTGATTTACAATATCTGACAAAGAATTTTTAAAATATCTATTCAACCCCTCTTTTAGATAACTATTGTGCCTTTGGAAACTCACAATTGGTAGCAGAGCAGGTTCTCTCAATCAGCCTCTTTTAGATAACTATTGTGCCTTTGGAAACTCACAATTGGTAGCAGAGCAGGTTCTCTCAATCAGCCTACAAAGCTTGAGTAGATCCAATGGCACATCTGATAAGCTAATCAAAGACTAGAGGAGGCAGTAAGCCACCAATGTGTAACAAAGATAAATTTGCCAACTGGAAAGTTCGTATGCAAGCATACATGGACTCAATAAATGAAGAACTATTTGAAACTGTCATGAATGGGCCCTACATTATAACAAAGCTTGCACCAACTCCAGAAGATCCAAACAGAGTTCAAGTCAAGGTTAAAACTGAGTGGACTGATAATGAAAAGAAAGCTGTCCAACTCGATAAAAAGGCCAAGAACATTCTATTCCAATCCTTAGAAGATGATCTGTTCAAAAATGTGGTCAATAGCAAAACTTCCAAGGAAGTCTGGGAAGCGTTGCTCATTATGCATGAAGGAACAGAAGAAGTCAGAGAAAATAAGCAATCTTTTTTGACTCAACAATATGAAATGTTTGCTCCCGTGTTCCAAGAGAAAATGTCACTTCCACTTATGAAAGATTCAATGTTCTGCTCAACTCTCTTCAAGCCTTTGGAAAGATCTATCCAAATAAAGATATGGTCATAAAGTTCATGAGAGCTCTACCTAGCAAGTGGGATACCAAAACCACTACCATCAGAGAATCAAAGAATCTTCATGAAATGACTGTTCAACAACTCTATGGCAACCTTCTCACCTATGAACTAGAGTTGACTCAGCGAGCAGAGACTCTATCTGAAGGAAGAAAGAAGGACAAAGGAGTTGCTCTCAAAGCAACAGATACCATCTCCAAAGCTAACACTAAAAATGACTCTGACTCTGAGGAAGATGATGATGAGGATATTACAATGCTGGTAAGAACACTTAAGAGGTTCATGCGTAAAGGTAGAAGCAGCAAACCTAAGAAATTCAACAACACCAACAGCCAGGAGCAGATAAATGACTTATGCTACAACTGCAAGAAGCCTGGCCATTTCATTGCAAACTATAACAAACCTCTTAGAGAAGAACTAACGAGAAAATCAAATTCAAAGAAAGAATTCAAAGGCAACAAGAGGCTCCAGAAGAAAGATAAAGGTCTTATGGCCGGAGGATCATGGAGTGACTCAGACAACGACTCAACTCCCAAGTCTGGAGATGATGAAGATCCTCAAGTTGCAAATCTATGTCTAATGGCCAAACATGCAAAGGATAAGAAAAGCCCTGACAATCATGAAGTAAGTATCGATGAGGTATTTGATTTTAACTCTCCTGATGTAGATATTGATGATTTAAGAAGTGCACTACATGGCATAACATCTTATCTGCATCAATACATGAAATGGTTCAGAGTTCTGTCTAAAGATTATTCTCTTCTTCAAAAAGAGAAAGAGAAAATTCGGGAAGAACTGGAAACAGCTCTTCTAAGTACTAACTCTCTCTCCAAATTTGAAGCTGCGAATAAACTCTTAAAACAGACCAATGAACTTAATGCACAAAAAGAGTCAAATCTAACCTCTAAGACTGAGGAACTAGAAAAGACAATCTTAACATGGAATATATCATCTTCATCTATGGACTCCCTGATCTCCAGTCAGAGAAGTACATCTGACAGAACAGGTTTAGGTTTTGGAGAATCCACCTCAGAACCACATGTGGAAAAGTCAAAGGAAATAACATCAGCAGTGCTTCAATCCTCAATAGAAGCATTGCATTTGTGAAATCCTCACAAAAGGAAGAACTAACCCATCCATACTCTTCTGATCTAATCTATGCTACAAGGCATAACAGATCCCATGCTGGCCTAGGATTTAGAAAAGAGAAGAGTAACTTAGTCACTACCCTCCAACCTCGAAGGATCGTGGAGTCGAGCAAAATCAACTCCACGAACCAACCTGGTGGAAATAGTAGAGTTAAGTTACACTCTTCATAAATCATGAATCACAAGGATACATTAAAAAGGAAGAATCATTATAAAGGAACGATTGCCAGAAATTCACATAAGTTTAAATGGAAAAAGAATCCTCACACACTCACAAGCATGCATCATGCTAAATGTTTTGTATGTAATAAGATTGGTCATAAGGCTGCAATATCTTACAATAATCCTATGCATATCAAACCCAAAGTCAAGCAGATTTGGGTTCCCAAGGGCACTAACAAGATAGGACCCATGTAAGTATGGGTACCAAAATGAGAGCTTTCTCAATGCAGGAATGGAGCTCCACGATCATAACTTGGTACCTGGACAGTGGATGCTCACGACACATGACTGAGAACAATGTGAGACCCCAAATTTTATGAATAAAGATTTAAATTTTCCTGAAATATTTTTTTTATTATGGTGTGGATTTGAGATAGTGTTATAGTTGTGGGTATTATTTATAAATTTTGCAAAGTAAGCAAGTTGTTATAAAATATTCGTTTGGTCGGGAAATATTCTTTTTATCGGAAAATATCCGTACGACGGCATAATGATTGGTGGACCCCACAACGAAAGTATTGTCGTAGTAAGAAAACGACAGAATTATCTTTTTATAAAAATAACGGTGAAAGTGTTACCATTAAAACTGTTGAACTACTCGGTAGTAAAAGTACAGTAATACGCGTGGTTGCATAGTAGCACACAGTATTGATTATTGATGCTTACGTAAGAAGTCACTCAGTTATACTCAATTATTACTACAGTAATTACTGCATCATATCTCTCATATTATTGATTCAATTATTGTCACAGTAGCATCTGTATAATATGTTATGTTATTAAATCAATAATTGAGACGGCAAAATTATTCATATTATTATTTGTAATATTAACGATGTCTAGAAGTTCTGCCAAGGAGAGGTTTGGTCACCTATTTGCGCGTCAATAGGGAAAAATCCTTATTGAAAAGCCCATTTTTTTTTTCTGGAAACGACCTGGTCGATTAATATTGTGAATTATAATAAAGGTGATAAATTTTGTTTTATTATTATTATAAATGTAATAAAACAAAAAACTTTTTATATAAAACAGAATACTTTTATAAAGTTATTTATTTTATTAGACTATAAATAGAATATATAATATTCTATTATGCATAGTGTTTGCATAGTGTCTACATAGTGTTTGCAAAATAAAATCTTTTTATATAAAACAGAATACTTTTATAAAGTTATTTATTTTATTAGACTATAAATAGAATATATAATATTCTATTATGTATAGTGTTTACATAGTTCCTGCATAGTGTTTGTATAGCAAAATCTTTTTATATAAAACAGAATACTTTTATAAAGTTATTCATTTTATTAGATTATAAATAGAATATATTATATTTTATTTAAAAGATTTTATTTTATTAGAATATTTTATTAATACTATATAGTAAATCAATATGTACCGTCCGTTTAAAAGTAAATCAATTTGGACCGTTCATGAATTAGTTACTATTCAGTCCATTCTCCTATAAATAGAAGCTCATTCCTTCATTATTTCTTACGAATTCACTGAAACTCTAGAGAGAGAAACTATAGAGAGAAATAAGAAAAGTATTCTGTTACTTCACTACTCTTATATCCAGTTTTTTTTAAGGTAAGGGGTATTATTCTTTCATATTCATGAAGAGAAATATTTTCTTTCCAATACTCGTAAGAGCTGTTGTTCCATTCTTTATTATTATGTTGGAATAACCTGTCTATGCGAAGTACCGTATACATGGTAAAATTCTGTTGTTATTCTATTCTTTATTATTCTGTCGAAATATCCTGTCTGTGCATTTACGCATGACCTGGTTCCATTCTTTATTATTCTGTCGGAATATCCTGTCTGTGCGTTTACGCATGACCTGGTTCCATTAGTTATTATTCTGTTGGAATAACCTGTCTTTGCGGTCTATAGTATGCATGGTGAATTTTTTGTTATTCTATTCTTTATTATTCTGTTGGAATAACCTGTCTATGTGGAGTACCACATGCATGGTGAATGATCCTTCGTATTCATTCCTTATTAAATTATGGAAATTATCTATCTACGTGGATTACTGCATGGCGGGCGAAAATCCATTTGCAATTTCATATATTCTATTATACTCTGTTGGTTAAAGCTTTGGCTTCTATACTCCATGAAATTAGTGAAATATCCTTGATATTTGCGCTTCATCCAATATCTTTTCATAAAAATATTTTTCTGAGTATTCTTGAGTTTTACCCCATAAAGCGGTATCATGTTGACAATTTGGACGTTATTGGTTCCTGGATAAATTAATTCTTGAACTTGTTTTATTGAATTCTTATATCATTGCCATCATTCTCATGTTTATATTTTGTTGAAAGTCATCTATGGCCTGTAGTGCATAGATGGACTTGGTATGATTATGACCAGGGATTATTCGGTGTAATCATGACCGTAATATTACAAATGATGTGGTAAAAGTCCTTATTGGCCCGTAGTGCATTGATGGACAGTTGTTGGCATGATCATGACCATTGATGAATACACGAATATCCTTGGCCCGTAGTGCATGGATAATTTGTGGTTGTCATACTAATGAATATCCTTGGTCGTAGTGCAGGGATGATGTTGATTATTTATTAAACTGAGTCCCGACGATAAAAGTGATGAAAAACCTTTTAAATCATAAAAGATAGTAGATTTTATTCTCTGCTTGACTCTTCTAATGGGTTGCTTGTTCTGCTGTAGTTAAACTTGTTGTCTATTATATTCTATCAGTTTAACACTGTTGAAGGCTAACGATAATTTATTCTGCATTATCTTAGTCATAATATTTCTTACTGGGCTAGTTGAGCTCACCCTTTCTTTCACTGTTCTCTTCAGGAAATGAGAACGTAGCAGGGACTAGTCGGAGAACGGAGTGACGGTCCAAATGATAGCATTAGTAGTCCTTATTGTTTTATGAAATAGTGTGATAATAAATGTATTGAGGACTTATTTGAGTTTGAATACTGTCTAGAAGACAATATTTGTATTAAAACTCATAGCTCATGTTGTATATTTAAGATTGTATTTGTTTTCTGTACCATGTATTTGACGACTTAGAATAAGTGATGTATACCTATTTTGGGGGCGTCACAGTTGGTATCAAATCTTAGGGATATGATCCCTGGCTGAGATGTGAGATAAGAACTAGGAGGGGAGAGACGGGGAATTCTTTTGCTAGTATGACCTACCTAAGTTTACTTGTTATTTAATTGGTCGGTCAGAGTATAGGGATAATATGTGGCATGTCAATTAACCGTTGTTTTGTGACAGCGTTTGAGAATGGCATCTGAAAATGTTGAGATAAGCAATGGCGCAAAACAATATGACCATGTCGCAATACGAGGCTAAATTTATAGAGTTATCCCGGTTTGCATCCCATTTGGTCGATAATGAGGAGCGAATGACGTGAATGTTCTAAGAGGTTTGAAACCCGATATACGTCAGTACCTCATTTCTCACAAACTTTGTTTATATTCAGATGTTGTGAATAGGGCTCAGTTATTGGAGCGCGATAATGAGTTAGTACAACCAAAAGGTAATGACCAGCAACATGATAATAATCATACCAGTGGCAACGACCATCGGAACAATGATAACCATCGTGCGGGAAATTATCATGCCTAGAATGGTAACCACTTCGGTGGTAATCATGGCCAAGATAATAGGAGTGAAAATTTTAAGAAGAGAAGGTTCAATAATGATGGAAAGACGTCAGCACCAGCACCCGTTGTTAAGGAAGGAGAACGACCACCTATCATATTCTTCAAATGCGGAGGGGAGGGACACATCAATTCAAACTGCGCGATGCCGTCCAAAGCATGTTATAATTGTGGAAGAGAAGGTCACCTAGCTCAATTTTGTAGTTCACCGAAGACAAGTTCAGCTAGGATGGAGGCACCAAAGGATGTCTCAGACAAGTTAAAGACGGTAGTTTAAGTGAGAGCGTTTGTCGAGGAACTCGAACGAAGTTGTCACGGGTAAGTTAATCATAAATGCTTACGAAGTCTATACCTTATTCGATATTGGTTCTACCCATTCTTTTATCTCTCTTGCTTGTGCTTAACGTTTAAATTTGACTCCGGAGAAATTAGACTTTGACTTATCGGTTGAAACTCTGTTAGGAGAAACCTTTGTTACATCCACTATTTATAAATCTTGTTTGATTCAAATCGACACTTTCACGTTACCTGTCGATCTCATCTCTTTGAAAATACTTGCCTTTGATGTGATTTTAGGAATCGATTGGTTAACTACTCATCAAGCTTTTCGTAAGGTTGTTAGCTTTCATATTCCTAACCAACCTATTATGAGAATTCAAGCAACCAAACCACTAAAGTTGATCATTGTCATATCAAACCATAATTAAAGAGCCCCGGTCCTTTCGTTGTTGACTTCCTTATGTGGAATGCACCGAGGCCAGACTTTCCGTAGGGGACGTTGTGAATGACGATGGCAAGTTGATAGTTATCAATGTGACGTGTTATCCAAGTCTTGGATGAGAGTCACAGTTTTGAATGATATTTCTATTGTTAATAAATTTCCTGACGTATTCTTGAAGACTTCTTAGCCTACCCCAGAGAGTGAAATCGAATTTTGTATTGACCCCAGTACAAAACCCCATTTCTAAAACCCTTAAATATTTCTTCAACTAAAACAAACGTATTATGCACCAAAGACGTTGGCTTGAGCTGTTAAAGATTACGATCGTACCATTCAATACCATCGTGAAAAAGCGAACGTAGTAGCTGACGCGTTGAGTAGAAGATCGTATGCGTTTACGAGTGCGATGTTGTTAACACAAAAACCCATTTTGTATGACTTGTAAAGGATGGAGATAGAGTTAAAGACTCCAAGGACCCATGTGATGATGGTGAATATATGAGTAGAATCGACTTTAATCGATAAAGTTAAAGCCGCTCAAGCTACACACCCGAATCCGATGAATGTGAAGAAGAAGGTTCAAGAGGGCGTTATTCTAGAAGCAAGAATAGACGAAGAGAGGAAATCTCAACCCTCGATTTAATTGGCCCATTTAAAATCCTCGATCGAGTAGGAACTGTGGCATATAGACTCGTTTTACCGT
The DNA here is from genome assembly GCA_016801055.1 of Panax notoginseng. NCBI lineage: Eukaryota > Viridiplantae > Streptophyta > Magnoliopsida > Apiales > Araliaceae > Panax > Panax notoginseng. The sequence goes on from CM029019.1 coordinate 40,431,068, forward strand.
CAAGTTTGTCGCATGTTCATAACGTTCTTTTTCACGTATCGATGTTACGTAAATATGTGGACGACCCGAACCACATTATTGAATTGGAATTGGACGAGATAGCAGAAAATTTAACGTATGAGGAGATACGTGTTAAAATCTTGGATAAGAAGGATTATATTTAACACTCAAAGGTTATACCTCAAGAGTTAGAATTTGAAGTGAAGTCAAGGTATCCTCACCTATTCGGCATACCAGGTACGTACGTAAATTTCGAGGGCAAAATTTTATAAGGAGGGGAGATTGTGAGACCCCAAATTTTATGAATAAAGATTTAAATTTTTTCAAAATATTTTTTTTATTATGGTGTGGATTTGAGATAGTGTTATAGTTGTAGGTAGCATTTATAAATTTTACAAAGTAAGCAAGTTGTTATAAAATATTCATTTGGTCGGGGAATGTTTTTTTTGTCGGAAAATATCCGTACGACGACATAATCATTGGTGGAGCCCATAACGGAAGTATTGTCGTAGTAAGAAAACGACAGAATTATCTTTTTATAAAAATAACAACAAAAGTGTTACCGTTAAAACTGTTGAACTACTTGATAGTAAAAGTACAGTAATACGCGTGGTTGCATAGTAACACACGGTATTGATTATTGATGCTTACGTAAGAAGTCACTCAGTTATACTCAATTATTACTATTGTAATTGCTGCATCATATCTCTCATATTATTGATTCAATTATTGTCACAGTAGCATCTGTATAATATGTTATGTTATTAAATCAATAATTGAGACGGTAAAGTTATTCATATTATTATTTGCAATATTAACGATGTCTAGAAGTTCTACCAAGGAGAGGTTTGGTCACCTAATTGCGCGCCAATATGAAAAAATTCATATTGGAAAGCCCCTTCTTTCCTGAAAACGACCTGGTCGATTAATATTGTGAATTATAATAAAGGTGATAAGTTTTGTTTTATTATTATTATAAATGTAATAAAACAGAAAACTTTTTATATAAAACAGAATACTTTTATAAAGTTATTTATTTTATTAGACTATAAATAGAATATATGATATTCTATTATGCATAGTGTTCGCATAGTGTCTGCATAGTATTTACATAGTAAATTTTTTTTATATAAAACATAATACTTTTATAAAGTTATTTATTTTATTAGACTATAAATAGAATATATAATATTCTATTATGCATAATATTTGCATAGTGCCTGCATAGTATTTGTATAGTAAAATCATTTTATATAAAACAGAATATTTTTATAAAGTTATTCGTTTTATTAGATTATAAATAGAATATATTATATTTTATTTAAAAGATTTTGTTTTATTAGAATATTTTATTAATACTGCATAGTAAATCAATATGGATCGTCCGTTTAAAAGTAAATCAATCTAGACCGTTCATGAATTAGTTACTATTCAGTCCATTCTCCTATAAATTGAAGTTCATTCCTTCATTATTTCTTACGAATTCACTGAAACTCTAGAGAGAGAAACTATAGAGAGAAAGAAGAAAAGTATTCTGCTACTTCACTACTCCTATATTCAGTTTCTTCTAAGGTAAGGGGTATTATTCTTTCATATTCATGAAGAGAAATATTTTCCTTCCAATACTCGTAAGAGCTGTTGTTCCATTCTTTATTATTATGTTGGAATAACCTGTCTATGCGAAGTACCGCATACATGGTGAAATTTTATTGTTATTCCATTCTTTATTATTCTGTCGGAATATCCTGTCTGTGCGTTTACGCATGACCTGGTTCCATTCTTTATTATTATGTCGGAATATCCTATCTGTGCGTTTACGCATGACCTGATTCCATTATTTATTATTCTGTTGGAATAACTTGTTTGTGCGGTCTATCGCATGCATGGTGAATTCTTCTGTTATTCCATTCTTTATTATTCTGTTAGAATAACCTATCTATTTGGAGTACCACATGCATGGTGAATGATCCTTCGTATTCATTCCTTATTAAATTGTGAAAATGATCTGTCTACGTGGATTACAGCATGGTGGGCGAAAATCCATTTGCAGTTTTATATATTCTATTATACTCCGTTGGTTAAAGCTTTGGCTTATATACTCCATGAAATTAGTGAAATATCCTTGATATTTGGGCTTCATCCAATATCTTTTCATGGAAATATTCTTCTAAGCATTCTTGAATTTTACTCTACAAAGCGGTATCATGTTGACAATTTGGACGTTATTGGTTCCTGGATAAATTAATTTTTGAACTTGTTTTATTAAATTCTTATATAATTGTCATCATCCTCATGTTTATATTTTGTTGAAAGTCATCTTTGGCCTGTAGTGCATAGATGGACTTGGTATGATTATGACTAGGGATTATTCAGTGTAATCATAACCGTAATATTACAAATGATGTAGTAAAAGTCCCCATTGGCCCGTAGTGCATTGATGGATAGTTGTTGGCATGATCATGACCATTGATGAATACAAGAATATCCTTGGCCCGTAGTGCATGGATAATTTGTGGTTGTGATACTAATGAATATCCTTGGCCGTAGTGCAGGGATGATGTGGATTATTTATTAAGCTGAGTCCCAGCGATAAAAGTGATGAAAAACCTTTTAAATCATAAAAGATAGTAGATTTTATTCTCTACTTGACTCTTCTAATGGGTTGCTTATTCCGCTGCAGTTAACCTTGTTGTCTATTATATTCTATCAGTTTAATATTATTGAAGGCTAATGATAATTTATTCTGCATTATCTTAGTCATAATATTTCTTACTGGGCTAGTTGAGCTCACCCTTTCTTTCACTGTTCTCTTCAGGAAATGAGAACGTAGCAGGGACTAGTCGGGGAACGGAGTGACGGTCCAGATGATAGCATTAGTAGTCCTCACTATTCTATGAATAGTGTGATAATAAATGTATTGAGGACTTATTTTGAGTTTGAATACTGTCTAGAAGATAATATTTGTATTAAAACTCACAGCTCATGTTGTATATTTAAGATTGTATTTGTATTTTGTACCATGTATTTGGCGACTCAGAATAGGTGATGTATACCTATTTTGGGGGCATCACAAACAAAGCCTTCATGTCTAACTTCATAGAGAAAGAGGGTCCAACAGTCATCTTTGGAGATAATGACTCTGGCAAAATAAGAGGTTATGGCTCAGCTGGGAATGGTGCAGTATCCTTCAGCAAAGTAGCCTATGTGGAAGGACTAAAGCACAATCTTCTGAGTATAAGCTAGATCTGCGACAAAGGTCATCAAGTTACCTTTCTCAACAATCAATTTCAAGTCAGAGACCTGAAGACCTCTTCCATATAGCTGACCGGAACAAGAGAATGGAACGTCTACACTGTTAATCTTGGTCAACTGAGTTCTAACGAGATAATATGCTTTCTGGCTAAAGCCTCTGAAGAAATGAGCTGGCTGTGGCATAGAAGGCTGTCTCATCTCAACTTCAAAAGCATGTCAAAACTAGCCTCCAAGGATCTTGTAGCAGGCCTACCCAAGTTCAGTTTTGTCAAAGAAAGGCCATGCAATGCCTGTCAACTTGGAAAGTAAACTAGAAGCTCTTTCAAAAGCAAAACTATCAACTCAATTGATATGCCCCTGTAGCTACTTCACATGGACCTTTTTGGACCACTTCCAACCACGAGCCTTGGAGGGAAGAGATACTCATTGGTCGTAGTGGATGACTACACAAGATTCACATGGGTGTTCTTTCTAAACTCAAAAGATGAAATAAGTTCCCAACTCATTAAGATGCTCAAGTTGGTGATGAACGAGAAAGGAGAGAAAATCAAGGCTATAAGGAGTGATCATGGTAGAGAATTTGACTTCTTTGAGATGGATCAGTTCTGCACAGACAATGGCATTAGTCACAACTTCTCAACTCCACGAACTCCATAGTAAAATGGAGTAGCTGAAAGAAAGAACAGAACGTCGATTGAAGCTGGAAGAACTCTACTAACAGCAGCCCGTCTGCCTGAATACTTCTGGGTAGAAGCTGTCAACACTGCATGCTACACTCAGAACAGATCTCTTGTGCACTCTACGTTAAAGAAGACTCCCTACGAGCTATGGAGAGGAAGAAAGCCAAATGTCAGCTACTTCCATGTGTTCGGTTGTGCATGCTATATTCTCAACAATGGAAAACAGTATCTGACTAAGTTTCAACCCAAGTCAGACGAAAGAATCTTTCTCGGATATGCCACAGACAGTAAGGCTTATAGAGTGTTTAACAAAAAGACACTAAGTGTTGAAGTCTCGATTCACATCATCTTCGATGAAATAGACTTAGACAAAACTGTGCCTCAAGACACTACAAACGACAACTAAGACACTACGAACGAGGTGGTCAAGCTCAACACCATGATCGTAGTCCCAGAAAATGAAATCTTCGAGCCTGAAGAAGAGATTGTAGAGAGAACTACGCCAGACAACGAACCTCCACATCAAAAAGCAGAGGTTGATCTTGAAGAATTCAGACAAGAAGGCATCAAGTCAGATGTTCCAACAGGAAACAGATGGGCAAGAGATAACACTCAAGACCTAATCATTGGAGATCCAAATGCAAGAGTCAAGACAAGATCTGTCACCTAGAATGAGTGTTTCTATCTAAGCTTTCTATCACAAATAGAACCCAAGAAGATAGAAGATGTTATGGAAGACTCAAGTTGGATAGAAGCCATGCAAGAGAAATTAAATCAGTTTGAAAGAAGCAAAGTATGGAGATTAGTTCTAAGACAAAGAAGCCACCCAGTTATCGGCACCAAGTGGGTCTTCAGAAACAAAATGGATGAAGATGGAGTAATTATAAGGAACAAGGCAAGACTAGTAGCCAAAGGTTACTCCTAAGAAGAAGGCATCGACTACGACAAGACCTTCGTACCTGTTGCCAGATTAGAAGCCATCAGGATATTCCTTGCTTTTGCTACCCACATGAAGTTCAAAGTCTTTCAAATGGATGTCAAAAGTGTCATTTCTGAATGGTGAACTTCAAGAAGAAATATATTTGGAGCAACCTCCAGGTTTCATCAATCCAACTCTCTCTAATTATGTCTATAGATTAGACAAAGCCTTATATGCACTTAAACAAGCACCTAGAGCATGGTATTAAACATTAACTAACTTTCCCATTCAAAATGGCATCACTAGAGGTAAAGTAGATACCATATTATTTCTTAGAAAATACAAAGACAAAATCTTATTAGTTCAAATATATGTTGATGGCATTATCTTTGGATCTACTAATGAAAAACTATGCAAGAGATTTGCCAAGCTTATGTAGAGCAAGTTCGAAATGAGTATGATGGGTGAGCTAAATTTCTTCCTTGGATTACAAGTAAAGCATACCGATGAAGGTATCTTCATAAACCAAGCCAAGTACATTAAAGACTTATTTAAAAAGTATGGCATGGAATCAACTTCTCCCATGAAAACACCAATTGCCCCAACAACTAAGCTTGACAAAGATGAAAAAGGTAAAAGTATTAACATTAATCAATACAGAGGTATGATAGGCTCTCTTCTATATCTAACTGCCAGTAGACCAGACATAATGTTTGCAACATGTATATATGCTAGATTTCAAACAAATCCTAAGGAATCACACTTAATTGCTGTAAAAAGAATTTTCAGGTATCTCAAAGGCACACCTCACTTGGGACTTTGGTATCCTAAGGAGTCCTCCTTTGAACTGACATGATATATAGATGCTGATTTTGCAGGTTGCAAGATTGATAGAAAAAGTACCAGTGGCACTTGTCAGTTGCTAGGAAACAGACTTGTGTCCTGGTTCAGTAAGAAGCAAAACTCAGTATCTACCTCAACAACAGAAGCTGAATACATTGCTACTGGCAGCTGCTGTGCTCAAATTTTATGGATGAAAAATCAGCTAGCAGACTGTGGGTTTGATTTCAAATCTATACATGTTCATTGCGATAACACAAGTGTTATAGCAATAACACATAATTCTGTCATGCATTCTAGGACTAAGCATATAGAAATAAGATATCATTTTATTAGGGACCATGTTCAAAATGAAACTATATCTTTACAATACATCCCTACTAAAAATCAACTTCCTGATGTCTTTACAAAGCCCCTAAATGAATCCAGATTTAATAAGTTAATAAGTGAGTTAGGCATGCTAAATCTGCAACCATAAACTCTATGCTCTAGTGTTGGGTAAAATCGAATTACGCACAGTACGCAAGTATACGTGGTCAACAAGTAATATAATAGTAAGTAAAGTATCGTTCCCTCAGAGACTTAGTAAGAATTTAAACCTCACAATTATCAATTTCCTATTAATCCTAATTTTATTAAACTAATCAATTTCCATTTTATAACTAAAAGTATTAAAAATCGTAAAATCACCAAACAATCAACAATTTCTAAAAACTGAATTTTCAAACAAATAATGGAGAATTAGGCTTTCGACTTCACTCTAAGCATCACTCTGATTATTACACCTTTATTCCAGTTTAATTCACTATCCCAGTTTATTAACCAAAAACATGTATGTAGAACTAGCCACCTCTCGATACACTAATACCATATTAACTTCAATCCACAATTAAGATAAAATTCAGTTAAACACCTTAATCAACTAACTCACTATATCTCTATGTGAATTACAATTAAAGAAGGCTGAAGTTCAAGTCCTTTATCTGATTACATGCATTGTCAAGCATATCTCTACCCTAACATTCATCAAGATTCTGTTCATTCACAAAAATCAAGAACACATGCTATATCAACTATGTCTAGACTGTATTTCATCTCTCGAGTTCATACAAGTCCACAAAGAATCGTTGATCAGGCAATTCATAAATTCATGCTCAAATTAATATAGATAAACCGGATAATAGCTTATTAAACTTAAATCAAAGATTACATAACTATCGTTCCACTTAAAAATCCGTCTTAAGCCTAAAAAGTAATTAGTTCATAATAAATGAAATAATAACTGAATAAATTAAAGATATCATCTTCTCAATTACAGAAATAAAACTAAAGAAGAAGAATAACGCAAAACACCCTTCACTTTAGCCTTAATCCGTAATCAATACGATCGTTCTTCAAAATCTTCACTCCGTTGCTCGCTATGAAAATCTGTAATTAATTACTATTAATTGCTTTTCATCCTCTTTATTTTGTTGTTTGTTGAGCAATATATATCCAACACACCAGTCTTGCTCGAAGTCCCATGTATTTTAGAGTCCATATGCTATCCAAGTCTCATAATCCATGTTCCAGCAGTGTTCGACCAACTATAGGAGAGCCCAGAATTTGGCACCCCCCACCCCGGCAGAGGCATTTGTATAGGAATAGCCCGCCCCGGCGGCCATAGGCCCTGTCACACAGACATAAAGACCCCCTGCCCCGGCGGGGGTGTAAGAGCAAAATAGGCCAACCCCGGCGAGGGTACCCTCTACTTTTTGACTTGTTTAAACTTCATGCTTACTTCTATAATTGCTCCAAATGACTCCCTTCTTCACTCATTCACCACACCATCCATCCTATACACAAAATAACAAGAAACAAGTAAAAGAAGATCATAAAAATAAGGATTTAACAACAATTAAGCTTGAATTAGACATCAATTCGTGGATATAGAATCCACTTATCAAAATCCCCTAAACTTAAACCGTGCTAGTCCTCGAGCACATGCAATCAAACAAACTAAATGCTATGCAATGCAATGAGATGTAATGTATCTAACTATATATCTACGAATCCAACAATATCCCATAATCAAATTTATTCCTCCGGCCTCACAACAATCAATCACACACTATAATACTTCATAATTAAACCCATCAATAATTTCTTATCAATCCTCGAATCTTGTACCGTCATCACTGATATAGTGTGTATGATCAACATCTATGCTAACTGATATTAATTCAAATTCAACATATAACCAATCTCTTATTAGGAATTATATAGAATAAATTCAAAAATTTCAAAAACAAACAAGTTCAAACTAAGATCAAACAATTACCAAGATTAGGGGTCCGTATAGGGTATTCATGCTTTCTTTTTTCAACTATGGGGGCTCTTTGCCTTTATTTCCTGTCTTCTCTTTATTTTTATTTTTATTTTTTTAAAATAAATCGGATAATTACTGTGCAATGCCTCTTTCTATTAGGCTAACAGTGCTACCCCTTAGCGAACTTTCAACCAACGACTCCCAGACCATAAAAGACCTTAGGGCGCTAGGTGTTTAGACAACCCTACGGGCATACTTGCTCAAGTAACAAAGGCCCCGAAACAAGACTAGTCACGATCTATATTGTTTTCTTTTCTTTCCTTTTTTGTCTGAAGCTTATATACCCTACTCTTTCCCCCAAACTTAGGTTCTTGCCTAATTTGTCGTCTTCACTTCCTGTTCTTGTCATTCTCTTATCTATACTAGCATTATCCTTTAGAAACTATTTATGTATTGATTTAAACTAATCAGTCAACACATACGTTATTACGTGATACCCTTTTTATACCAGTTTCAAACAAGCACAAGATCCGCGTCATGATTTAAAACTACATCACAGTTCTAATACTGAATACTGTATTTGTTTACCTAATCTCAATTTCATCATTGGCCATAATAAATATGAACTACAAAGACTGCTGGATAAATGCAAAACAACACAATTCTAACTATTTTTTTTATATAGGGTGCAAACATAACACAAACATAAATAAAAACTAAATATGAATGCAAACAAATATGTAACTATATGGTTACATAAATGCTTAAAACTAATATGCAAAACTAAAGTGCAATCCTAAATGTAACCCTAACTAATGACATTATGCATGCAACCATAAAATGCAAAAATAATCTACTCCCCCAAACTTAAAAATTACAATGCCCTCATTGTATAAATATAGCAGTCAAAAGTTGAGGGCTTCCCTGTAATCACTTTAGGCCTGGGGTGGTGGTGTAATGTGTTCTTTTTCTTCCTCCGAATCACTTGGTGGAAAGCGTGGCATTGGACCCGGTTGCTGGTATGGAAATTGAGCATTTGGATTGAAGCTTTGGAGCGTCGTGTTCAATGATGAGAATGACAAGTTCATTGCATTAAACATATGGTCTTATCGCGCTGTGAGCCGCCTCATTTCCCTTTGTGCTGCCTTATTGTACTCCTCCATTTGGCGTTGAAAATCAAGAAATTGAGTGCTAGATATTGCATCAGACTGTGGTATCACCTCTGTTCCTTGCTCACCCATAGTTTCGTCCTCATCCTCTGAGGTGTCTTCAGCGTCAACTTCGTCCTTCGAAGCTGATGGAAATATAAAACCTAACCCTCGAGGATGTGATTCACCTCCGGCCCACACTGAATACTACACGATCATTCTGGTGTCTAGTAGCTACAACGACATCTGAGTGGGCTCATCATCGGACCATCGAACACCTGCTTGGCGACACAACCCACAAATGAGTGATGGGTGGGGCAAGCCGCCCGAAAAATTACCCCGTAGGCATCGGCGAATAGAAAAATTGATTATTGCTCCGACGTCGATGATGAAGTCTTGCACAATTGAATATAGAAGTAGTGCCTTCTCCTTGGTGACATCTGAGGTATGCATGGATGGAAATAGTTCCGCACATAAGAAGGCGTACCAAATCTTCCCATACCGGCTTAGATCTTTGCTATGAAAAAATAGTGCCTCCTTTTCAACCCTTTATCCATGTTGTTCCCTACTTAGTCATTTCTTTGAGGACCTCCTCAAAGTCAGGGTCAAAATCCCTCAAGTGAGCATATTGACACTGTCTAGGCACCCACAACTGATAATATGTGTTGATGGCATTAGCACTGAATGGGACCAATCTACCCCGCACAAAGGCGTTGAAAGGTGCCTTGTCCTCAGCGTTAGCATAGAACTCTTTGACCACATTGACAGCGGCGGCCTCGGGCTCCTCAATGAACTTGGTCCACCCTTTCTGATAAATCTGTTGCATCATTTCATCGTCATGAGCATCCGGTGCCAACCCCCGCTCCGGTGTAAGAGCCTTTGTGACCATGTAGTCGTACCAGTCGGCGACGGCGGCATTTTTAAATTTGCGTCGCTCGAAGGTTCGTGATGGTGGTGTTGGTGTGGAACTCTCTCCCCGTTGCCTCTTAGAAGTCTGTTTAGATGCCATTATTTTCAGAATTCCTTCTTTCTTCCCCTAAACTTGGCTCACACACTCTATCGAACACTTGGCGTGCACCCTGAGTTCTTTCCCCCAAACTTTATGAATTTGTGACAATTATGGTGATTAAAGATGAAGAACTTGAAGAAGTGTTACTCAATCTCAAATGCAAGATGAATTCCCACGATATGAACCCAAATTCACGGCTTTCTGAATTTGCAATGAGTGTATGTGATGAACTTTGGTTGTGAGGTAGAGAATTTATAGGAAAGATGTGAGGGAGAGGTTTGTGAAGTAATGGGTTGAATTTGTGGGTCTGTGTTGTAACGAAGTGGGATGATGTATTTGCAGTTGCCGAATGTGTGGGTAGAGTGGGTGGAAGGTGTGTGAGAGTGGTGTTTGAATTGGGGCAGGAAAAGGGTTGGGCGTGTGCAACTGCCGAGAAAACAAACTCGTTCAACTTCCAGGACCCCCGCCTCGGTGGGCATGCTCCCTGTCAATTTTTCCTGGAGACCCCCGTCCCGACGGAGGGTTTAAGCTTGAAAGGGCCCACCCCGGCGGGGTGGGTTTTCCTGCACTTGGTTTGTTTTGTTAATTTTTTCCCTCCTTCCTCAAACCATGGACATATTAGGCTCCTGCAAGACCATGAAACCTGAATGTAATCAAATTGTTGATCATTTCTAGCATAGTTGAGAGATTAACAAGACTCATACAATATAATAGCTAATTAATAAACTTATTATATATCACTAATTATGCTAAACTATACTTTAACAGTTATGATTAAAAATATGAAAAATAAAATACGATTGGGTTGCCTCCCAATCAGCGCTTGATTTTAAGTCGTTCAGCCTGACTACTCCCTGTTTATGGTGCGTCGGTCAGTGTGATTGCGATGACGTCCCAATTGGACTCGTCACCCCAATAGTGCTTCAACCGTTGACCGTTGACCTTGAAAGTTTCCAATGGATTCTGCCTGTAGAGTTCAACGGTGCCATGTGGGAAAACTGTTTTGATGGTGAATGGTCCCGACCACCTTGACTTAAGCTTGCCTGGGAACAACCTCAATCGTGAGTTGAACATCAGTACTGATTGCCCCGACTCGAACGTTCGGTGCATGATTTTCTTATCGTGCCATTTCTTGACCTTTTCTTTGTATAGTTTCAAATTCTCGTAAGCTTGCAGACGGAATTCATCTAGCTCATTTAACTGAAGTAATCTCTTTTCCCCCACATCTGCTTGATCGAAGTTCAATTTTTGAATAGCCCAGTAGGCCTTGTGCTGTAACTCCACAGGCAAGTGACATGCTTTTTCGTATAGTAATTGGTATGGTGACATACCAATCGGTGTTTTATAAGCAGTCCGGTAAGCCCATAGTGCATTGTCCAACCTGAGAGACCAATCCTTTCGATTCGGGTTTACTACCTTTTCTAAGATTCTCTTCACTTCCCTGTATGAAACCTCAGCTTTCCCACTGGTTTGGGGATGATATGTTGTAGCGACCATATGGTTAACCCCATACTTTGCCAAGAGAGCTGTAAACAATTTATTGCAAAAGTGACTACCTTCGTCACTTATAATAGCTCTCGGCGTGCCAAACCTCTTAAAAATGATTTTCTGCAAGAATTTGAGGACCACCTTGGCATCGTTAGTCGGGAGTGCTACTGCTTCAACCTACTTAGATACGTAGTCTACCGCAAGCAAAATGTATTGATTGGTGAATGAGGAGGGGAATGGACCTATGAAATCTATGGCTCATACATCAAAAATCTCAACTTCTAAAATTGTTTGAAGTGGCATCTCATTCTTTTACGATATGTTTCCCACCCGTTGACATCTATCACAAGTTTTAACAAATTGGTGGGCATCTTTAAATAATATCGGCCAATAAAACCCGTCTTAAAGCACTTTTGCCGCTGTTCTCTCACTACCATAGTGTCCCCCATGCGCCGATGAGTGGCATTCATGTAGTATGTTCCTCACTTCACTGTAGGGCACACATCTTCTGATCATCTTGTCGACGCACTATTTGAACAAGTAAGGCTCATCCCACATATACCACTTGACGTCATGAAGAAACTTCTTTTTCTGTTGTCGTGTAAGATCAGGGGGAAGAATGTTGCTCACTACATAATTCGCGAAGTCTGCGTACCATGGAAATTCTATATTTATCTCAAACAGTTGCTCATCCGGGAATGATTTGTTGATTGTGCACTTGTCCTCTTCATTTTTATTCTGATTTTCCAGCCTAGACAAATGATCGGCGACTTGGTTCTCCGTCCCCTTTCTATCCTTTATTTCTAGATCAAACTCTTGTAAAAGTAGAATCCATCGGATAAGGTGTGGCTTAGCATCTTTTTTCGAAATTAAATACCGAGTGGCCGAGTGATCTGTATAAACTACCACCTTTATCCCGATCAAGTACGCCCGGAATTTATCGAATGCATACACCACTGCAAGCAATTCCTTTTCCGTAGTTATGTAGTTCATTTGAGTCTCCGTGAGTGTCTTACTTGCATAATATATGGCATGAAATACCTTTTCTCGACGTTGACCCAAAACAGTCCCAATTGCATAGTCGCTTGTATCACACATTAACTCGAATGGCTTGGTCCAATCCGCCGCGACGATGACGGGAGCTGTGGCCAATTTCTTCTTCAACAACTCAAATGCTAATTTACACTCTTCATCAAACTTGAAAACAGAATCCTTCTCTAAAAGACTGCACAAAGGTTTTGCAATTTTAGAGAACTCCTTTATGAATCTCCAATAGAACCCAGCATGTCCCAAAAAACTTCTAATTCCCTTGACTGAACTCGGTGGAGGAAGCTTTTCAATTGTTTCCAATTTCGCTTTATCAACCTCTAACCCTTGAGACGAGACATTGTGCCCCAAAATTATGCCTTCTTCTACCATGAAGTGACACTTTTCCCAGTTAAGTATCAAATTCGTGTCTATGCATCTTTGTAACACCATCACCAAATTCTCCAAACATGCATCAAAATCATCCCCATAGATAGAGAAGTCGTCCATGAAGACTTTCTTATTTTTCTCCACCATGTCTGAGAAGATGGCCATCATACACCTCTGGAAGGTAGCGGGTGCATTACACAAGTTGAACGACATTCTCCTAAATACGAATGTACCGTATGGGCACGTGAATGTAGTCTTCTCTTGATCTTCAGGAGCGATGACGATCTAATTATAACCCGAATATCCATCCAATAAGCAGTAGTACTCGTGTCCCGCTAATCTGTCCAACATTTGATCGATAAAGGGCAAAGGAAAGTGATCTTTGCGAGTCGCCTTATTCAACTTCCTGTAATCCATGCAAACCCTCCAATCAGTCACTGTCCTTGTCAGAATCAGCTCATTGTCATCATTCTGAATCACGGTCAGTCCTCCCTTTTTCGGCACACATTGCACTGGACTAACCCACTTACTGTCTGAAATTGGGTAGATGATACCTGCATCCAACCATTTCAGTATTTCCTTCTTGACTACTTTTTTCATGATTGGGTTGAGTCGTCTCTGTTGTTCCACTATCGGTTTTGCATCATCTTCCATCAAAATTTTATGCAAGCAAAAGGATGGACTGATTCCTTTGATATCCGCGATTGTCCATCCTATAGCCGATTTATGGTCCCTAAGCACTCTCAGTAACTTTTTTTCCTGCAATTCGTTAAGTGCAGCAAAAATAATAACAGGTAAAGAATTTGAATGGCCTAAGTATGCATACCTGAGGTGTTTAGGGAGTGGCTTAAGTTCAAGAGTCGGTGGCTCCTCCAATGATGGTTTCATCCTTGTTGTGGCTGTTTCATCAATGGTTCAAATGGTGCTCTAAATCTGTTAACTCGTGGCAAGGAGTCTAGCACCTGCAAGTAGTCCACAAATTCTGGATCATTTGAGTCTTCATCTCCCAATAGTGTCGTTTCCAATGGATCGTTAACCAAACTCTTTCCCATGTCTTCGCTGATTATCTGATCAATAATATCCATCCGGAAATAATCTTCTTCATCCGTAGGAAATTTCATGGCCTTGAAAATATTAAATTTTATTTCCTAATCTTGGACCCTCATCGTTAGTTCACCTTTTTGTACGTCGATGAGTGTCCTACCCATAGCCAGAAACGGTCTCCCAAGGATGATTAGGATGTTCTTATCTTCCTCAAAATCCAGAATAATGAAGTCTATGGGGAATATAAACTTGTCCACCTTAACCAATATGTCCTCCACAATGCCTCTCGGATACTTGACTGACCTATTCGCCAACTGTAATGAAATGTTTGTAGGCTTTAGAGCGGGCAAACCCAATTATGTATAAACTGATAACGGCATAAGGTTCACACTCGCTCCCAAATCACATAAATATTTATTAAATGTCATATTCCCAATCGTGCATGAAATGGTGAAGCTCCTCGGATCTTTCAACTTTGGTGGCAACTTTCGCTGTAATGCCACTGTCTCGAAATCTTCCAATTTCTTTATCCTTGACAAAATTCCTTTCATGAATTTCGCATAACTGGGCATCTGCTCTAGGGATTCTGCGAACGGGATATTAATATGAAGTTTCTTAAAAACTTCCAAAAATTTTGCAAACTGCTTGTCTAATTTCTGCTTTTGAACTCTTTGTTGAAAAGGTGGGGGAGGATAGACAACCGGTTCGTGAACTGGTGTACTCTTTTCCACTTACTTTTCTTCCCCTTTTCTGTCCTCAACCACTTTATTCTCACTGTCTGTCTCAACTTCTTTTGCACCCGAATTTTCTATTTTTTGACCCTCAAGCTGTTTTCCACTTCGCAATATTATTGCCTGACATTGCTCATGATTACCTTTCAAATTTTTCTCTGTATCACTTGGTAATGTTCCTTGAGGCCTGTTATTCAATGCCAATGCTATCTGTCCCATCTAATTTTCTAGATTCTTGATAGCCATTTCTTGCGATTTCATTGCCATTGCTTGATTTTTCCTAGCCACCTCATTGCTTGTTATGTACTTTGTCAACAACTCCTCTAAATCTGATTTTCTCTCTTGATGTTGAGTTAGTTGAAGATGATTCTAGAATCCTGGGGGAAACGATGGTCGTGGAGCTTGCTGATGCTGATTGTTACTCCACGAGAAGTTCGGATGATTTCTATTCCCCTGATTGTAAGCATTCTGGTATGTATTTTGTGGAATTCTGTTGTAACTTCCCACAAATTGCACTGCTGCTGGGAAGATTGCACACTGATCTGTAGGATGCTCACCTGCACACAATTCATAAATACTTGCAACCTACTGTGCATGTACCCCTATCATAGCATCCAACTTCTTTGAAAGTGCTGAAATTTGCGCTTGTATTGCCGTCACTCCATCTACTTCTAACACTCCACCTGCCTTTGCCTGCGTCATTCTTACCGTGGGCCACTGGTAATTGTTAGCAACCATCGTCTCTATCAACTGATATGCCTCCTCATAGTTCTTCGCCATAAAAGCTCCCCCCGATGCTGCATCAATACTGGTCCTGAGATTCCCATGTAGTCCGTTGTAAAATGTGTTCATCTGCAACCACTTAGGCAATCCGTGATGTGGCATTTTCTGAGAAATTCTTTATATCTCTCCTATGCCTCATACAGTGACTCTGTGACACCCCCAAATCCGGTACTTCCATTTCCACAGGATTTGGTGTTCACGATATAAATATCATCTATCTATCTACCCATAAAAATGCAAACCATACAATAATAGAAATAAAATCTTCCCCTTAAGGGTTACAACATCTGAATAATAATATAATCCCAGGTTAAACTAACCTTAAACATCTGTACGAAATTATAAATAAATAAGTCTTAAACAACATCTTAACTTAAGTCTTAAACAAATACATCATATAAAATAACAAGTCATATCAAATAACAAGTCTCCATCATTTGCTAACTTTGCCCTTGCCCTTACTAGTGGAAGGTTCGTCAGCTCTTTCATTCTTAACTGTAATGTTATTATTAAGCAAGAGTGAGCACAAATGCCCACAAGTATAATAATGGAACAACAGTATAATAACATGCGAATAATCAAAGACATCTGAATAAAGCTCAACTTTTGAATCAAGAATAAATAACAAGAATCAAAAGAATTCTGAGGGTCATAAGACCTTGAACTATGTCCTAGGTTAACAAGGGTTATACTTGAAACCTTTAACAGTCATAAGACTATGGACCTTCTTCTCGTACTTAGGAGGATCAGCCCTTAGTACCATACTGTGCACAATATCTTAACGCTAAAGCGTAAATAATCCCCTATACAGGGTTGTTCATCTCAGTTTGACATTCGAGTCCGCACCAAAGGAAGTTTGGTTTGGATAATTCATCAAGGGTTCTGAAATTTAGAACGATCATCAACTATGGACTAGTTGAATCATTAAGGGTTCACTAGTCTAATAAGGTTCAACAACAATGATATTCAATTTGAATAATAATCTCAAGAAGTATACAATAGAACAATTATTGTATAACTAAATCATACTTTGAAAAGATAATCAATCTTTAATATAACATTTGAACTTGAATAATGGCAATGATAATTTACTCGAGGTAAATAATAAACTTGAATAATAATGACAAGTAGGGTTAGGAAACTTGCTCAAATTTAAGAGTTTAAGTTTAGGAAACTTGCCTCGTGCGTAGATTACACTTTAACTAAGCACGTTCTTTGAATTAAATCCTACATACCATTCATATACACAATACCAGTTAATTATAATTTAACTAATCAACATAAACTCATTCTCGTTGTCTACTTTAATTATCGACGATACTTAGTCAATTTATCTCATTATCACATAATTTGCACTTCATGAATAATAATCTAATTATGTATTCAATAATTTAAATCACATGTAATTATGTTATTTACATGTTTAAACAACTATTTTTATCATCGCATTATACCTCTAACATGTTTACATGTTCATTACATCAATTCACTAACACTTGTTAGACTTTAATATTTTAAAAATCTCATTTCTGAATTTTCTGGAGAGTGGCGCTGCGGCGCCACTGATACACGTGATCGTCGCGCTGCGGCGCGGTGGCGCTGCAGCCGGACACTTGACGTTGTGACACTGTGGCGTCGTGACTCGAGTCTTGGCGCTGCGGCGCGGTGGCGCTGCGGCGCGGAACCTCAGTTCTAGAGTTGGCGCCGCGACGCGAGACTCCAGATTCTGTTTCCCAGTTCGCGAAGAACACAGAGTTCAGCGAAAAGGACACTAAATAATCCTTAATTTCACTAATTTAACATACCCACATGTTATAATTCATGTATAATCATAATACAATATCTATAAAGTGATTTTAACCCATTAAAACATATAATCACATAATTAAAACATAAAATTTTCCTCTGTTCTTGATGTTCTTGAAGTTTTTAACATAAATTCCTAAAATTCAACGCCACGGATTCGTTATAAGGCCAAATCCATTCATTTAAAGTTTGGTCTCTTCGTATTAACATGCACAATAATATACGAGTGTAAAATTTAGTGATAATATACGATCACTACATAAAATTTCACGTATAAGGCCATAAGGCCAAAACCCAAACTCTGTAATTTTGCAGCAATCATATACGACGTAAAATTATGAATTGATGATAAGGAATTATATACAATATATATTAAAACACATTAAAATGACATCTTAACACATATATGCACATAACTCTCACAATTTCAATTACAGAGACATAACAGAGGTTTTGAAAGCCATTTTCTAGAAAACTTAAATACGTGAAATAGAAATTAGTTTGGAGAAAATTATCCAGAGTATAGATTAGGAGATGATCAATGAAAATCTTTTCACAGGTACCTGTTTATTATACACTTACAATTTCTCTCAAAACTTCTAAATTTTCTCTCTGAACTCTCTCTGATATGCTATTCTAGACTTAGGCAATAATGAAAAAGAAAAGGGAAAGAGAGTACGTAAAAAGGAAAAAAAAACTGACGCGCATCATGGTCAGTTGCCCATCATGGGTTAACTGGCCATAACTCCTTCTAAGGCCACGTTTGGTTAGCAACCTGAATAAGTCTTCTCATTATTTTAATAAAACATTTATAACATAGTTTGAAAATGTCACACTCCTTATAAAATAAATCCAATATTTTATTTATTTTACTTTAAATAACATATAATAATTTATCATTAATTCACATAGTCACATAATTAATTTTCTCATTAATAATAAATTTCAAATTATTAAATCTCTAATTAATAATTAACTTAACTAAAATAACATCATGCTTAATTAAATAATTCATTTAATTCAATAAGCTCACATAATTATATATTTGAATAATAATTATTCTCCACATTAACTTAATAAATGCAACACATAAAATTAAATTAATCTACCATAATTGCATCAATTAATTATTTAATCCAATAATTAAATCATCTAAAAATATTTATTTAATTCAATAAATATTAGAAATTAATTACAAAATCTCGTTCGTCCCAGACTCCCCGTGTTGCTGTTCAAACATAGTGATCTCATTTCTCATCTTTGCAGTTTTTGCTGGTGGGAAAAATTTTGCAAGAAATTTCTGAGCGAGGTCATCCAATGTAGTTATCGATCCAGACGGTAGAGAATGCAACCAACTCTTCGCCTTGTCCCGCAGAGTGAATGGGAACAAACGAAGTCTTACCGCGTCTTTCGACACCCCATTGTACTTGAAAGTGTCGCATATTTCCAGAAAACTGATCAAATGCTCGTTAAGATCATCATTTGCAAGTCCCCCAAACTGAACCAAGTTTTGAATCATTTGAATAGTTCCAGGCTTAATCTTGAATGTATTCGCAGCTATAGCAGGCCTGGTGATACTCGACTGCAGCTCAGTCTCCTTGGGTGTAGCAAAATCCCTCAATGCTTTCTGGTCTTCGGCAGCCATTGCTTCTTCTTTCTCAGAATTTTCAAAGTCGTCCCTCGTTTCCTTAATCCACTTACTTAGCATTTGAAAGCGTCTTTCAATGTCATCCTCAAAAGGAAACAAGTCTGGATTTTTGGATCGAGTTTGCATAAACCAACTTCAAAAACATGAAATAAGATGAACCAAACAAAAACAAAAAGTGTTTAAGTAAAACTGGACTAATTAAATTGATATTGCAAAATAATAAAATCTATACTAATGTCCCTGGCAACGGCGCCAAAAACTTATTGGGTAAAATCGAATTACGCACAGCATGTAAATATACGTGGTCAACAAGTAATATAATAGTAAGTAAAGTATCGTTCCCTCAGAGACTTAGTAAGAATTTAAACCTCACAATTACCAATTTCCTATTAATCCTAATTTTATTAAACTAATCAATTTCCAGTTTATAACTAAAAGTATTAAAAATCGTAAAATCACCAAACAATCAATAATTTCTTAAAACTAAATTTTCAAACAAATAATGGAGAATTAGGCTTTCGACTTCACTCTAAGCATTACTCTGATTATTACACCTTTATTCCAGTTTAATTCACTATCCCAGTTTATTAACCAAAAACACGCATGTAGAACTAGCCACCTCTCGATGCACTATTACCATATTAACTTCAATCCATAATTAAGATAGAATTCAGTTAAACACCTTAATCAACTAACTCACTATATCTCTATGTGAATTACAATTAAAGAAGGTTGGAGTTCAAGTCCTTTATCTGATTACATGCGATGTCAAGCATATCTCTACCCTAACATTCATCAAGATTCTGTTCATTCACATAAATTAAGAACACATGCTATATCAACTATATCTAGACTATATTTCATCTCTCAAGTTCATACAAGTCCACAAAGAATCGTTGATCAGACAATTCATAAATTCACGCTTAAATTAATATAGATAAACCGGATAATAACTTATTAAACTGAAATCAAAGATTACATAACCATCTTTCCACTTAAAGATCCGTCTTAAGTCTAAAAAGTAATTAGTTCATAATAAATGAAATAATAACTGAATAAATTAAAGATATCATCTTCTCAATTACAGAAATAAAACTAAAGAAGAAGAATAACGCAAAACACCCTTCACTTTAGCCTTAATCCGTAATCAATACAATCGTTATTCAAAATCTTCACTCCGTTGCTCGCTATGAAAATCTGTAATTAATTACTGTCAATTGCTTTTCATCCTCTTGATTTTGTTATTTATTGAGCAATATATATCCAACACACCAGTCTTGCTCAAAATCCCATGTATTTTAGAGTCAATATGCTATCCAAGTCTCACAATCCATGTTCCAACAGTGTTAGACCAACTATAGGAGAGACTAGAATTCGGCACCCCCCGCCCCGACGGGGGTATTTGTATAGGAATAGCCCGCCCCAGCGGGCATAGGCCCTGTCACACATACATGAAGATCCCCCGCCCCGATGGGGGTGTAAGAGCAAAATAGGCCCACCCCGGCGAGGGTACCTTCTACTTTTTGACTTGTTTAAACTTCATGCTTACTTCCATAATTGCTCCAAATGACTCCCTTCTTCACTCATTCACCAAACCATCCATCCTATACACAAAATAACAAGAAACAAGTAAAAGAAGATCATAAAAATAAGGATTTAACAACAATTAAGCTTGAATTGGACATCAATTCGTGGATATAGAATCCACTTATCATCTAGGTTATGCTAACTATGCAGTTAAAAAGGCTATGTTTAAAATCGTAGAGATGACTGAAGAGGAACCACGATTGTAGAGCAGTCTCGACATAATAGAGAAGCATCCTGTGATGACATCACTTCTATCAAATCCAAGCAACCACTCTGATAAGTGCCTCAGGGACAAACTTGACCCTTAGTTTAGTCTAAGAGGTTGGCCCTTCCTAAGCTACCTTAACCCAGAAGGAATGCTATGTCAAAGCTCATCACAAGGACCAGGATAGACAATGATCATAGAGAAGAGCCAACAATGAACTCTACCATCGTAGTGCAACCTCGACGATCGTAGTCCTCCTAAAGGATACACTAGCTCAAGGGGAGCTAAGGGCAGATCAGTATTATCCATATTATTTAAAATCGTGGAGCCCGGCAGGACTCGGTACGTGACCCACTATGCAGATTATGAGGAGGGAAGCTATAAATACAACTTGAAAAGGTTTTTGAAAACTCACCCCAGAATTTCAAAAAGCTCATCTCTCTCTACCAGCAAAAATCCTAGCTTTTAGAAACGCTCAACCAACCTTAGTTCAAGAAAATCAATGGCTGCTTCCAATGTTATCTTTGGTTACCAACTCTACTTTGACGAATTCAAGACAGCTGACCCTCAATTTCACAAGATTCTGTCTCTTCTGAAGAAAGCTGGTCTTGAAGAAGCTCTGAGCACCAGCACATGGATATACCCGAAGCTGGTGAAAGAGTTCTACAGCAATGGACTCTTTAAGAGCGACATCATCACTACAAGAGTCAAGGGGGAACAAGTTAAACTCAAAGCTAAAGATATAAACCTTGCCCTAGGTTTCAAATCAAAGGGACTCGTATTTATGGATGTCATCGACTTTCATGAAGGTCTGAAGAAGATGCACCACACAAAGTTTCAGATCGTCAAGGGATACAAGAAGAAAGAGTTTCCCCAGAAGTATGAGTTTCTGGCTAACATTGTTGGGAAGTGCATATGTTGTAAAAACTCTGGCCACGCCTCTGTAAATGAAGTTCAACTAAAGCTCATGACAGCAATCTGCTTCAGGATTCAACTCAACTATGGGGCCCTACTTATCGATTGGATTGGGAAGTGGATGTGACGCCCTCAAATTCGTACCTCCACTTGGTCACTCAAATTTGGTTCATCACGTGCTCAAAGTATTACCACAATAATTAAAATCATATATCCATAACGGAAAAATCTAATTTATAATAATATACAATGATTTATTATAATTATTCCCCCAAGTCTCGCAACCTACAGTACATAATAGATTACATAATAGTATCGAATAAAGACCTATTACATAATCCTACTTAAGTTCGAACATAGTCTTAATACAACATGATAATCTTAAACATAAAAGGGACAAGCTAGTCGGTAGCCTTGCCCTTGCCCTTGTCTGTTCCAGAGACACCTCCCTGTTCTTGTGACACCCCCAAATCCGGGTCCATTCAAACCTCGAATCCGGTCCGCCGCGATACTACTATCATTCAACTATTAATATCCTTGATTCATAACTTAATGAATATAACCTCACTTATTATAATTTAGAATATAAATTCATTCAAATTCTAGAATCTGCACAATGACCCCAAACTTTTATAAGTTTCACAACTTGGTCATTTATTATTCCTGTTTCACATCACATTCGATGTTATATAAATATGCGGAATAATTTAAACTTTTTCAATCTTCCTTAAAAAATAATCTTTTATTGATATCTTAACTTGAATCAATTACATATCCGTGAATTAAATTATGTTATGATTCATTCTATTCGAATTACTGTATAAATCTTTACATATCGATTCGAATTCCTCTATGTATCACATAGTACAACTTAACAACTCAACAGGTATTACACATTGTAAACTACTATCAAGTACATCTCTTAGAACCTAAATATGGTTCAAGAGTATATATTTAAATAAATGAATCAATCTCATTTGATACTATTGAACTCTATCAATCAAGTAGCACAAAATCTTTACCGTGAGTCCTTAACCTGCAAAAGTGGTTATTTACAAGGGTGAGCTCGACAGCCCAACAATTCTAACAGTTTTCATGCATCACATAGCATATAATAGCATATTCAGTTCATGCATTCATAATCAATTAATATTTACTACACATGTACTTCTCATATAACAGGCATAGAGGTTTATATCACAAGCATATCATCAAAGATCAACTTTCACATTTCATACGTATCTCATATGCATTTCATATATATACATCAACATTCTTATAGCATAATATAACTCACTAACAGTTATAGAATTCATATATCAAATAGGAATTGAAAGACTTGTCTGATTCGTAGTTTATGAACTACAACTTAACTGCATAAAGCTTATCTGCACTACGTAATTTCAATAGTTGGAGAGTACGCTCCTTTTCTATGAGAGATAGAAAAACTAGGATTTTGTCCAACACCATTCTTCTTGAATCTTTATTCTTTCTTGGTGGATCACCTCTAGAGGCCAAACACTTGGGTGGCTAACGTTGATCAAAGGAAGGAACCAAACTCGGTGGTTTCAAGTTGAACGCAAAAATGATTTAGAGGTGAACTTGTACCTAAGGAAGCTCGAATCTTCAAGGGTACAATTCTTGTTCTTTATCTTTTCGTTTAATTAATAATTGCGCATAAAGGATGATTCGGGTATATGGTTTGTAAAATTTTAAAACTCTGATTTTTCATGTTTCCGCTTATTTTGTGCAATTTGATTGCGTTCATGAATATTACAAACCTAACATTGGTATCAGAGTCAAACCTTTATTTGAATTATTAATTATTTTAATTTAATATGTATATTGATATGTGTTAAGAATAATTTAATTAAGCATAATTTGTTGTATAAAATTTATTTTAAAAGAAAAACAAGGGAGCTTCGCGAATCGTGAACAACCAACTGATTTTCGCTGTGTATTAATCACGTGGCCCAAGATTGATTCATAGAATAATATATAATCAGATTATATATGTTTGTTAGTAATCAGCTTCACGTCCCACGTGATATATATATATATATATATATATATATATATATATATATATATATATGTGTGTGTGTGTGTGTGTGTGTGTGTGTGTGTGTGTGTGTGTGTAAAAAGTTACAGGATAATTTAGCAGGATTCACGTGAGTCATGACTTTACAGGAATCAGGATTCATGTGCTGGATTAAATCTAGTATTAGGATTATATGATATATGGTATCATATATCACATATATGATATATATGGATTACCTCCTGTACTGGCAATGATCACGTGATTGGAAAATGTAATACTTATATATATATATATATATATATATATATATATATATATATATATATATATATATATATATATATATATATATATATATATATATATTATCGTATATGTATATGTAATATATATTTAATAATTTTAATATTAAAATAAAAGTTTATTTTAATTTTAAAATTAAATTTCATGCTAACTAATTAGAGATGGAATTGGATTCAATGATAACTAATTATAGTTAAAATTGGATTATATGTTTCCTTAAATAAAGGAGTTTATTTAGATATGAAATAAGATTTCATATTATTCAAAATAAAGGAGTTTATTTGTGAATAGAAAAGAAAATCCGTGTTTTCTTTAATAAAATTTTTTTTTTTTTTGAAATTGGATTCCATAATTAATTAAAATAAAGGAGTTTATTTTGATTAAAAATTTTGATTAAAATAAAATAGTTTATTTTATTCAAAATTAGAAAAATTAAAATAAAAGAGTTTATTTTGATTTAAATTTGGATTAAAATAAAGGAGTTTATTTTGATTCAAAATTAGATTTTATATTAATTAAATTTGCCCATTAAATGATATCAATATATATATTGAATGTTTATTTTTCATGAGATGATGTTATTTATTGATACATATGTAGATGTGTATGATAATAAATGGGATTGATTATGGACTATTGACCAATGTGATTGAATTTTATTTTAGTTGGATGCATGAATGTATGTGTTTTATTAAATGGGGTCTGCGTACCTCGTCTTCTCTAATTTTTTCTTAATGTAAATTCTAACTCCCTCTTATGTACTTTCTCTTGACTGCAGATCAAGGTTTCTATTTATTTTAAATAGTTTTGTAATAGGAATAGTTATAATTAATTTTGAAGAAATGGAGATCAAGGAGCAAGGAGCGTTTGAAGACCCATTTGTAATGGAGTCCGGGTTTAAATGTAATAGTTATATTTAAATATTAATTCTTGTACCCCTAGGTTTGACCTTTTGGTTCACTTGGTGGCTCTAGTGAACCAAATTAGAATAAAAGTCCATAATCAATCCGGGTAGAATATATAGTATTCTATATGTGCATGCTTATACTATATATATATATATATATATATATATATATGTGTGTGTGTGTGTGTGTGTGTGTGTGTGTGTGTGTGTGTGTGTGTGTGTGTGTGTGTGTGTGTGTGTGTGTGTGTGTGTGTGCATTCGCGCTAAACAAGATGAGACAAATTAATAACAAACCACTCAAATTTTTTATATTAAGTCCTAAGCATTCAAAGATATTTAGAATATCGAACGTCGCCTTCTAGCATGATAAAAATAATAGAGTATCAATTAATTATTATAAGTTTGTTGTGTCACCACAAGGCTTATCTTAATTCTTTGAGATGTTAATTTTATCACATTTGATGCTTATAAAGAAAATTGAACAATGTTATTTTGTCATGTCACCACAAGGATAATATTTTTCTTTTTTGAATATATGGAGTGCTAGGTTGGACTTAACTTGGATAATTTTGATTCGGATGTGTCATCACTTGATCAAAATAATCTAAGAGGTAAATACAAGGAGTTACATAGTTGATGTAATTAACAACAGTTGTCTACTTATTTATTTATATATAGTTTGTTGTGTCACCACAAGGCTATATACATTTGAAATGGGATCCTTATTCTCACTAGCAAATCTTTAATTAGATTTTGCCGAACTATATAAGTGAGGGTAATATAGTTTGATGAAAATAGTGGGAGATACCAATTTAAAACAAGACCTAAATTATTTTGGTAATTAATAAAAGAATATATGCTAAAATATTGTTAAGAACAAATTCATTTACAAAATTTTACAATGTCTAAATTACTATCACTGCGAAACATATTAGATGTTATTTAACTGGACCAAATTAAACGGATTGGTTAAGAAAATTGAGAATAGTTCTCATGGCTGAAAAGCTATCTTATGTCCTTAATACGCCTATTCCTGTAATGGTTGCAGACAATGCCTCTGAGGAAGAGATTGCTACTTTTAGAAAGTGGCAAGATGATGCACAGTTGGCTCAATGCATCATGCTCGCATCCATGAGTAACGAGCTTCAGCGTCAGCATAAAACTATGGATGCTCCTATTATACTCCTGCACGTCAAGTAGTTGATAGTGAGGAAAGTAGGACTAATAGATATTAGATATCTAAGGAGCTCTTCCGATCTAGAATGACCGATGACACTACAGTACAAATAAAAGTCCTTAACATAATCAATTTGATTGGTCAATTAGGACAACAGGTTTTGTCATGGATGGATAGTTGTGCCAAGATTTGATCTTGCACTCACTCCCGGACTCCTTTCATAATTGTTGTGAATTTTTCATATGAACAAGCTAGATATCAGCCTCGCTGATTTGCTTAACATGTTGAAAATGTTGAGTCACTTTCCACCAAGAAAGACCAAGTCTTACTTGTAGGGGCCAAAGGATCTTCTGAAAAGAAGAATGATTCTAAGGAGGTAAATAGAAAAAGGCATAAACAAAGGATAATAAGAACAAAACTGATACGGATAGCAAAGGAGTTTGCTTCCACTGCAATAAGCCTGAACACTGGAAAAAAAACTACGAGAAGTATCTTGTAGAGGCTAACCAGAAGAAGCTTAGTGAAGCTTCAGTTACAAATATAGTTTTGTTCATGATTGAAATAAATTTTTTATTAAGTCAAGGTTCTACTTGGGTATTGGATACCGACTTTGATTATCATAAATAAAGATTTATGAAGAGACCAAGCAGAAGTAGAAAGCTAAACAAAGATAAGTAATCTTATGTGTGGAAAATGAAGCAAAGGTTGTTGCATTAGTCATAGAAACTTATAGTTTAGCATTGCTTACGGGTAAATCTATTAAGTCAATAAGTTGTTATTTTATTCCAGTTCTCGTTAGAAACATTATTTCCATTTTGTTGTTAGACAATGAAATCTTTAGTATTATATTTAAGAACAATTGTTGTTCTATTTATAATAATAATATTTTATAGAACTGGAATATTACTTAATGGATTTTATATACTTGACTTACGTGAACATAATTTTGCATATTGAACAAATTAGTATAAGAATGATCATTCAAAGAGTTGAATGTGTGTATTTGTTGAAATACAAGTGTGAATTATTTGAAAAGTTCAAAGAATTCAGAAATGAAACAAATTAGCAAAGTTTAAGGATTCTTTGATCGAATCAAGGAAGGAATACTTGTGCAATGAGTTTCTAGATCATCTCAAATGGTTTTTTCACAATGGCCGCCTCTTGATACGTAATAATTGATTGATGTATCTGAAAGGAAAAATCGTACCTTATTGGACATGGAGCAGTCCATAATAATTTTACCGACATTCCAGTATCCCTCTTGGGTCTAGAAATGGCTGCATATCTACGAAAAAGGTAACCTCAAAATCCGGCCCCAAGACTCCATAAAAGTTATGGACAGGGAGGATTCCTAATCTTAAGTATGTTAAGATAAGGGGTTGTCCAACTTATGTGAAAATATTTCAAAGGATAAGCTTGGGACAAAATTTGACAAGTACAGATTTGTGGGACATCCTAAAGTAATTTTAGGGTATATGTTCTATTATTTAGCAAAAAGTATTTGTTGCGAAACACGCTACCTTTTAAGATAAAGATGTTTATCATTGAAGGGGCTAGTGGGAGGATAATAGATCTTGAAGAGTTCAAGAACCACAAAATACTGTAAGTCAAATAAGAGGAACCTGTAGATAGACCTATTATACTACAACCAAATCGTAAATCTGGAATAGTACCGAAGATATCTAGGAGGTATGGATTCATCATAGATGATGATGATGAGGTACACATCATAGAAGATGATGATCCAGTTACATACGATGAGGTAAGAGTTCTAGTGTGTACAATAGGGTAAGTGGGAGCGCCGTGACATTCCTAATATTATATGTTGATATACTATGGATAAGGAATAACATACTAATGCTACAATTAGTAAAGATAAAGTTGTCTAAACATTCCTCCATGAATGATTTGGGAAGTGTATCTTAATTGGGGATACAAATCTATATAGATAGATTTGAGAGGATGCTCGACATAACCTAAGGAACGTTGATGCTAAAGTCGTTTAGCATGGAAAACTCCAAGAGATGTCTCATGTTGATGAGCCATGGAGTGAATCTCTCTTAATAGTCCCCATAGACTCATAAAAGAGAGATCACATGAGTAACTATCATGCATGCAATGAAATATACGAGTCCGAATGTTAATCAGTCATATTCTGGAGAAGTTCACTATGAGTCAGTGAAAAATATCTTAAAGTACTTAACTGGCACTATGGATGTGATCATATTCATGGTGGGTCTAAATTAAAACTAGAGGGCTTAACAAACTCAAGTTTTTCAGACAGATCAAGACGACAGAAAATTAACTTTAAGGTAAAGCATTACCTTGAACAGTGGTGCAGTGAATTGAAAAGGTTCCAAACAGTAAAGAGTTGCTGGTTTAGTGATAAAGACAAAGTATATAGCTGTAAATGAAGCTGCAAGTTGATTGTTTGGATGAAAAGTTCTTTACAGAACTAGGAATAGTTCCTAAGTCTCATCTTGGATCTAAATACGTGTTGTGGCACTTTCACTTGATTATAAGAATCATTGGAAGATGGAAAATCACTATAGAGATAGTGGACTCTCAAGAACAACATTACATATCCATTTACTAAAGCTTATCCAACAGCAGGATAATCGTCACTTAGAGAAGAAGAGTATTAGATACCATGACGATTGGCTTTAGTGCAAGTGGGAGATTGAAAGTAGTATGCACACAAACCAATCATATTTGATGATAAAACATATACTTTGTAATAATTTTATTCATTTATTAATAAAAAGTATTAATTTATTAAAGGCTTTTAATTATCTACATGATGCTATTTTATAATATGTAATAAACCCATAGTTTTAAGCAATGCTTTTAGAATAATGATGATGATCATTCTAATGAGATCTAAATTCTTAGAAAGCTTAAAACTAAAATAGTTCCCAATCGTTGGATTACTAAATTGGGGATTAGTGAATCCGGATAGATTGATATATACGTTGCTTGCTCATTGGATGAGGATGATTGATCTCATGATCATTTGTGTGGAGACACTAAAGCAAGTATGTAGGTACTTATTAGAGAATAAGTTCACTGAACGTGGCTCGCTAAGGAATACCTAATGGAGTTTTACTTGCCTGTTAATAGAAATTCCTGTAGTGATAGTAGTACAAGTGATCCTTGGACTTGAGATCATCATAGTATCTTATGTATGATGAGTTATACTTTGACTTATTCCTTAAGACCCTTAGGGTATATCAAAGTGTATGCTTGGGTATGGAGATAATGTATGATCAATAAAGAATCTACCACTTCTAGTTAAAAAAGAGAAATATCATGTGTGATTCGATAAATGACAACCCAGTAGTCCTTGGCCAAGGCAGAATGAAAGTAGAAAGGAGTTTCTAATTTGTATTATTTGGAGTTGTGCATTTAAGGATCGAAATACATATAATTAAATAAAATAAAACTTGACAGTAATTCTATTTCTTATATTTAATTGGGACATTGTATGGTGGAAGGATTGAATTGTGCAGTAACTATTTACTCAAAGGTTATTTTATGATTAATTTTGAAATCTATATTATCTGAAAAGTCGTTAATCGCTAAGAAGGCTTATCCCTATTGTAGAATAAATATTATTTATTTAAATAAATTATTAATTTAATTTATTTATTTAAATGAGATTAGAATTGTTATAATTGATTTATTCACAACCGGTTTAATATGGAGAACCTAAAGGGTCACACCGTAAAAGAAAAAATAATTATTTAAGAAGTTAATGGCATAATTGTAATAATAAGTTAAGTATATTTAATTTAATCTATGGTGATATAATAAATTAAATAGCTTAATATTTATTATTTAATATTTTAAAAATATTAAATATAAATTAATAAGAGGAGTCTTATTATTATTACTATTATTATTATTTAATTCTTAAAAGAGTTTGGGAATTAATTAATAAAAGTACTCTCATTTATTCCTAATAAGATTAGGAGGCTAATTAATTAAAAGTTTAATTAATTATTCCTAATAAGATTAGGAGCCTAATTAATTAAAGGATTTTAATTAATTAAAATAAAACCCAATTCCTTAATTGTTAAGGAGGGTTGCCCACATCTATAAATAAGAGGAGTCTTATTATGGGTGAAGGGTGTTGTTGACTTTATCACAACATACGTAATCCCAATAGTTAGAGAGTACGCTCATTTTCTATGAGAGATAGAAAAATTTGGGTTTTGCCAAACACCCTTCTTCTTGAATCTTTAGTCTTTCTTGGTGGATCACCTCTAGAGGCCAAACACTTGGGTGGCTAACGTTGATCAAAGGAAGGAACCAAATCCGATGGATTCAAGTTGAATGCGAAAAGGATTTGGAGGTGAACTTGAACCTGAGTAAGCTCGAATCTTCAATGGTATGATTCTTGTTCTTTATCTTTTCGTTTAATTAATAATTGCGCATAAAGGATGATCCGGGTATATGGTTTGTAAAATTTTAAAACTCTGATTTTCCACGTTTCTGCTTATTTTGTGCAATTTGATTGCATTCATGAATATTACAAACCTAACATATGTATACCTTAAACACTCGTATATGACATCAACATTCATATACATCTATCACACACTTGACTCGCTATGTGTTCGTTACACATTTAAAACTCATAGATGACACATAATCACTCATTAAACATTCAATTCTATCGTTTAGCATGCCTTTTTAATAAATTGGATAGTATACTGGCTACCTAATAATATAATCAAGCATGAACCCACAAATTATTTACAGAAAAGAGTTCTCACTACAGGGTGGCGCGGCCGCGCTGGATTTGAACTAAGGAGTGGCGCGGCCGCGCTGCTCCTTGCTCAAACTAGAACTGCTAGATATTAGCTTGACCATATTTACGCACATGTAAGCAATTATAATGACATTTGCATAGTTATGTCTATGAATAGGTTTGGCCTCCCATATGGCCATTCCAAGATTCTCTTAATACTATGATTTTGTTTTTAGGAAAATCTTTATTAACAAAACCAAAATGACCACTTTTCAACAAACTAACCATTATATCACATAATGAGGTTAATAACCCTTAACTATACCTGCTCGAGTTGTCTTGCCCATGTATTTCAATTCAACATAGTTTTTATCTCTTTAGAAATCCTTCGAAACCATGCTTGACTAGTCCATAATATGTTTAATTAGATGGATGCACATATCAATCATATCTAGATGCATAATGCGTCCTATCATAATGGTCCATAGGTTCAGAATACTAATAGGGTATTCCCCCAACAAAGTTGGGTTTCACTTCAACATTTTTATTGAAAGTCTCATGTTAAACCACTAAGCATGCAAAATAAGTCCACTAGTTTAAGTCATGCTTTCATGTTCATAGATATATGAAACCAATTTATAATAGCATGTTTTCGAGTTCAAAACTTGGTGTACACATAGTTCATTTACACATAGCTATCATGGTCTTTTACTTGCATTTTTCTTTTAATTCATGTTTGACTACTTCATACCCTCACCAACAAGGTAACTAACATATTGGTCACATGTCAAGACATATCAGAATGTAAAACACTCGCATCCAAGGTTAGAACATGTTTTGAAAAAGGTTTATCAAAACTAGTTTCCAACTTTTTAAGTTTTCTTTTAATATGCTAACCAAAACAAGCTAAGGTAACTTTCTGTGTTCAAAATAACATCTCATCACATGTCAGGGTCACTTACATGGATAACATAACTATCATAGCATGCTCAAACAATACAGAACCAATAAAGCAGTATCTGGTAAAAACACCCAGCGCGGTCGCGCGGTATTAGGCTATAGAAGTGGCGCGGCCGTGCCACTTCGTTCTGAGGCAAAAATAAATGGCTCTGCTTCTGCAAAGCCTTAGCACATGTATTGTTAATTCTCAAGCCAGACTATCTATAACACTTCAGAGCATCCTTACCAACTCAAGTAACATAGAGACCTGCTAATTTACACTAATTTGACAGAGAAATCAACAAACACTAGAATTTGACAAAACTTCAAACTAAGAACATAAACAGAAATTATACCTCTTGAAGTTTAATTTTGAACTCCCTCACTTCTCTGGTTATACTTCCCTTAATACTCAGCAACTCACACACTCTAATGCACTTACCAGTGAAAGTTTTAGCAACTGAGAATTGAAGAGTTTGACTGCTATTTATAGAAAATTGGTTGCCCAGTTCACGGCTTTGCTCCATGGTTTGATTCAAAGGAAATTGGAAGAAGATGTTGGGTATAAGGGAGTTGGCCAACTGCCCAAACTCGTAGCCATCATCACAGCTATCTTGCTTTGTCAAGAAGGAATAGCTAGAATAGGCCAATGGCCTATCACACGACAGTTAAATAGAGTGTGACACTGATTTTGGGACAAGCTCTATTACTTCCTCACTTATAAGTAAAATAGGCCTTATTCTTACTAAGGTTAATTTCCCTTGGGCTCATTAAGTCAATTATACAGACTTAACATTATTACATTAATTGAAGTTATGGGCACATGTGTACACATATATATGTATCTACCCACATACAGGAAGTATACTTATATTTTAAATATACACCAATATAATCTTATATCTCATTTACATTGTTTTAATCCAATAATCTTTTAATTGGGCTAAATATAATTTAGTTGAGTACTTTGAACCCATTATTTCATATTACACATAAATATCATAATGATTATTATCAATCATTAATTCTCTTTTAATAATTTCAGTTAAACCTTTTAGTCTGATTTAACTTTAATACTCAGGCCACACACAAGGCTCATTTATCTCATTTACTAGAGTCATATAACTCAAGCTCATTATCGCTTTTATAAAATATTAGGGGTCTAGGCCACGTTTGACTTTTCTCCAATTCCACTTTATTTTAATATTTATTTAATATAAGGTTTGTGTGACACACTTTATCTTAATGCTAAATTATTTAGCTTACTTTAAACTTGTAATATGCATCACCTTTTCACTTAAAATAATTAATATATATTCTATTAATTATTTAAATTATACACTATGCGTATAATTATTCGATCGTCCTAAGACAACCTTCTCAATCTTTACATTAACATCTTTCAAATATTAAACCCTTTCATATATTACCATATTATGTAATATAAATATTAAAATTAATTAACATAATCATTTCATTTTCTTTATGTAAAGCACATATATTAATTCACCATTTTACTTAAGTGAATTACTCCTTTCATTCAATTTACTATCACGCCACTACCACACAAGGCTTTTAGCATTAAATTATAATATTCCATAATATAACTTAATTAACCAATATTAATCTCCATAACTAAATTCTCATTCAATTCATGATTCGTTATCTCAATCTATTCATGGGCGGTTGGAACACCAATTATGGTCCTTATTATAACATATTAGTTAATAATACACAATTCCTAAAGTTCAAATTACAAACTCATCATGAACTATCTACAGGTCGGCACGACCGCTCTGGTCTTAGGCTTGAGAGTGGCGCGGCCGCGCCACCTCAAGTTAAGACGCAGACAAGTTATGCTTCAATAGAAACAGAACTTAACTCGCAAATCCTTTAACATGCTCTATCTCATTATACTAACCAAAATGAATCTCCAATAACTACATTCTTCAATAATTTAGATATTAAACTTCAAGGTCAACTCTTCTTCTTTAATCTATACATTTAACCATATTCCCATATTAGTCAATAAATCTCTAACCAATATTTATCTAAAGATATATCGACTTTATTCTCGCGTTAACAACGTACGTATATACAAGTCTAAACCTAGCACACATCGAGTTTTTAATAGTATTCAATATAGTACACTGAGTGGTTTCCCAAAAATAACAAACAATTTAGTTTCCGTCTCGTCTACACTGTTTTCACAATGAGTTAGATCGGTTACTAATTCGTATATACCTCCGCTCTCTAAAGGAATCGTTTAGCCCAGCTCCTATACATCAACCATTAAAGGGTACATTTGCACTGCCTTAGACTTGATACATACTCATACAAATACTTAAGAAATTGGTGGTTATCAAAGATACTTAATGTCACCAACTATGATAAAATAATTCTATAAATTATTTAATACCAATAGATAAATTTCTATACATCTTCTTACTGATTCATCTCTACAATTTGTAACCAATATATATAATAATGATATATATATTTATTAAACACAACATCACTTAGTACATAGCTCATATTACCCTATGTAACACAATACCACATATCTCGTAACACATTTACATATTTTTATTTGAACCCTTCACATGCCTTAAGAATTTTATTCACTAAATTTTTATTTTAATATTTTCTAAAAATTCGGGTTCTTACAGTTCTTCCTTAACTAAAAGGTCTTAAATAAGCAATGATGAGCACAAATTGCCCCGCAAATACTATGCAACAAGGGTGTAGGACATAATATCACAAGGTTTGAAATATCGAAGTGTCATTTCTAGGATAGTTCAAAGTTTTGAGGATAATATCATGAGTAATGAATATCAATAATTCTTGTAATAAGAGCGATAATTCAATAAATCAATAGAGATTTATGAATTCAACGACTATCAATGTATCCAACTGAATAAATAATTTATACTGAGTAGCCACTAAGGACTATTGAACTTCCACTAGAGTTACCAATATTAAATTGATAACCCCAAAAATATCAAGTACTATAGATGATCAGTCTACAATACTTTACGTTATGCATAACACCACAATAATATTCATTCATGTGTTAGGGTTTCCAACAACAAATACTCCCCTTACCAAAAGGTCCAACTCAATTTTCAAGATTTTCGCACCAATCAATTGGTTTGGATAACTTTTATAAGCATGCATATAGTCTAGCCGAATCAAATGGCATCGACTCTTTCACAATATTCAAGAACATTACTAAGTTCAACATAAATAATATCTTTCACAAGGGTTTAAACATATTAGCTCATTTGAACAGAAAAGTAATATAGCCTGCATTCAAAGAGATAAGCTTACGGTATTCGTCAAATAAAGAATGCAATTATACTTGCACAATAAGAGTAGGGTTCGGATACTTGCCTCAAGCGCAGTTTACCAAAGTATCGCTTAACAATATTCTTTTAAATCCTAACATAATGTGATACGCGTATCGGATATTCATTAGTTAAACATATTCGATAAAAAATCTTGATAAATATAGTCCAAGTATACACACATGACTCAATCAAGAAACCTTATACGTATGTTATTACGTAGCTCGGATCTATCGTTAGACTTCATCATTTTAAAACACTTTGTCAATTCAAGCTAAGATAGGTGTTAACATGCAAAGCTACCTTTATTAGTGTATCATGAACAGAAATAAACATAATAAAGTTACACTAGCATGCTACATACTTCAGAAATCACAGAAGTCACTTTCCAACTCTGCAGAATGGCGCGGCCGCGCCTGATTTGTATTAAGGAGACACGCGACCGCGCGGCTCCCAGTTTAAATCAGGACCGAGCAATTATTTGCTTAGCCTAGCTCGTCCATCCTTACATACATAACATATATTAACATGTTAAGGGTCCTTTCGCATCTTCCAAGTTTAATCTAGGTCCCGTCTTGCACAATACGGTTCTAAGTTGGACATCTCAATAATTTAAGGCTATTTAAGGTTATGAAATCACAAAGTCCAACATGCTTGATTCTTAAACATATAAGGTAGTCATATAAATCATAGTAGACATGCTTGTATGTATTCATAACACATACGTGTATTTAACATTGTTTTGTTCTGAAATATGCTTCATTTATGATTACAATACCTATGCATGGTATATATACATTTATGATACATGAGTGCGTCTAAGGGTATCATCTAACATGTTCATAATCATCAGATTCTAACTTTCAAAGTAGCACATTAACATTCATGTTCAAAGTTCGCATTTTCATTAGCAAAGCTTACTACTAAATCCAACATGATTATGCTTCAATATGAAGTCTATATACGTAAGTTAGTATGTCCGACATGCATTTCAAAACCATACTAACATGCTTGCTAGATCAGAATATTCATTACTTCAAGTTCATGATTTCTAGTTTTCTAAATCTTGAAGTTTTCTTGAAAACTCAACTTAAATCAAGCTAAAACAACGTAATATATTCAAAACAATATCTAAGCACATGCTAGGGTTATTTATATCCTTAACCTAACTATCATAGCATGCTCAGAACAATTCAAAAACCTCAACTCAGCATCTAAGAACAGCACCACGCGCGGCCGTACGGTATAAGCCTATGGAAGTGGCGCGGCCGCGCCACTTTGAGCAGACTGAAAAAAAATGGCTCTGCTTCTGCAGAGCCTCAACACATGAGATGGAAAACCTGCAACCAGACCAGCTACCATGTTCCAAAACATGTGTACCAACTCAAATAACACAATGGCATGCTATTCTACATCAATTTACAGAGATTTCATACAATTGCAAGAATTTAGACAAAACTCAAACTAAGAACAAAATTAGGGATTATACCTCTTTGATGCTTAAATTGAACTCTCTCACTACTCTGATTATACCTCTACAAAGCTCAGCAACTCAAACCCTCAATTCACACTTAATAGACAATTCAAGCAATCAGAGAATGGAGAAGGAATAGTGTTATATATAGAGAATAGAGTGTCAAGTTCATGGCATTACACCATGGTTTGATCCAACAGAAATTGAGAAGAAATGTGGGATAAAGAAGAGTTGGCCAACTACCCAAACTTGTAGCCATCATAACCATGGAGTTGTAGCCTTTTGGTTTCACTGAAGTTTAAGCAATGAAGGAGTAGACTACTGTTTATGTACTATGAGGGTCACTGAATATGGGACATGGGTATTAAATCTCAGCAATTGTGTTTATAAATCTTACTTTGGTTCCTTTAATTCCCAAAATGTAATTTTAATGTGTTAATGCTACTGCACAATGGAGAGTCAGGGATTATTTATGTACTCACATCAAATAATCTATGTACATTAGTCCAGTCTAATTATTACATGTATGGACTTCATTTAATTACCCACTAGTAATTAATATCTCCTTAAAACTTTATTATTTCAAGTAGACTCACTTATTGAGATAATTTATAATTCTTTGACAGAGTATGCCTTTTAATATTTTTACTCATACTTATTGTCACATAAATAATTATTTATGTAACTTATAATTCCTTATACATATTATATAGTTTATATATATTTCATAGCCATACCAATGTGTTACACCACATCTTCTTATTAATTGTAAGAATTATATAATATCACATGTCTTCATAAATTAAATAAATCATACCATTCTATTCATTGATTACTGTACATAGCCATTAATCCGTATCACATTTGCTAACAATAATAATCATATATTATTAATTAACTACCATTATTAATTAATCAATATTCTACCACAACCATTATCACTTAATTAATACAACAATTAATTATCACATAGTAATTAACCCTTATTAACATCAATTAACAATCCTCAAATATACTACAACAACAATTAACAATTAATATTACCTAATTGTTTACCTTATAATTCCTTCATTAATTAATATTACTATTAATATCTCCCATCACCATGCCACACAAGGCTTCAATGAGTTCATCGCAAAACTCCACATATCCTCAATTATTCAGTCATTTAATATAATTGAGTTATCTCATTTCATAACACGAAATCGTTCATATTCAAATAAATATTCATTCCTATTAATAATACGCGGAAATTCTCGGGTATTACAGTGGATACTCAGTTCAAAAAAATCAAAGAGCTCTGGAAAGATGCTCTATGGGCGGTTCATAAGCATAATCCTGCAATCGGCTCTAGGTGACAAATTTGGGGACAATGAAGGAGAATCCATCAATCTCAACAGAAAAATGACCCAGCAGTTGTTTCAAAACTGGAAAAGAAATCCTGTAGAAAATGTCAGAATGATGTCTGAATCCAGTGGGAGGACTGGTGAAGCAAAGGAATCTGGGCTACCAGGAAATATGTCAGGTGTCAAGGAAACTGATGAAGAAGAAGAAATCTATAAAGAGGAACTCATCGCTTTGATCATAAAAAGCAAGGGTAAGAGGAAAATGAAGGCTCAAACAACAAAAGAGCCTTAAGGCTCAACTATTGATGCACCCCAAGAGAGTTCAGGCACTGAGACTCTGAAGGAAATGAAGAGGAAAGAACAACTTTCTGAAGAGGAAGAAGACAGAGCCACCATTTCTCAGCTGCTTAAGAAGGGAAAACACAGCCACAAAACAAAGAAGTCTTCGCTCTCTTCGATCGTAGAGTCACTACCGATCGTAGAGTTCAGACTTGACATCACTCCAGAAGTGGATGTTGCAACAATATCTCAATCAATAGTTAGAGCTGCAACTGAAGAAAGCATCAAGGCTGAAACTCAACCCAGAAAGGCAAGGAGAAAGATCGTCAAGACATATGTACTTGAAAATATGAAAGCTTTGAAGGAAGAAGAAAGGAAAATAGCTGTAGAAAAGGAGCTTCCTAAAGTTTCTACACTAGAAAATACTCCAGCTGAGGGGGAGCTGACTGAAGCTCAAATAAATGATCAGATTAAAGGGGAGCATCTCAAAGTTCCTATGCAAGAAAAAGTTACAGCTGAGGGGGAGATGCAAGAAATGGAAATCGAAGGTGTAAGAGCTGTGGTGGAAGAAAAGGTTGATGATCAGACAAGGGATGAGGAGATGGTTGAAGTAGTGGAAATTTTAAATGAAGAAAACGAAGAAGAAGAGGAAGATGAAGTTGAGATTGTAGTAGTGGGTTGGGATGGATATAGGAGAGCCAACTACAATTAACTGTTCTCCTATTTACCTATGATGCCCTATCACAGAGCCCAAATTCTCAACTCCTGGGATCACATGTTTTGGACTTTCAAAGTTTATTCAGCAATCTTAGTGCTTGCTCACGGATTCCCAGACAACCTCACGTTTGCTCAAAAGCTAATCACTAACCATCCTTCTTCAGAAACTGGGCATGAAGTACAATCAATTTCCATCTCTTTCAGGGTTACTCACTGTCCTCTATCAACCTTCAACCAGTTCCACGAATTACCAAGACGGCTAGGAAGTGATACTTCATCCACTAAACCAATTTCCAACTATAGAATCCCAACATTCTGTAACTGATGAACCAAATATACCTAATTTTATATTGATCCAGTCTCCTACCATCTCTCACTCTACGATTATTGATCCTACTCCAATCGTAGAGTCACCTACTCAACAAGCACCAATATCACCTCCTCCTGAAACTCAACCTCACACACCTGCCCCTCCTTCAGATATCCATTCCTCATTAACCAATAATTATTTTGATCTTGATCTTGCTCTTGCTCTCTACAATATGCAAAATCAAAATACTAGAACCTCTCCTCCAAACACTCAGCAACTTCTTGAGCTTCTCTCAGATCTTTCGACCAAAACAAAGTTGTCTAATGCATCCCAGAAGGTGACCAAGGATATTCAAGAAGATCTTGAAATTCACTCTGAGCTTGTTCATATGAGACTGAATCATTTGATCGATGTTGCCAACACCCTCCCCAGTAATCTGAGTACTGAGCTTACAACTAAGCTTAGGGAGATCATCAAGGAAATGATCCACAGTATTAATGAAAGGGATCAAATTCACTTTCAGGCTGCCAGGAAGCACAAAGAAGCAGTTCTCCTACTGCAAAAGACTCAGGAATCTCAAAATAAACTTATGATGGAAAGAATCTCAAGTCTACGAACGTCAATGAAAGAATTTCAAGCATTTTCAATGGGTCAAATGCAACAAACAAAAATTATCTTGGCCATTCTACAAAAGTAAAAATCTCAAATTGACTTTCTGGTTCAAGAAAACCGTGAAGATATTGCTCAATCCAGGAATCAGCTCCACGAGCTCGTCTATGGCATGAATTGACTATCTGAAAACATTCGAACCTTTGATGTTGACATAAAAGGGGAGAATAAAGGGGAAGGAGAAAAAGAAAAAGGCTGAGAGAAACTCATTGCTCAATCCTCAAAAAGCCCTCCCTTAAGACAACCTCGCCATCAGACTCCACGACCTGAACGACAGTAAATTATCATGGTGCAACCACTAAGGAGTCAAGGGCCATATCCCAGCTCACAAGGGGTAACCACTACTGTCCTACATATGCCGATTGGAGACCCTGCCTTTATGAATAGACATGATCATGGAAAAAGGCTGAGTCAAAGCGAGCTGAAAGATATTGCATGGAGAGACGAAGCCAGCAGGAGAAGGAGAGCTGTAGAGCATGCCAATCCTCTAAGGAGTAAAAGGCAGAAGAAATAGAGATAAGTTGGAACTCATTTCTTATTGATGTAACTAAGCTTTATTATAATATCTGTCTTTACAAATATCAATAAATTCATGCTTATTCTCTAGAGATTTCAGCAGCTCACTGAAACATTAAGTCATATTTACTTTCTAGCAACTGCATCTAAAAATTGTTGATCATGATACAAATCTTCTTGATTATGTCAACATCAAATAGGGGGAAATTATTGGGAATTACATATTTAAATTTGATGTTGAAAGTAAATAATTATTCTTATATGTAAAGTCCTTTTTGAAGTGCATGTACAAGGACTTAGTGATAGATCAAAGTTGTTAGGTTTGATATGTGTTTTATGTTTATCATTCTGTAAATGAATGTATAGAAGAAAAGATCAAAGTTGTTAGGTTGATCTAACTTTTGAGATGTAATAGATAGGCTTCAACAGAATCGTAGTCTGTCTAGATTGTAGAAGCCAAGGTAGAATCGTAGAGCATCAAGAATCGTAGTGTGTCTACTTTGGAGGGCCTCTCCCAGGATCGTAGAGTGGTCCAAACGCCTGTCAAGCCAACTCAAGAATCGTAGTGTGCTCTCGGAAGCGTAGAGTCTACAAATCAAGTAAGCAAAGATCGTAGTCCACCAATACTTAATAGAAATCGTAGTGTTCTCATCTACTTGTACCGGATCAAGCACTAATGTTGCAAGACACCACGATCATGATCGTAATGTATCATATGTCTGCATCAAAAGTATCGATCCTTGTCCATTTATTTAAGAATAAATTACAACAAATGTGGAATGAATTATAGACGTTGAGACTCTCGAAAATCCCAATGACCCAACACTCACACTTAATATATAACAAAGAAACGTACTGAAGAAGCTAAGAAAAGTACTACATGTCAGCCGAAAACACCTTTTCAGGTGTTAGGTGAGATAACAGTCTGATGTGTCAGTGAGCCAGATGGCTAGGCAGAAGATTTCTAGGAAGTCGCCATCAGTGCTCAGAAATGTCAAATATAATTAATGCTTCAACGGATGCTTTCAAACGGACACATTTTAAAGACACTTTATATGCAAATCAGATACAGATGCAAGAATCAAGCAAGTACACAACGAAAAAGCTGAAGAACACTAAACGCTCAACTCTACGATCTGTAAAGAAAACTTGCTCAGCTACTCAATTCTTTCGAACACAAGCTTAACGAAAACTGAGTAGCACAATTCAAGAACTCAACTATCATTAAGTGAAGTAAGAAGTGCCAAGTCTGTTGGACTTAAAGAATTCTAAGTGAACTAAAAGGTTTCAAGTCTGCTGGACTTGAAGAGTTCTAAGTGAACTAAGAAGTTCCAAGACTGCTGGTCTTGAAGGAATCTAAGTGATTCGAAGATTGTAAAAATATCTTTAGTGGATTTCCTACTCAAGGAGTAGAAAAGTGGACTAGGAGCTTTGAATGCTCTGAACCACTTAAATTCTTTGTGTCTTTTATATTCTTGCTTTAACTACTATACTCGCTATAACTGCTTGTTAACTATTAACTATGTTTATCTTAAAGGGGAACAAACTAATCACATATTCCACTAAAATTGATTGACAATATCTGACAAAGAATTTTTATAATATCTATTCAACCCCCCTTCTAGATAACTATTCTGCCTCTGGGAACTAACATAGTAGATTAGGAAAAAAAAAACCTAGTTCTTATTAGATTTGGAGATTGAAGCAACTTAGAGACCATTGAGGATTCAAAGCAAGAGCAAGAAGGGAGCATCAAATTTGCAGACAACAGATTCTATCTTCTTCTCTACTTCTATTTTTATCTTTTAATGTTTATTCAATTGTGGATTCTTGGTTTAAATTCATTAATCATGAACTAAATTCTTATTTAAGATTACAATGGATCTTATTGCGTAGTTTATTTTAATATTCTTCTTTATTAGTTATTGTGATTATTCTTAGATTGTCTATTATGATTTGTGCTTAATGCTTAATTGCCTAGCTAACAATTACCGTGATAATTTATATGAACTCGAGAGATGGATTATAGATTTAGATCTGATCATAATAGCATATGATTGTATTTTCTGCATGGCATTGGAATTCATAATTTATGTCTAGGATAGAGATATACCTATACATCGCATATAATCTGGTAGAGAACATGTGCTTAAAATTCTCTTTAATTGTAATTCACATAGAGAGATATAGTGAATTAGTTAATTAGGGTTATAATTCACATAGAGATATAGTGAATTAGTTAATTATGGTGTTCTTCTTAATTTTATCATCTGTGAATTTAAGTTGATTTGAGTATGATGCATTGAGAGATGGTCATATTTATTTATGTGTTCTTGATTAACAATTCAGAATAATGAGCATAATTGATAAGAAATGTATTAACTTAAGTGAAGTTGTGATATTAAATCTCCATAATCTGATTTTTAACTAGTGGTAATTAGAATTAACTTAATTAATTTATTTAATTTATAATCTTAAATTGATTGTTTAAATAAAATTATTTTGGTTAAGAGTTAGTATTTGGTAATTTGTATTAATAATTCCTCGTGGGAACGATACTCTACTTACACTTTATTATTTGTTGACCACGTATACTTGCGTGCTGTGCGTAACTAGATTTTACACCAACAGCCATTCCGCTATATCTTGTACCTGAAAGATATAATAATAATAATAATAATAATAATAATAATAATAATAATAATAATAATAATAACATGACCACTTCAAGTACCTGAAATTCCTCCTTCTCTATGAAGTCAGACTCGAATGAGTAGGAGGGAACATAAGCCTAGGCGGTGGGGATGTAACTCTCTTGTATTGCATAATTAGTTGGCTCCCCTCGCTCTTGTTTCCATTAGGAGAATTGGGAATGAGATCCTTCACCATTGAGACCCCCTGGTGAGTTACCTTGTTCCCTCTTACTTTAGAGTTATATACACTGTAATGGTGGTCCCATCCCTGTTTCTCTGGAACGTAATCGGGAGGCATCTGAATAAAAGCAAAACACTTATCAAGTAAGGAC
This sequence comes from Panax notoginseng, assembly GCA_016801055.1. Classification (NCBI taxonomy): domain Eukaryota; kingdom Viridiplantae; phylum Streptophyta; class Magnoliopsida; order Apiales; family Araliaceae; genus Panax; species Panax notoginseng. Next base: position 40,474,653 of record CM029019.1, read on the forward strand.
TTTGCACTCTCAACCTGTCATGTAAGATGAACACAGTATTAGTAATAATAAATAAGATCAATAAATGTAATATGTAGAATTTAATGCACTACACAAAGTTAAACTAAATAATGTTTGTGTACCATGTTTATAAGGTGATGTTACTGGCTGTAAACAAACCAGGGCTCGTAAGTAGGGTTTGGGTCCCCTTCCCGTCGAGGGCGATGCAATTTCCTACGTGTAATTTTTTCGTACCAATTCATGTGTGAATCAAGTTTCATGTAGTTATAAATTTCATACTGTTGTCCTTTAAGATGGTCTATGTAAGCCTCCCAATGCGTGATGTACTCTTGCCTCAAGGCCATGCAATTATCGACGTCAAATCAATGTTCTTTAACCTTTCTATCGTGATTTTTTGTCTGAGATGGTATATCTTGAAGAAACCCATAATGTCCCATCACCCTGTCCGGCATCTGGTATTCTACTATATCACAATGGATCAAGGGGAGTATACCAGATCCTAACAATCTTCCTTCAAAATTAAATCAATTCATATTATCATCTCACCTCATGTAAGGGCGCCAAACTACTTTCCATGAATGTTGTACATCTAACTCCCCTCGGTAAAATGTCAAATGATGATGGGGATTGTGTCGCCTATCAGGGTAACTGTGATTTTTCAAGTGTATGCCCACGTTAGGGCCCTAGGTAACCATAATTCTTATTCTGGCCAATGGTTTGGCCTTCTTACTTTTAAACTCTCATAGGCCCAAAATTATAAAAGTGTGACACAACCATTAGTATATTTCACTCCTTTCCTAGCGGCAGTATATAAAGACCTATACAAATACCCTAACACAGCTGCACCCTAAAAATACGTTACACAGTCTTCAACGTTGCTAGTAAAATACATATACTTGGGATGAACAGTATTTTTAGACCTAGTGGGGAACAATATTGCCCCACACAACCAAATAATGTAGGCCTTTGTGTATTGACCTACAATTTTCTTACTTGCTTTAGGTGAACAATTATTAAAATGCTCTTGCAACTACAGTAATGAAATAAAGCCTCGTTTTTTTTATTGTTGATATTCAACAACTAATTCACTATCAAAATATTCTCTAAAATGAGCCAGTGGAGTGTCAAATAAGGGACAAGTTAAGAGTTTGCCAACCATCGGCAACCCAAAAATAAAGTGGACATCCTTTAAGGTTATTGTAATTTCCCCACAATTTAGGTTAGAAAAGTTGTTGTTGTTGTTATTATTATTATTATTATTATTATTATTATTATTATTATTATTATTAAGAAGTGATTAATGTTAAGCTATGTCTTAGACTTGATTACGTAATGCTATAGTAACGGTTACGAGACTTTGGAACGAGAATATTTATGTTAAATCAATGTAAATTATTCTATTATTTTCGTTGTGTGAAACCTAAGTTTGTTATTGAAATTAGAACATGAGCACGAGATTTGAGGTACATGTATCTAAATTTGGGGGCGTCATATTTACCAAAACACATAACTCACTATATTTTTCCAAAATAAACATTCATAATAAAACAATACTCCCTTCCAATTATTATGCACAACTATTTAACAATAAGATAAAAATAATAATAACTAGTTCACCACATAATTATATAATTTCCCAAACACATAAATCACAAATTTTCCCTAAAATCCACATGCATATATGTATACATAGTCATGGTTGATAATTTCCCCTTATAGTTTCAACTTCTATTTTATCATAAATAAATTTTTCAAAAACAATTATAATATTTATTTATTTTTAAATTGAAAACTTGTAAAATAAATCTTACAAAAATGATACTTGGATCTGAAAACTTGTATATGAATGTGATGCAGGAAAATAGTTGATGCTTAATTTCCTCTTCTTTCTCTCTATTCTCTCTCTTATGTTGGTTGAATGGAAGTAGATTTAGCGGCAAAGGAAGGGAATATGAGAGACAACGCAGAAGACTGAATATGTGACGGAATGAAGAAGTTAGGATAAATAGATGGCTGCCGCTACACACTGTAGCCGCAAGGGATTAATATATTAAGGCCAAACTTGAAAATTCGGAAAAGTGGGCTACAATAATTGTACGGGACACTGTCGCTACATGTTGTAGCAGCAAGGAGATTAATATATTAAGGCCAAGCTTGAAAATTCGGAAAAGGGGCATAGAGGTAATTGGTTGTGCCTCTAACAGCTTTGTATGGATTTAGTCTATCCAAGTCATCTATTATACTTCCTCTATTCTATATTAAATGTCCTAATTTTTTTTAAGATATTTTAAAATAAATATTCTATTTCTATATTAGTAATTATATTTATCGTATTTTTTCTCATAACCTCATAACCTATTTAATATACTTATTGGGAATGTGAGAATTACAAAAAAAAAAATATATCCAGATAATTAAATAACACAGAAAAGAGTAATTATTAGGGTCAAGAAAAGTGAAAAAATAATTATTAGGGTCATAGAAAAGTGAAAATGTAATTATTGGGGTCATAGAAAAGTGAAAAATTATTTCAATTAATAAGTAATCAAAAATGTTAATTTAGGTAAAAGAAAACTTTATTAATCAGTATGTCGAAACTAATTAGGACGTTTATTTTGGAACGGAGGGAGTACTGATTAACGGTGGAAACATTGGTTCCTCAAATAGTACCCATAGCAACCGGTCATCATGGATGAATTTCTATTTTATATATATATATATATATATATATATATATATATATATATATACAGGAATGATCAAGAGCAGAATTTTTAAATAGCAGAATGCCTTAAGTAGCAGAATTTTGTCAAAACGACGCCGTTTTATAGGGACGCGGTGGCATTTTTGTAAATACGCGGTGTCATGGTATTTACAAAAATGCCACCGCGTCCCTATAAAACGGCGTCGTTTTGACAAAATTATGCTACTTAAGGCATTATGTTATTTAAGAATTATGCTCTTGATCCTTTCTGTATATATATATATATATATATATATATATATATATATATATATATATATATATATATATATATTAACTTAAAATAGAAATAGTGTATTACACTATTATTACTGTATTAGATTCAGATTATTTTTGATATCAATGTAATATTTTTGTAACTTAGAAAAGTTATAGGATTATTATTTTTAAAAGTCAATTTAAAATAATTTCAATCTAAAAATAAAATTCATTACAAATTATGAAATAATAAATATTATAATTAATACTTCCTTTGTCCAACTTTATTTGTTTTAATTAATTTTTTATGTTGGAATTGACTATATTTAAAATAAAAAATTATTCCTAAATTTATTAAATATCAAAGTAATTTGTTTGATTTCAAAATTTCTAATACATTTGTTTAATCATCAATCTTAAAATTGATCAATTTAACCTTAAAAAGTCAATTAGAACAAGTAAAGTTAGACATGAGTAATAATTTTTTAGATAAAATAGAATATATTTTTTGTAATTTTTAGTTTAAAATTATCTCAGGTTTGACTTTCAAAAACTAATAATGATTTCATATTTTGAAACAAAGGGAGTACAAAAATATAAGGGAATTATAGAAACTTAAACACAACATTGCTAAAATTGTTTAAAGTATACTTCTTTACAAGGGAAAATTTTGCAATTTGCCCTTGGAAAAACCATATCCAACCACCTAAAGTCCTTTCTCCTACTAAAGTATAATATCAACATAAGAAAGATAATTTCTCTTGACAATACCGGCTTGTCATCATCAAGCCTCCACAAACAAAACCCCAAACTTTGTTAGGTTGGGCAGTCCTCAAGTACAATGCTTCTTACGCAAGAGAGAAAGGATATATGCATTAATTAACCTACACAAAAGATTACAGAGTTCATGAGCGCGAAACCCCAGGATAATCAGCTACAAATTTACACAAAATGAGCAATGCTATCATAAGTTATACAAAAGAATATGTTGGCATAAAGCATGCTCTGCTAGCAAGTTGATCTTCCCTCGAGTTCGCTTTTCTAAGTTTAGTGCTTAATTTCCATCACGCCAAAATGGCTCATGAGGTACCTGCAATCAAAAACAGTTGTGGTATACGGGTGAGTTTCTTGGGAGAAAATAAAATTATTAGCATTAAGAACTGTTTTGGAATCCACTTCTACTTCAATTTCCAGAAATTCAAAACTTCAAAGCGAGGTCAAACTTAATTGGATAGTGCCTTATTTCGATTGAGCGTGACTGAAAATTTCCAGAACCAATTAAGTTAACAACAAATACATTTTAGTCAGTAATTGTATAGTAGATAGACTAGTTATAGCTGTAAACCACGAGATACTTTTACACTCTGTTTATGAGTTTTGAACAGAAAATAAAAGAATAGAAAATTTAAATTAGAACATAAAAGGAAAGAATAGAAAATTTGAAGTTTTCTTTTGTGTTATTTCTGAGTTTTTAATAGAAAAGAATAAATATGTAACAAGTGATTATTAATGTGAAGTTTGGTGCTAAAGTAAGAGGCTGGGAAAAATTCTAGGCTTCTAGGTCTGGTTGCTCATGATCTTCAACACTGTATGATAATATATATGTTCTGAAAGAGTATATTCTCTTTATAATTATGGTAATTTTTTGCATAAATATTTGGATCTAATTAGAATATGAAATAAGCTTGGGAGCCATAGAAGTGATACCTGAATACCTGGCAATTGAAGTTTAACCATTGTCATTTGGACTCGGCCAAAGGCCTACTAAGATTCTCAGGTTTACTTTTTGCAAGTGTAGGCTGATGTTGAGCCTCATATTTTGGATATGCATTATTAAACTTTTCTTCAAACAGCTTAAGTAAAACACTTGCCATTTCATTCACATCTATTCCCTTGGGATTATATGTCAATGCATTGTCAAAAGTCAATCTAACATCTGAAGCAAAATCATGCGGCGATCCATACTTATGCTTATGGAGCCTTGACTTCACAGTTCCCAGATCCATCGGACGCTTAATAATTTCATGATAATCAGGAATCCCTAAAGCGGTTGCATCCACAGGTTTGTTAAACACCCACCCATATTTGTGTTCCATCAACTTTGCCAAAATCTGTTCGCAGATTCTCAATGTTTTGCCTACACCCTTGGCAGTGGCTGGACTCTTAATTTTTCTGCCAGAAGGCATTTTGCGTTTCTGTCCTGAGACCTTTTTGTTATTTTTGCCTAGTGCATTTCAGTAAAAAGCCACAAAAATGAGCCATAACAATAATATAAGAAAGAGAATCACAATTTCTAACTAATTAGCCAGAAAATTGTTACCTTCAAGTTGTTTCTCATTATATTCAGGCAGCTGTTTGGAACCTTTCTTGAGTTGCTTCTCTTTGGGTTCTCCAACCAGTTTTCGAACAGAGATAAATAGTTTTTCTTTATCTTCAAGTTCCCTTGGTCTCTGTTCACTTAAAATTTTAATCGACTCCATCTCCTTTTCCTTCAAATCAATTCTTTTCTCCCTTTCTATAAGATTAAAGGAATAAAGTTCTGTGGTATGATCTCCAATTTGGTTTTCTCTCAGTTCCATTTCCTTTTCCTTCAGATCAACCCTTTTCCTCCATTCCACAAGCTCTCTCTCCTTACTCTCAAGTAATGTAGCACGTCCCTCCATCCCATTTCGAGTCAAATTAAGTTCCTTAGCACGATTTTCAATTTGCTTTTCTTTCAATGCCATCTCCTTTTCCTTCAAATCAACCCTTTTCTTCCGTTCCTTGAGCTCTTTCTCCTTATTCTCAAGCAATGTAGCACGCTCCTCCATCCGATTTTTTGTCAAATCAAGTTCCTTAACCTCACTTTCAAATTGTTTCTCTTTCAATTCCACTCCCTTTTCCTTCAAACCAACTCTTTTCTCCCAATCTTCAACTTCTTTAGCACGACTTTCAATGCAAATCTCTTTCAATTTCATTTTCTTCAACCTCTCCCCAACCCTCACTCTAATAAATTCAACTTGCTCCTTCTCATCTTTAAATTTCTTAAACAAACCATCCATCAATTTCTGTTGCTCAACAAGTTTTTCTTCTCTCAACTCAACCTCCTTAACACTATCCACAACCAACTTCCAAACAAACCCCAATTTCTTTTCTTTCACATTTAACTCACTAACATAACTTTCAACTAATAATTTAAATTCCTTCTCCTCACCTTCCACATATTCCAAGCGTCCCTCAACGAATCGGCAAAGAATGCCGAGTTCTTTGTTACTCTTAGTGGCTGATTCCTGAACGTAAGCCAACTTTCTCTCTCTTGATTGGAGTTCAGTGAAGCATTCATCCATGGAGATTTGGGTGGAATCTAATTTATCCTCAAAATCCTGCAAAGCATTCATCCACTGTAGCATTTCTTTGTGAAGGCCTTCTTTTTTCAGTTCTCTGAGCTTCAAATTCGCTGAAATTCTCCTGTAAAGCCATTTGGGGGAGAAAACATAGGGCTTGGATGTGTAGAATAAACGAGAAATATAGGAATGTATATATATATATATAAACACAATATTTAGGAATTAGGGTTTACATTTTCACGAGGAGTTCAGTGATTTTGCAGAGGAGGAGCAGAGTGTTTTGACCTTTCCTTGTAAGTCTATTGATGTCTTAGTTGAAAGTATTGCCTTGCCTTGTAGACTTTTTAAAGATTTTTAAAAATTTTAAAAGTTTGGTTGTATCCAAACAAAATATTTAAAGAATTTATAAAAATTTAGTGGTATTCAATTATAATTTTTTTAATGTTTTTAAAAGTTAGGTGATATTGAATTAAGATTTTTGCAAAGTCTATAAAAATATTTTTGTATTCAAAAAGTCATAGATTTTAAAGATTTTTATCAAATGATAAAGTTTGACAGACTTTAGAAGAAGAATTATAACTATCAACCCATATCTAAAGTCTTACCTCATCTTTAAAGATTTCTAAAGACTTCTAAATAAACACAAAGGTAGATAAAACTAGTTATTAATTGGACTTTGTCTTTTATTAGGTCAAATTAATTATTTATTTTATATGAGCTAATATATATTAATATGTGATGGATAAATAGTTTGGTAAAATTTGGAACATAAAAATAATTGGATTTGTTATAATTTTATTATAAGAGAATTAACAAAATATATTAATAAGTAAACAAATAATTAGACCTAATTTAAATTGGTAAGGGAAAACAGATTTGTTCAACAAAAATGAGATAAAATCATAAAACTTTCATATCAATTGTAAAGATTATGTATTATAATATATAAAAATAGAAAATATATGATGTGTTTGTGTATATTTTTTTTTTTTAGTTTTCTGACATTTTAAGCGAAGGAAATTACTGTTAATTTTTGAGACATCCTCCATATTCGTCTTCAAGTGTCTTTGGTGTATCATAGTGAAATAATGTAACATGTGGTTGTATTCCTGCATGACAAATTGACAGAATCGTTATCTTTTCCTTATAAAAAAGGAAAAAACGCACTATTTTGATATATGTTAGGCGCATAAAAAAGGTCCACACAATCAAACAAAATTAGCAGCAGTTAAGATGGAAAATTGAATTGACAGAATCACACAATCACACAATCAACATATATATATATATATATATATATATATATATATATATATTAGTAAAACAATCAATAATAAAAAGCAATAAATTATTAGTAAAAAGCGTACGCATATGCATAAAGTATATATAACTCAATGAAAAGTGAGCTTAATTTTTGTATTGCGTCTGTAGTTTCTAAAATTTTATTGGTATTCGAGTATTCAAATGTATCATGAAATGAGTAGAATAATGTGAACGTTTTCAACATATATAAAATCTTATGCCACAATAATATAATGAGATTTACTCTAGTTAATGAAAAAAGAGGTGGAGGTTGTATACATGGGCTAATTAACAATTAATATAAGTTACAAGATATATTACAAGTATTCAAAAGTCTATCACAATCTTGATAAAAAGTTTATAAAAGTTTGTTACTTATTTTATGGAGTCTATAAAAGTCATTTTAAGAAAGTCTTTAAAGTCTGTGAAAGTTATTAAAATCTCACAGATTCTATAAAAGTCTATCACTTAAAAAAAGTCTTTAAAAATCTTAATTGAATACACCCTCAGTAGTTAATTGTCTTTCGTTGGTAGTAATTGGGTGACTAAAATACACTTTGTACCCTAAATTTTACAGGTATGTTGAGGTTTGTACCTAAAGTTCTAAATGTGCCCACTTACACCCTTAAGTTTAATTTGCATAACATAAAACACCTTTCATACTCTCAACCGGTAAAAAATAACTTGAAATTCAGGTTAATCTATGATTAATACTTTAAAAATAATATATTAAAATTAAAATTAATAAATAGAAAACAATTAAATTAACATCACCCATCCTCTCTTCACTCATGTTCATCTTTTTCATTTTAACCCTAAACCCACAACAAACGTTTACTCTTCATCAACCCTAATTTCTAAAATTAACACCCAAATGGTAACCACTTCACTTTCTCTCTCTTCTTCATCTTAATCTTTATTGGTACATCACCTTTCTTTTTCATCCCTATTACATCTCATTCACCCTTTCATCCAATAAAAGTAGAGTAGAGAGATATGCATGATTAGAGATAGAAAAGAAAAATTCATCTCCTCCTATCTTTCATCCCACAATATAGAGAAAAGCAAAGAGAGAAAATGAATCTTGATGTTTCTTTACAGATTGAACTTTCCACAAATATCTTAAACCTTCATTTAATTTTTGATCTCCAACTACAACTCCAATTTCTAATCTCATACCCAATAAAATTCCATCAAATTGTTCCTTTTCTTCATCATCTTCTTCATAACAATAATCTTAAACCTAAAATCTAACCCCAAATTAGATTTTATTGATGTTTTTAGTTAATTGGGTGAGAAATTTTTAGATCAATTTGGGGTTGGTGTAGGTTTGGGTTTTACTCATTGATGGTTAAAATCGACTTGGATGAATTTTTTTATCGGGGATGAAACAATGAATTGAAGTCACAATCAATTGATTATGTCACTGCCCTGTAAATATCATGTTGCTAACCATGGCTGATGAAGATGAATCGATCGAGTGAAGAGAAATAGGGAGAGGGAGAAAGGTGGTGGTGGTAGGTTTAATTAATTTTTATTTTCATTTATTAGTTTTAATATTATTATATTATTTTTGTTAATAGTTTACTTATTTTATCTTTAAAAAAAATAGAGCAACCTGAACTCCCAGTCATTTTTGACCGGTTAAGAGTTTGGAGGGTGCTTTTTGTTATGCAAATTAAACATTAGGGTACAAGTAGGCACATTTAGAAATTTGGATGCAAACCTCAACATTCCTATAAAATTTTGAGTGCAAAGTGTATTTTAGTCTAATTAGGTGGATGACATTCATAAATGACCATTAATTATTAGTGGTTGGGAGATGACATTCAAGATCATTTTTTCTTCTATAAAAAGGAGTTTTGGCTCTTCATTTGAAACAAACCAAGATTAGTAAAACAAAAGAGAGTTAGAAAGAGAAAACTCAAGAAGAGCATTAGAGAACTGAGGTAGATAGAAATAAACAGTTGGTTTATTTTTCAGTTAAGAGTTTGCAATTTTCATATTATTTTCATAGTGAATTTCTGAGATATCTTCCTGTGATTTTTTCCAATTGGGTTTCAACGTAAAATTCTTATGTTATTATTTTATATCTGATACAGTAGTGTGCTTGTATTTTTCTTAGTGTATTTTTGTAAGCTTATGTGACGCCCCAAAAATAGGTATACACAACTCATTCTGAGTCCCCAAATACATGATACAAAATTTAAATATAAACTTCATTTATACAATATGACAAAACGTAGCTGTGAGTTTTAACACGAATATTGTCTCGTAGACAATATCCAAACTTAAATGGAGTCCTCATTACAATTATTATCACACTATTTTATAGAATAGTGAGGACTACTACAGCCACCATCTCAGACGGTCACTCCATTCCTCGACTAGTCCCGACTACGTTCTCATTTCCTGAAGAGAACAATGAAAGCAAAGGGTAAGCTCAACTAGCCCAGTAAAGAATATTATGACTAAGATAATGCAGAATAAATTATCGTTAGCCTTCAACAGTGTAAAACTGATAGAATACAATAGACAGCAAGTTTAACTGTAGCGGAACAAGCAATCCATTAGAAGAGTCAAGTAGAGCATAATATCTACTATCTTCTATGATTTAAAATTTCATCATCAATATTTTATCGCTATAACACAGCTCAATAAATAATCCACATCATCAAATTATCCATGCACTACGGGTCAAGAATATTCGTTAGTATCACATCCACGAATTATCCATGCACTACGGGCCAATGATATTCGTTATTATCACCAGTGGTCACGATCATGTCAACAACTGTCCATCAATGCACTACAAGCCAATGAGGACTTTTACCACATCATTTGTAACATTACAGTTCATGATTATACCGATACATAATTCTTGGTCATAATCATACCAATCAACAGTCCATCTATGCAGTACGGGCCAAAGATGACTTTCATCACAATATAAGCATGAGGATGATGACAATGATATAAACATCAATCAAACGAAATCAAGGATAAATATTAAAGATTTTTAATTTATCTAGAGTTTAAAAATGTCTAAATTGTCGACATGATAAATGCTTTATGGAGTAAAATTCAAGAATCATATTCATGTATCAAAAATAATTTAGACATAAAAAAATTAATTTTTATCGTGAATAGTGCCTTGGGTGAATAGTACCCGAGTGAATAGTATCTCGTAAATAGTATTTCGTAAATAGTACCCTGTGAATAGTACCCCGACATGAAAAGATTAAAATTTAACAAGAATATTCAGAAAATTATTCTTGTGAAATGATACTAGATGAAACACAAATTTCAAGGATATTCTACTAATTTCACGGAGTATAGAAGCAATACTTATCAAAATGAGTGTAGAATTCAGAATCTGAAACAAAATAATATTACTTACATACTACAGAGTATGGTAGAGAATATTATTTCTTATAAATATTGAACTAAAATAATATCCCTTACCTTAAAAGGAGAGTATTTCTAACTGGTTTAGCAGAGATATTCTTGAAAAAAAAACTTGCACTATTTGCTACACTTAAAGTTTCCTTAACTCAAAAGAAATACGCTCAATATTATATAAGAAGAATTATCTGATTCTGGTGTGATTTTCATTTCTAAACTAAGCATCCTATTTATAGGAGAATGAAATGATATTATTTAGGAAAATCATGGACTCACAGTAGGAAAAAAATCACGGGCGACATTCGGTTGAAACTTTTTTTTTTTTTTTTTTACTATGATACACTATACAATAAAATATTCTAATAAAACGAAAACTTTAAATAAAATATAATATATTCTATTTATAATCTAATAAAACAAAACTTATTATATATATATATATATATATATATATATATATATATATATATATATATATATATATATATATAACTCACCCCTTATCCAACTCACCCGAGTTCACCCCCCCCTAAGCGACGGACCCGGTGATGGTTCGATCATATAACCGTCGTCTAGACTTTTAGCGACGCTATATGTTGTCCGTCGCTAAAAGCATAGACGACGGTTGTATGACCGAACCGTCGCCGGATCCGTCGATAAAGGGGGGTGAGCTCGGGTGAGTTGGATAAGGGGTGAGCTTAAGATCCGGACTATATATATATATATATATATATATATATATATATATATATATATATATATATATATATATATATATATATATAAGTAATAAAACAGAATTAAGATAATTTTCTATCGACGATTTTGAAAAATGAGAAAGTAAGGGTCCATGTAATAAGCCAAATTTATAACAAATACTTCATAAAAAACCACTATATTTATCTCAATACACTTGGCTTCACTAAACATATTTTTTAATAACATTTATTCATCATTAATATTATAACTCACAGTATTAACAACCAGATCATTCCCAGGAAAGAAGGGCTTTTCGATAAGGACTTCTCCTTATTTGCGCGCAATTAGGTGACCAAACCCCTTTTCTCGACAGAACTTTCTAGACATTGTCAATAATGTAAATAATAATATGAATAATTTTGTCGTCTCAATTATTGATTTAATAATATAAAATATTGTGACAATAATTGAATCAATAATGTGAGATACTATGCAGCAATTACTATGGCGATAATTAAATAAAACTGAGTGACTTCTCACGTAAGCATCAATAATCAAATATACTGTGCAAAAATACCGTGTGCTACTGGGCAACCACGCGTATTACTGTACTTCTATCACAGAGTATTTCAATAGTTTAACGATAAAATTTTTGTCGTTATTTATATAAAAAGTTATTTCTGTCATTTTTTAACTCCGACAGTAATTCCGTTGTGGGGTCCACCAATGATTGTGCCGTCGTACGAATATTCCTTGATAAAACGAATATTTCCCGACAAACGAATATTTTATGACAACTTGATTACTTTGCAAAATTTATAAATATTACCCACAACTATAACATTATATCAAATCCACACCTTATTACTCAAAATGATATTTAGAGAAAGTTAAATCTTTATTCATAAAAGTTGGGGTCTTACAACCTCCCGTTCCTATGATATTTCATCCTCGCAATTGGTGTACGTACCTTGCATGTCGAAGAGGTGAGGATACCTTATTTTTATTTCAGATTCTAACTCCCAGGTCATTTCCTCAATATCGTGATTTCTCCACAAAACTTTAACTTGAGGTATAACCTTTAAGCGTAGAATATGTTCCTTCTTATCTAAGATTTTAACAGGTACCTCTTCATACGTTAAATCTTCCGCTATCTTGTCTGGTTCTAATTCAATAATGTGATTCGGGTCTTCCACATATTTACGTAACATAGATATGTGAAAAACGTTATGAACATGAGACATACTTGGCGGTAAGGCGAGTCTATAGGCCACAGTTCCTACTCGATCGATGATTTTAAATGGACCAATAAATCGATGATTGAGATTTCCTCTCTTTATCGAATCTTATTTCTGGAATAACACATTCTTGTACTTTCTTTTTCATATTCATCAGCTCCGGGTGTGTAGCTTGATCGGATTTAACTTTATCGATTAAAGTCGATTCTACTCGTATATTTGACATCATCACGGGGGTCACTAGAGTCTTTAACTCTATCTCTATCATTTATAAGTCATACGAAATGGGTCTTTGTGTTAACAACATCACACTTATAACCGCATACGATCTTCTACTCAACGCGTCAGCTACCACGTTCGCTTTTTCCAAGATGGTATTGAATGGTATTATCGTAATATTTCAACAGCTCGAGCCAACGTCTTTGGCGCATGATACGTTCATTTTAGTTGAAGAAATATTTGAGATTTTTAGAAATGGGTTTTGTACATGGTTTATGGTTAATACAAAATTTGATTTCATGCTCTGGGGATAGGCAAGGAAGTTCTTCGGGGAATAAGTCAGAAAATTTATTAACAATAGAAATATCATTCAAATATGACATATTTTTGTTTAAATCCGTGATATTGGCAAAAAAAATTTGACATCCGTTTTTCAATAAACGAATGACTTTATGGCTTGATATGACAGTGATTGACTTTAGTGGTTTGGTTACTTGAATTCGCATAATAGGTTGGTTAAGAATATGAAAGCTAACAATCATACGAAAACAATCAATTTTAGCATGATGAGTAGTTAACTAGTAGATTCCTAAAATTACATTAAATGCAAGTATTTTCAAAGAGATGAGATCAACAGATAATATGAGGGTGCTAATTTGAATCAAACCAAATTTATAAACGGTGGATGTAATGAAGGTTTCTCCCAACGAAGTTTCAACAGATAGGTCAAAGTCTAATTTCTCTGGAGTCAAATTTAAACGTTGAGCGCAAGTAGGTAAAATAAAAGAATGGGTAGAACCGATATCAAATAAGGTATAGACTTCGCAAGAGTTTATGATTAGCTTACCCGTGATAACTTCGTTCGGTTTCCTCACTTTTTGGGAGGTCAGGACAAACGCTCTCCCTTGAACTACAAACTTTGACTTGTCTAGGACGACCTTTGGTGTCTCCATCCCAACTGGACTTGGCTTCGCTGCATGACAAAATCGAGCTAAGTGACCTTCTTTCCCTCAATTATAACACACTTTGGGTTGCTGCGTACAGTTTGGACGGAAGTGTCCCTCCTCTTCGCATCTGTAGCATACGACCGGTGGTCGTTCTCCTTCCCTAGAAACGGGTACTGGTGCTGCTGTCGATGTCTTTCCGTCATTGTTGAATCTTCTCTTCTTAAAATTGTTCCAACTTAGTTCACCTTTCCTATTATCTTGGCCATGATTACCACCGAAGTGGTAACCATTTCTGGCATGATAATTTCCTCCACGATGGTTATCATTGTTCCGATGGCCGTTGCCACCGGTACGATTATTATCGTGTTGTTGGTCATTGTCTTTTGGTTGGACTGACTCATTATCGCACTCCAATAACTGAGCCCTATTTACAACATCTGAATATAAACAAAGTTTGTAAAAAATGAGGTATTGACAAATTTCGGGCTTTAAACCTCACAGAAATATTCGCATCATACACTCCTCATTATCTACTAAATAGGACGTAAACCGGGATAACTCTGCAAACTTTTCCTCGTATTGCAATACAGTCATGTTAGTCTGTTCCAGTTTGATGAATTCCACCTCCTTCATGTGACGAATACTTTCTGGAAAGTACTTGTCGTTGAACAATTCCTGGAACTTCTCCCAAGACATCTTCAGTACGAAAAGATGAGTACGTTTTACAGATTCCCTCCAGTAATCTGCCTCTTCACGCAACATAAAGGTGGCAAAGGAAACTTTTTTCTCCACTGAGCATCCCAAGACATCAAATATCTTGGTGATCTGCTTAATCCACGCCTCTACCTTAAGTGGTTCTGGCTTTCCCAAAAACTCCGGTGGTCCCAGCTCCTTGAATTGCTTAGCGGTGACCATCCGTGAGTTTCTAGTGTTTCCACCTGCATTTTGAATAGTAGTCTCTCTCGCCTGATGTTGCATAAATTACAGAAAGCTTCTGAACATCCCATCATTCATCACTTGATCGGTGTTGTTTTTTATATGAGGATTATTGCCTTCCTGATGCACATTATCCTGGGTATTAATTGGCGGTGACTCAATGGTCTCATGTGCTCCATTACTTATCTCAATATTTTTAGATGTCATTTTCAAACACTGTCACAAAACAAGGGTTAATTGACATGCCACATATTATCCCTATATTCTAACTGACCAATTAAATAACAAATAAGCTTAGGTAGGTCATACTAGCGAAGGATTTACCCGTCTCTCCCCTCCTAATTCTAGCCTCAAATTTCAGCCAGGGATCATATCCCTAAGCTTTGATACCAACTGTGACGCCCCTAAAATAGGTATACACCACCTATTCTGAGTCGCCAAATACATGGTACAGAATTCAAATAGAACTTAATTATACATCTGTCATGTAAAATATGACAAAACATAAGATGAGAGTTTTAACACGAATATTGTCTCATAGACAATATCCAAACTCAAATGGAGTCCTCATTACAATTATTGTCACAATATTTTATAAAATAGTGAGGACTACTACAACCACCATCTCGGACTGTCACTCCATTCCCCGACTAGTCCCGGCTATGTTCTTATTTCCTAAAGAGAACAATGAAAGCAAAGGGTGGGCTTAACTAGCCCAGTAAAGAATATTATGACTAAGATAATGCAGAATAAATTATCGTTAGCCTTCAACAATGTAAAACTAATAGAATACAATAAATATCAAGTTTAACTGCAATGGAATAAGCAATCCATTAGAAGAGTCAAGTAGAGCATAATATCTACTATCTTATATGATTTAAAAGTTCATCATCAATATTTTATCGCTATAACACAGCTTAATAAATAATCCACATCATCGAATTATCTATGCACTACGGGCCAAGGATATTTGTTAGTATGACATCCACGAATTATCCATGCACTATGGGCCAATGATATTCGTTATTATCACCAATGGTCATGATCATGCCAACAACTATCCATCAATGCATTACAGGCCATTGAGGACTTTTACTACATCATTTGTAACATTACATGTTATAATTATACCGATAAATAATTCTTGGTCATAATCATACCAATCAACAGTCCATCTATGCACTACGGGTCAAAGATGACTTTCCTCACAATATAAGCATGAGGATGATGACAATGATATAAAAATTCAATTAAGTGAGAGCAAGGATAAATTTTAAGGATTTATAAATCAATTTATCCAAAGTTCAAGAATGTTCAAATTGTCAACATGATAACTGCTTTGTGGAGTAAAATTCAAGAATAATATTCATGTATCAAAAATAATTTGGACAGAAAAGAAATCAAATTTTGTCATGAATAGTACCCCGGGTGAATAGTACCTGAGTGAATAGTACCCCGTCATGAAAAGATTAAAATTTAACAAGAATGTTAAGAAAAATATTTTCGTAAAAAGATACTCGATGAAGCGCAAATTTTAAGGATATTCTACTAATTTCAAGGAGTATAGAAGCAATACTTATCAAAATGAGTGTAAAATTCAGAATCTGAAACGAAATAATATTACTTACATACTACAGAGTATGGAAGAAAATATTATTTTTTATGAATATTGAACAAAAATAATATCCCTTACGAATATTGAACGAAAATAATATTCCTTACGAATATTGAGCGAAGATAATATCCCTTACGAATATTGAGCGAAGATAATATCCCTTACGAATATTGAATAAAAATAATATTCTTTACGAATATTGAACGAAAATAATATTCTATACGAATACGAAGAACAATATCTCTTACGAATATGAAATAAATAATACTCCTTGCCTTAGTAGGAGAGTAATTCCGACTGGTATAACAGAGATATTCTTAAAGAAAAACTTGCACTATTTGCTACACTCAAAGTTTCTTTAACTCAAAAGAAATACGCTCAATATTATAGAAGAAGAATTTTCTGATTCTAGTGTGATTTTCTTTTCTAAACTGAGCATCCTATTTATAAGAGAATGACATGATACTATTTAGACGCATAGTAGGAGAAATCATGGGCAAACAGTAGGATTCACGAATGATTTTTAGAATTCACATTATTTTACTATGCAACACTATGCAGTATAGTAAAAATACTATGCAAACACTATGCAGTACTATGCTATCAAATAAAATATAATATATTCTATTTATAAACAGTATTCTGTTTTATATAAAAAGTTTCCTGTTTTATTACTATAAAACAAAAACTGAGATAACTTTCTACCGACGATTTTAAAAAAATGAGAAAGTGGGGGTCCATGTAATAAGTCAAACTTACAACAAATACTTCATAAAAAAAATCTCTCTATTTATCACAATTCACTTGGCTTCATAAAACATATTTTTAATAACATTTATTCATCATTAATATTATAACTCACAATATTAACAACCAGATTATTCTCATAAAAGAGGGGGCTTTCCGATAAGGACTTCTCCTTATTAGCGCGCAATTAGGTGATGAAACCCCTTTCCTCGACAGAACATTCTAGACATCGTTAATAATGCAAATAATAATATGAATAACTTTGTCGTCTCAATTATTTATTTAATAATATAAAATATTATGCAGATGATACTGTGACAATAAATGAATCACTAATGTGAGATACTATGCAACAACTACTGTTGTAATAATTGAGTAAAACTGAGTGACTTCTCACGTAAGCATTAATAATCAAAGATACTGTACAATACTGTGTGCTACTATGCAACCACGCGTATTACTGTACTTTTATCACCGGGTATTTCAACAGTTAACGGTAAAAGTTTTGCCGTTATTTTTATAAAAAGTTATTTTTGTCGTTTTCTAACTCCGACAGTAATTCCGTTGTGGGGTCTACTAATGATTGTGCCGTCGTATGAATATTGTGAAAACGTTATTTATTTTGAGTTTAAGTATGTATATGTATGTGCTGTATATTTTGAAATATGTGATCTAGTATAAAGAGAAATATATATTCATATATTGGGAAAGTGAAGTTTAATAGTACTCTGAGTTATTTGTTTAGTCTGTGTCTTCGATTCTGAGGACAGAATCGTTGTAAGAAGGGAAGAATGTGACGATTTGATTATTTGAATTGTGATTTTGGGGACAAAATTCTTATAAGGAGGGAAGGATGTAACAATCCAGAATTTCAGATTGTAATTTTAAATATTTAATGGATTATATAGATATTTATTTGATGTGTTTATTGTTGAAATTATTGAATAAATATTTTATAGATGTGGTGGTTGTTAGTATAAATTTATTAGATAATATTCTAAATTAAATTAATTTATAATTTAGAGAGTTGTAATATAACATGAGATGTTATATTGTTGTTCTGATTTAATAATTTAAGATGGTATATTAAATTATTAAATAAAATTATAATGAAATTATAATTTTGTGATATTTGTTAAAGTGGAAAATTTATTTAAAATATAGTATGTGGTTAATTTATTTGATTATTATTGGATTTGGAAATCCAAATAAATAATATGTGATTATAAATTATAAACTAAATTGTTCATTAAAATAAATTAAAGGAGTTAATTTAGTTTTGGCCAAACAAGGCTTAAATATATTAAGTCTTTAAATTTTAAAAGGTTTTGCCAAACAAAGCCTTATTGCTTTTGAATTTTTATTTTTTGAATTTGTAAATAATTTAAATAAAATAAAATAAATAATAAATATAATATATTTATAATCTATACGTTATATGTTGTAACTGATTAGGCTTATTATGGTCATATCAGTTTTCTTTTATTATTATGCATACATGGTTATCAGTTTTGGGTTATACGCATTCTAGTTTTTCTAAGCCTAAGATTACAGAGAACTTGAGAGAGATTGAGAGGAAACCTAAGAATTTCAAGGTGATTATCAGTTGATTAGCAAGGATCACCTTACCAAATTGAAGGTATTTTCATAACCTTAGTATTACATATACATATACGTTTTAATATGTTGCACGTCGTGTATTTTCTAGACTCTGTGAATTTAAATTCTCTCGAATTATTTTTTTAAAAAAACTGAGTTGTTCAAGTGTAAGTAATTGTAATGCCAAAGTTTATGTTTAGTTAGGGAAATTGTATGCTAATTTCGTTTAAAAGTAGAAAAAAAATAATGACAGTGAATATTTTCTCATATATCTTATAAAAGTACCAATTTTAGTGGTCAATTTGTATGTTAAACTGTAAATGGGGTTTTGATTATGCTAGTTCGTTAAGAAACGAAGAAAACGTAGTTTGAGCGAAGTGATTCGGTGTAGAATAGTAATCACATTGATAATTTTTGTAAAAGATGTCAAAAATAGAGTTTTCATATGAAAACATGGAATTTAAGGAAATTAAACTAATATAATTGTTGTTAAATTATTCTATGTTGAGGAATATGTTAGCAAACATGTTTGTGATAGTTCTATATCAATTGTTTATGTTAAATTCATTGTTTGGTGGGTGAAAGTCGTGCTAGTTGGCCTAAAAACTGTGTCGAATCACGTTCTGAAAAACTGAAACTGATGCATCGCGCGGCCGCACAGCCTCTTGGCGCGGGCGCGCAGCTGCCGCGCAGGTGTGCTGTAATCCAGTGTAAAACTGGCGCGGCCATGCCAGTAGCCAGTCACAGACAGTAAAGTCTGCTATTTCTGCAGACCTTGGACACTCATTATAACTTAGTTAGTGATGTGTTAATGTAATAAACATGTATTAAGGTGGTTAAAACAGAACCGTGATATGTCATTGATAAATTCAAAGTGGTAAAAATAATCATAAGTTATGAACGTGTTATGTTAGAACTTGGTGTACACAATGAATGTTAGATAAGTGTTATGAAGTCAACACTTGGAGTTTCAGAAATATATATATAGTAGCATAAGACTTGTACTGAAATAACAAGTTTAACTAGAATTGAGTGTTATGTTGGAAATGGATGTTAGTGCATTGCATATATATAATAGGAAGGGTTATGAGATGTAGAGTAAAATTTACGTTACAACTACTATGCATTGCTACGTGACTAATAGTTGATGTCTACGATTAAATAATTGTGTAGGGCACGTGAAGTGCAGATAACTGTAAGCTGTTAAACTGTTATTGGTAAACAACGATCAAGGCAAGTCTTTCAGTTCCTATTTTCTATGTGAACTTGATGATTAACTGTTTTAAATCTTTATTGCAAAGAGCATGATGTGTTATATATATGTTGAAAGTATGAAAATGACTACGTTGATTGAGTAAAGCATGCTGACTGAGTAAGGAACTCAATCTTTATACTTGTTATATGAACTGTAGCATGTATGTTACGTTAGTCTAATGCTTATGAGATATATGTTAAGCATGTTATTATATTCTACGTGATGCATGAAAACTGTTAGATTTTGCTGTGCTGTCGAGTTCAACCTTACAAATAAACATTTTTACAGGTCAAGATTTCAAGGTAATGATATGTGCTAAGTGAATTATAGAGATCCATGTTCGCGAAGGTTACTTATGTTTTACGAGAAATGTATTTAATATTTTGAATGTAACATGTTGAATTGTAAGTTGAGCTATCCGGTGTATTTGGACATCTATTTATGATGTAAGACTTTGTATAGTCATTTTGTTGTAACGATTCATGATATAAATTTGAATCGAAGAGATGTAATGTAAAGGTTAGGATTTAGGGCAATATAGAAGGAAATGTATAAAAGTTTTAAATATTTCGCATTTTTAGTGATTTTAATATTGAATAATGATGTAAAGATAGATTAAAGTTGTATTGTTAACGATCAAGAAGGAGAATATTATTGTATGAATTTTGGGGTTGTTACAGTTGGTGTCAAAGCTGTAGGTTATAAACCTTAGGTAGGAGTACTGTAGGCTATAACCTTAGAGAAGAGATGTGAAGATAATGAAAGAATAAGCTCAGATAGTGTTCGATCAATAAGAAGTAATTTAAGAAATATGTAAAGAAGGGATTAAAACATACGTGAAAGGATTCAAAGAAGAATCTCGCAGAGTTATAAGGATTATGAATGTGAGGTTACCCAACTCCAATAATAAGGATGTAAGGTGATAATAAATAGACGATGCCTATAAGAAGAGAATGATAAAGAAGTTAAGAATAAAAAGTTATAGTTGAGTATGGTACAGTTAAACTCTTTAATAGTTGATATATGGTATCTGTGCTAAACGATTCCTTCATAGAGCGGAGGTATATACGAACTAGCAACTTGGAACCTAGTTTGTTGGTTGTTTGTGGGAAACCACTCAGCGTACCATATTAAAATTGTTAGAGACTCGATGTGTATCAAGTATAGAAAATGAATACGTATGATGAGAATGTGGAACTCTAATGAAATGTTGAGTAATGTAAATGAAGTTAGAAATTCTTAAAGGAAGAATTGTTATATAAACAAGAAAATTCAGAGAAGAATCTTGAAGAGATATAAAGATAAGAAATGGGAGTTGCCTAACTCCAATAGCCAAGAAAACGAATAATGTTGTAAATGATGAAAAAGGAAAGAAAGAGGATCGTAAAACAAAACGATCACGAGTTAAGAAAAGAATTTAAATGGAGATGATTATAGAATAAGATCACGACGTGATCCGTTTAAGTTATAAAAGAAAGATGGTCTATAATGTTTGAATAACTATAGCTTGATGCTATGAAGATGATGTACTATGATATAGTACGAGATAAACTCGCGAGGAGTTATAAATGATGTGATACGAGGAATTCGTATCGAGCAAAGAGCAAGTTAAGAGTAAGATATAGTTAGGTGGGATTTCAATTGAGGACTCATGTGATGGTTGAGTTGTACATATCTTTGTATGGGCGAGGGTTTTGTGCTTGCACTCAGTTCATCATATTAATAATCATTAGAATGTTGGTGTCGCGCTATCAATGTATATGTGGTGAAAGAGTGATTCTTTTCTCATGTGTATATTTGATAGTTAGAAACTACTAAGATTAGTTAGATATTATTAGGATTAGGTGCAGTTCTTAAAACTAATGCATATGGTAAGTTCATGACTCATAATAATATGACATGTTTTGAACCCCTCAGCGAATGGACGCCGATGGTCTGACTAGGATAAGTTCTTAAACTCATATTATTGTGGCAAGTCCTGAACTTCCAATGTACGGTAAGTTTGATGAACTATACTGGGGGTAGAGGAAGATGGTAAGTTGAACCACAAGAATATTATTCTAAATCTACTAGCTATGCTAGACTTTCGAAATTTATTGACTTCATGCTGATTTTTACACTTTTATTTTCTTGAAAAATATTGGATCAAATGGTGGAACCAATGAGTTTTAACAACAATACTGTTATTTGTATGTCTATGCTAATTGCTTCGGCTAGACAAAAATGATTTGAAAATATCAAAATGTATTTTATATATAGCATCAATGTGCATGGAACCTGGTGTAGAGATGAAAAAAAAACGATGGAGTCATCAATGCAGTATTACTTAGTGTTGGATGTGATCTAAGGATCGTCAGCCCACTATGGTATGATATAGTATGACAAAATCACCAAATGACAAAATCCTCAAACGGACTGTAAATACAGTGCGGTATCATGACGTCATAAAAAGATTTTTGAGATTTCTTTAAGATATAAGAATATATATATATATATATATATATATATATATATATATATATATATATATATATATATATATGTACGCATATGCATATTTCGATTGATGACCGAATTGTTGTAGAAGTCTATGCTATTTGATTCAGCTAGGCGAATATTGAAAAATGTTCATGAAATTCAAGCGTTTCTTGAGAAGTTATGCCAAACCAAATTGTTTTGGTGCGGATTCAGATGTTGAAAAGTTGAGATGAACAACCCAATTATAGGGGAGTTATTTTACGCAATGCATTTAGATGTTTGTGCACAATACATTGTACGAAGGGATGATCCCCCTAAGTACGAGGAGTCCCTATAGTCTTATGACTGTTAAAGTTTAAGTTGAAAGAATACTTATAACTATGGACATATACGCATAGCGTTTAGATGTTTGTGCACAATACATCATACGAAGGGCTTAACACCCTAAGTACGAGAGTCCCTATAGTCTAATGACTGTTAAGGTTTAAGTTGAAAGAGTACTTATAACCGTGGACGTAGTTCAAGGTCTTATGACCCCTCAGCATGATTTGGAATCTTTTAAATTCTTGAGTTATTCATATTACTTCCCAATTATTGAGCAATTGTGGAAGATTCTTGCTATTCTAAAAAGGCGAAAGTGGTAAGGATAATATTCCTTAGAAAAAAGTAAGTCGTAGAATGCGACACTGAATGATGAATTTATTAAAAAAAAAGTTTGAAATGAGAAGGAGATGAGTTTTCAAAGAATAATATAAAACTTTTAATAGAAAAGTTAATAATTGTAGAAAGATTATTGTAGAAAGAAAGTGGTTATAGAACCTAATGAATGAATAAAGTATTAACGTAAAATATATTTTGATAGATTGAATGAATGAGGATTAATAAATAAAATTTCGAGAATGAAATTCTTAAAAAAATGGGTGAATGTAACATCCCGAGTGTTTATGATAACGATCCTTAAAAAAGGAAATGAATGGGTTAAAGAATATATAATACTCAAAATATGATTGAGTTCAAGTGAAAGTTATGAAATAAAACTTACAAAAATTTATTATTAAGAATGGTGGGGGTAGGAAATATAAAACCTTTATTAAGGTAAAGTGTTGAAGTTATTCAACGAAGAGATTTGATGAAAACCTGAGTAAGGTAGGGTTTCGGTGATTCCAAGGACGGAATCCTTATAAGGAGGGAAGGATGTGACAACCCAAATTTTTAGAAGTTATTAAAATAGGAATTTAATAATTAAAATTCTTATTACGAGATGTTTTGAGTTTGAGTACGTATATGTATGTGCTGTATATTTTGAAATATGTGATCTGGTGTACAGAGAAATATATATTTATATATTGGAAAAGTGAGGTTTAATAGTACCCTGAGTTATTTGTTTAGTCCGTGTCTTCGATTTTAGGGACAGAATCTTTGTAAGAAGGGAAGAATGTGACGATTTGATTGTTTGAATTGTGATTCTGGGGACAGAATCCTTGTAAGGAGGGAAGGATGTAACAATTCGGAATTTGAGATTGTAATTTTAAATATTTATTGGATTATATAGATATTTATTTGATGCGTTTATTGTTAAAATTGTTGAATAAATATTTTATTGATGTGGTGGTTGTTAGTATAAATTTATTAGATAATATTCTAAATTAATTTAATTTATAATTTAGAGAGTTGTAATATAACATGAGATGTTATATTGTTGTTCTGATTTAATAATTTAAGATGGTATATTAAATTATTAAATAAAATTATAATGAAATTATACTTTTGTGATATTTATTAAAGTGGAAACTTTATTTAAAATATAGTATGTGGATAATTTATTTGATTATTATTGGATATGGAAATCCAAATAAATAATATGTGATTATAAATTATAAACTAAACTATTCATTAAAATAAATTAAAGGAGTTAATTTAGTTTTGGCCAAACAAGGCTTAAATATATTAAGTCTTTAAATTTTAAAGGGTTTTGCCAAACAAAGCCTTATGGCTTTTGAATTTTTAATTTTTGAATTTTTAAATAATTTAAATAAAATAAATAAAATAAATAAAATAATAAATATAATATATTTATAATTTATACGTTATATGTTGTAACTGATTAGGCTTATTATGGCCATATCAGTTTTCTTTTATTATTACGCATACATGGTTATCAGTTTTGGGTTATACGCATTCTAATTTTTCTAAGCCTAAGATTACAGAGAACTTGAGAGAGATTGAGAGGAAACCTATGAATTTCAAGGTGATTATCAGTTGATTAGCAAGGATCATCTTAG
Source organism: Panax notoginseng (assembly GCA_016801055.1). Classification (NCBI taxonomy): domain Eukaryota; kingdom Viridiplantae; phylum Streptophyta; class Magnoliopsida; order Apiales; family Araliaceae; genus Panax; species Panax notoginseng. Next base: position 40,499,663 of record CM029019.1, read on the forward strand.
CAAATTGAAAGTATTTTCATAACCTTAGTATTACATATACATATATGTTTTAATATGTTGTACGTCGTGTATTTTCTAGACTCTGTGAATTTAAATTCCCTTGAATTGTTTTAAAAAAAAACTAAGTTGTTGGAAGTGTAAGTAATTGTAATGCCAAAGTTTATGTTTAGTTAGGGAAATTGTATGCTAATTTTGTTTAAAAGTAGAAATAAAATAATGACAGTGAATATTTTCTCATATGTCTTGTAAAAGTACCAATTTTAGTGGTCAATTTGTATGTTAAACTGTAAATGGGGTTTTGATTATGCTAGTTCGTTAAGAAATGAAGATAACGTAGTTTGAACGAAGTGATTCGGTGTAGAATAGTAATCACATTGACAATTTTTGTAAAAGATGTCAAAAATAGAGTTTTCATATGAAAACATGGAATTTGAGGAAATTAAACTAGTATAATTATTGTTGAATTATTCTATGTTGAGGAATATGTTAGCAAACATGTTTGTGATAGTTCTATATCAACTGTTTGTGTTAAATTCACTGTTTGGTAGGAGAAATTCGTGTTAGTTGGCCTAAAAACTGTGTCGAATCACGTTCTGCAAAACTTGAACTGATGCATCATGCGGCCGCGCAACCTCTTGGCACGGGCGCGGAACTGCCGCGCGGGCGCGGAACTGCCGCGCGGGCGCACTGTAATCCAGTGTAAAACTAGAGCGGCCGCGCCAGTAGCTAGTCACAGACAGTAAAGTCTGCTATTTCTATAGACCTTGGACACTCATTATAACTTAGTTAGTGATGTGCTAATGTAATAAACATGTATTAAGGTGGTTAAAACAAAACCGTGATATTTCATTGATAAATTCAAAGTGGTAAAAATAATCATAAGTTATGAACGTGTTATGTTAGAACTTGGTGTACACAATGAATGTTAGATAAGTGTTATGAAGTTAACACTTGGAGTTTCAGAAATATATATATAGTAGCATAAGACTTGTACTGAAATAACAAGTTTAACTAGAATTGAGTGTTATGTTGGAAATGGATGTTAGTGCATTGCATATATATAATAGGAAGGGTTATGAGATGTAGAGTAAAATTTACATTACAACTACTATGCGTTGCTATGTGACTAATAGTTGATGTCTACGATTATATAATTGTGTTGGGCACGTGAAGTGCAGATAACTGTAAGCTGTTAAACTGTTATTGGTAAACAACGATCAAGGCAAGTCTTTCAGTTCCTATTTTCTATGTGAACTTGATGATTAACTGTTTTAAATCTTTATTGCAAAGAGCATGATGTGTTATATATATGTTGAAAGTATGAAATGTTAAAGTCATCTTATAACTATGTTGATTGAGTAAAGCATGCTGATTGAGTAAGGAACTCAATCTTTATACTTGTTATATGAACTGTAGCACGTATGTTATGTTAGTCCAATGTTTATGAGATATATGTTGAGCATGTTATTATATGCTACGTAATGCATGAAAACTGTTAGATTTTGCTGGGCTGTCGAGCTCAACCTTGTAAATAACCATTTTTGCAGGTCAAGATTTCAAGGTAAGGATATGTGCTAAGTGAATTATAGAGATCCATGTTCGCGAAGATTACTTATGTTTTATGAGAAATGTATTTAATATTTTAAATGTAACATGTTGAATTGTAAGTTGAGCTATCCGGTGTATTTGGACATCTATTTATGATGTAAGACTTTGTTAAGTTATTTTATTGTAACTATTCATGATATAAATTTGAATCGAAGAGATGTAATGTAAAGGTTGCGATTTAGGGCAATACAGAAGGAAATGTATAAAAGTTTTAAATATTCCGCATATTAGTGATTTTAATATTGAATAATGATGTAAAGGTAGATTAAAGTTGTATTATTAACAATTGAGAAGGAGAATATTATTATATGAATTTTGGGGTCGTTACAGTTGGTGTCAAAGCTGTAGGTTATAAACCTTAGGTAGGAGTACCGTAGGCTATAACCTTAGAGAAGAGATGTGAAGATAATGAAAGAATAAGAGATGTGAAGATAGAGTTTGATCAATAAGAAGTAATTTAAGAAATGTGTAAAGAAGGGATTAAAACATACGTGAAAGGATTCAAAGAAGAATCTCGTAGAGTTATAAGGAATATGAATGTGGGGTTACCCAACTTCAATAATAAGGATGTAAGGTGATAATAAATAGACAATGTTTATAACAAGAGAATGATAAAGAAGTTAAGAATAAAAAGTTATAGTTGAGTATAGTACAGTTGTACTCTTTAATAGTTGATGTATGGTATCTGGGCTAAACGATTCCTTCATGGAGCGGAGCTATATACGAACTAGCAACTCGGAACCTAGTTTGTTGGTTGTTTGTGGGAAACCACTCAGCGTACCATATTAAAATTGTTAGAGACTCGATGTGTATCAAGTATAGAAAATGGATACGTATGATGAGAATGTGGAACTCGAATGAAATGTTGAGTAATGTAAATGAAGTTAGAAATTCTTAAAGGAAGAATTGTTATATAAACAAGAAAATTCAGAGAAGAATCTTGAAGAGTTATAAAGATAAGAAATGGGAGTTGCCTAACTCCAATAGCCAAGATAACGAATAATGTCGTGAATGATGAAAAAGGAAAGAAAGAGGATCGTAAAACAAAATGATCACGAGTTAAGAAAAGAATTTAAATGGAGATGATTATAGAATAAGATCACGACGTGATCCGTTTATGTTATAAAAGAAAGATGGTCTATAATGTTTGAATAACTATAGCTTGATGCTATGAAGATGATGTACTATGATATTGTACGAGATAAACTCGCGAGGAGTTATAAATGATGTGATACGAGGAATTCGTATCGAGCAAAGAACAAGTTAAGAGTAAGATAGAGTTAGGTGAAATTTTAATTGAGGACTCATGTGATGGCTGAGTTGTACATACCTTTGTATGGGCGAGGGTTTTGTGCTTGCACTTAGTTTATCATATTAATAATCATTGGAATGTTGGTGTCGCGCTATCAATGTATGTAGACATTCAAAATTTTCTGCATATTTGTTACTGACATCGCAGGAGCGCAGATTCGTCTTTTAAGAGGAAACCCTGAAAGACGGTTTATATCCATTTCGGATACCATCTAGAGGAACAGCTTAACCCCGGAATATACACTGGGAGTAACAGGTCAACCCCGGAACACACACCGGGAGTAACAATTCCAACCTCGGAGATAACCCCGAGGCATGCAGATCCAATACCGAAACACAAACTGGAGAAGACAGATTCATCCCGAAGATAACCCCGAGATGTTTTGTCTCAGTCCCAACACTGAGAATAGCAGATTCCAACCTTGGAGATAACCCCAAGGAAGGCAGTGGTAGTTCCGGAGATAACCCCGGAAATGCTTGTTTCAAATGCATGCCATCAACTTCAACCTCGGTGCTCACACCGAGGCACTCAATACAAGACAGGAACACCTCAGAGATGACACTGAGGACCTTTAACATTTGCAGCAGTCCAATCTCAGCGATAATCCTGAGCAAAGTCTACTTTATTAGCCAAAATTGGAGATAACCCCGGTGAGGGGAAAAGTCGTCATCTTACCACCATGACGCCACATCACGTCGTCTCAACATTTTAGACATACATTTCTACACAACAATGTCCCACAAGAGCCAAGGAAAACCAATCCCGAGTGACTATTGCGCAGGGCGGATAGGATTTGAAGCTGAAGACTGGAGGGCATCGTCCCATCTTCATGACTTCGTATAACCTCTAATCTCATGTCATTGCGTAACTCTCGACAACAGCGATCTGAAATAGGTCCTATATACCTCAGTTGGATGTCCGAATTGCAATTTTAAAAGTTCGAGTGGACATCACGTTGCCTACGTACACATACTTTGAGACGGCGGGACCCGCAAAACCCGGGGCACCCTGGGCAGCCTCAGGTACAGCTACGGCCCAGCTGCAGGCACCTGCGGCTCGACCCTCTATAAATAGAGGGCTTGGGGTGTCCATTTTGAGAAGAGAAAAGGCGAGGAAGCCCTATCCAATTTGCTCTGTACACACCCCAAACTTAGTGCTTTCTCATTTTAAACACTTTTGAGCTCACATATATCTACTTCTGTACCGGCGGAAGCCAGTGTTTATCTACTTTAAAGTTAAACACTTACACATTTTTAGGTCTTTCTCTCCACAATTGCACACACTCTTCTTTACGTTGAGAGTCGTGTTGTGTGTGTTTGCCCGGACTTCGGTCCGTGGTTTTATTTCAGTTTGTATATACACATATATTTATATATATGGACTAACATTATCGAGTTATGTCTCGATTGAGCCTAGACTTCGGTCTGGAGCGTTTACTTACTTTTGTATATATATATATATATATATATATATATATATATATATATATATATATATATATATATATATATGAACTGTGTGTCGAACTTCGTTCGATGAGCCTGTATTTTATATCCGGTGCGTTTACTACTTTAATATATATATACTTATATATATTAACTGTTGTTGGACTTTGTCCGATGAGCCTGGATTTTATATCCGGTGCATTTATCGTTTTATATATATATATATATATATATATATATATATATATATTTACATTTCGTCCCACCTGGAGTTTACTTCGTGGTGGTTAACCATTTTTTACTGCTTTCTGTACATTTAGTCCCGCCTGGAGTTTCCTCCATGGCGGTTGATCACTTTTACAGCTTAATTTATATTTCTGATCCCCTATGTATATAGGTGCAAACGAGGCATAGCACTACTTCCAAATAACAACACATTGACCCACACACACACACACAAAAACATTCCTATGGCAGTTTATTGAAAAGTGGCGGTCACCATTGTAAGGCTCCGAATTTTATGAAATAAAAGTATTCAATTTTTCTTATAATTACTATTCAGTAAATGGTTAAATTGATAAAAGTTTAAAGTTATGGGTGAAATGTGAATTTTTTTCAAAATAAGCAAGTGGTTATAAAATAATCATTGTTGTCGGGAAATATTCGTTTGGTCGTGGAATATTCTTTCTGTCGGGGAATATTCGTACGACGGCGCAGCTATTTGTAGGTCCCATAATGAATAACTGTCGGGTGAAAAAAACGACAAATTTGAGTTTTTATAAATAACGGCGTAGTTGTTACCGTTAACACTGTTGGAATACCCGGTGGTTAAAATACAGTAATACGCGTGTTTGTACAGTAGCACACGGTTTGACACAGTATTTTTAAATTATTGATCCATACGTAAGAAGGCACTACTCAATAATTGTTACAGTAGTTACTGTTCAATATTTTATTTTATTGATTCAATAATTACTGCGTTGATATTTTATATTATTGTTGTTCAATAATTGTCACTGAACAGTATTTCCCATTATCAGATCAATAATTCATATTATTTGAATAATATTATTAGATAACATTATTGGCAATGTCTAGAAAGTTCTGTCTAAGGAGAGGTTTTGTCATCTAATTGCGCGCTAGTAAGGAGAAATCCTTATTGGAAAGCCCCCTCTTTCCTGGGAACGGCCTGGTTGTCATAATGTGATTCTGTAATATTATTTGTGAATAATTAATTATTGATTCATATGATAAGAAAATATTTATTTTATGTAGATATAAATGAGGAATATATTTTTGTGGTTAAAAATGAAGGAGTTAATGTTGAGGTGTTTTATCAGTATTTTTGTCGGAATGGAGGTATTAAAAATTAATCAGGGTTTTTGAGATATATTACGGGGGTTATAATTTTTAATCCGACCGTTGGATCGTGGTAATATTTGGATATGTTATACATATATAAGTTGAGTATATGTCCACAAATTTTGAACCGTTAAAAATGAACGTATAATTTGTTATGAATTTTACGAGATGACTGGTTTAGAAATTGTTGAATTTTCAGAGTTAATCATTTTGGTGGAAAATTCTAGAATTGGTGGACCCCACTCTTGGTTGGTGAAGAAATGTACTGAGATTTTTATTCAAATGTGGTAGGTGGGAATAGTAGCAGGTAAAGCCATCAGGTTGCAGGTTAAGTCTGCTTCGGCGTGCTAACATTTTCCTATAAATAGAGGGCTAAGTTAGAATTGAAAATCACACCAGAATTCATAAGTTTTCTCTCTTTCTCTCTCTAGATTATTGAGTATATTTTGTGAGTATTTAGATACTTTGTGAGTTTCTATTCATCAGTGCAAGTTTTCTTCAGCCTTATACCGATCAGAAGTACTGCTCTTTTGAGGTAAGAGATAGTAAGAGATTTTAAGGGTTGTTATATTTTTCCAGTTTCGTAATTTTTCTGACCTTCAAAAATTCTGGAAAAATTTGAAATGATATTTTGATAAGTTTTCTTGATTGTGTCCAAAAATGGTGATTTTTGGATATATAGATTAAGAGTTATGAATTTTATGAGAAAAGACTATTTTAAAAGTAACCGCTTATAACTCCTTGTAGTTAACTCCAAAATTGATGAAATTTTTATTGGGAGTACATGTATATGATAGGAGTATACTCTATGAATTTCAGAATTTTTAGATAAAAGTATAATTTTTGATAAATATCTAAATATTAGGCTATTTTGGCCATATGAAAAATAGTAAATGACTTTTAAAAATTCTGAGAAAAATATATGTTCACTATGAGACTATATTATGCTAAATCTCAGAAAAAAAATATTTTTGGAACTGATTTGGTATTTTTCATGAAAATAGTCTAGTTATGAGTAAATGAATTAAATATGTTTTGTGAAGTAAGAAAATTAAAAAATAGGATTTTATGGCTTGAGAATCCTATATGAGGTATATACAGATTTTTGATGAGGGTTTTTGGTTATTGGTGATGAAATCTTATGAGTTTGGCATTTTAAGATGATTAAATGTATTATTTAGTAAAGTATAAACAATTAAAATAAATTGTTTATAAGCTTAAGAAATATTATTCTTTCAATATCATTATACCGAAATATTGGTATGCATTTTATTGTGGAATTTCTACCTTTTTGTGTCGAGTTTACTATTCATGAGTTACTATTCACGAGTTACTATTCATGAGTTACTATTCACGAGTTACTATTCACGACAAAATTGGTTTCTTTTTTTGACCAAATTATAGTTGGTTTATGAATATTACTATTGAGATTAAATCTATATGTTGATTATATTGATTTTATTATCATATATAACATTTTTATAACCCTAATGATGATATTTCTCTTTGATTTGAGTGTAAAGATGAGTAGATTTCTGGTATGATCATGACTCTGGGTTCTCTTTGGCCAGTAGTGCAAAATTGAATTGTTGACTGATATGATCATGACCATTGAATTTATAAGTGAATATCTTTAGCTTAAGTGCAAAGGTGAATTGATCAACATGGTTATAATTATTGTTTATATAAATTCTGAAATGATTATATATTTCTTTGAGATATTAATATATTTGGCCTGTAGTGCAAATATGAACTGTTGATGAATATATTTGGCCGTAGTACAAATATGAACTGTTGAGGAATATCTTTGGCCTGTAGTGCAAAGATGAATTATTGATGAATATCTTTGGCCCGTAGTGCAAAGATGACATGTTGTTGAATATCTTTGGCCAATAGTGCAAAGATGAACAGATGTTGAGATGAACATGACCAACTGGTGATACAAATGAATATCTTTGGCCGTAGTTCAAAGATGAAGTTATTAGTATGATTATGAACAGGAAATGTGACTTGGTGTAACTATGATCTTTGATGTTTCAGGTAAAGATAGGTGATGAAAATTATCTTCGTTCTGGATGAGAAGAGGAATTTAGAACTACAATTATGATTATGAGTTATTCATATGATTGTGGACCAGAATTGTTGATTGATGTTACAGGGATAAAATATTGTTGGTGGATTTTTAACATGGAGAAGATAATAGACTTTATAGTCTATTTGACTCTTCTAATGGATTGCTCGTTCCGCTGCAACTATGGTTGAAATTTTTATCATTTACCATATGTTCTGAATCTCTGATTTATTATTGATGAAGGCTATTGATAATTTAATTATCTTTAGTTATGATATTCTTTACTGGGCTAGTTGTGCTCACCCTTCTGTTTCACAATTCCTTTCAGGTAATAAGAGTGTAGCTGGGTCGACCGGGGGTAACAGGGGAATAGAACGGTGGTTATCATTTAGTAGTTATATTTGGTGAATCAAATAGGGTGAGGCGAACCCAACGTTAGAAGGGTATTTTGCCACTATCATACAAGATGTCTAATGATATACAACCTCGTGTCATCATAAGACAGGGATGTGCTCATCCACTTGCTGAGTATATTTACGAGCACTACCTATATAATCTTGGTGTTTGTTTGAAGTATAATTGACGATTAAAGACAGTGGAGATAATGATAAGTCAAGAGAAGACTCACCATTGGGAAGAATATGATAGTAATCTTCTCGTTTTTCTTTGGGGTCTATTGGGTCAACCAAGGATAATTCTGTGGCCATATGATATCTATCATAACCTAGAAGCATGGCCTCCCATGTACGAAGGTTTCCTTGAGCACTTCCCAAATATTCTAATTTCTAAAACAGTTTTTGACTATACCTTTATGTAAGGTGTCATTGTGAGGTGATGTCCACGGTTGGAACATGAGTCACATTTGGTATATATTTGTATCCAAACTCACAGCATATGTGTTATTGTATTTTGCACGACAATTATTGTAATAAAGTTGTAGTTATTTTCTGTACCATGTATTTGGCGACTCAGAATAGGTTGGATGGAATGGACCTGTTTTGGGGGCGTCACAACCATGGCAACACGGATGTCGGGGGGTGCCTAACACCTTCCCTCCGCATAAGCAAGTCCCCGGACCCTAAATGGATCTCGGTTTCATAGACCCGTTTAGCAGTGTCACATCACTGGGTCAATGTGCAAACCTTTTCTCGGTTGTGTTGGTACAACCAGTTAAAAAACCAACTGGCGACTCTTATAGTCAAATCGTTGACATTACACATGTCGGACCTTTTTCACTTATTTTTTCAAACAAATCTCACCTAAAATGAGAACAAAAAAAAACATGTAACGAAAAGGGATAAATAAAAATTCTGACGTCGACAGGTGGCGACTCTGCTGGGGAATCCAGTAAGAGGACTTAAGCCGCTATTGCAAGCTTTTCAAAATTGTTATATACTTGTGTGTGGATGTTGTATTTACATTTATGATGAATGTGTATGAATGCATATCTTTACTGCGATTAATGCTTTACACTATATCTGCCTGTGATATTAGTGCTTCGCACATGTCATCATTTTCATATACGGTGAGATGTGATGTATGTGAATGTATGTTGTGTGGTCCCTCCACCAGGAGGCTATCCTATCGGTGTTTGATTACTGGACTCGTAGGAAGACTAATTTCCGCGAGGCTCAGGAAAGGCACCACCCAAATTCGCTCCAGTTGAAAGACCGAATTAACTTCCCGTTGAGTAAATTGCGATGATTTGGGAACCTTCATGCTGAAAAGCCGCGAGAGTAACCTAAGATAAGTCAGCCTCTGATAAACCAAACGTGGAGGAAAGTCTCTTCATGCTTTCTTATTACTTGTAAAGTCAATTACTTCTAATTTACATTCCATATTCATATCCATGTAATGAGAAATATGAAGAAATATGTGCATGTACATATTTAAATTGACATGCTATCCTGTATTGTAAACAGCTAACATCTGTTTTGTAGGACAAAATTCCTAAAACGGACACATCACATAGCATGTTAACATTTACACCATCCCTAAAACTAAACTATGCAAGTTTTGTCACAGGGAAGCATTCAGACCTGTTACCCGGTCAAAGTCCAAAAAGGCCGCAGGCCTACAGCCAATCATGTCTTTATCTGACCAGTCTAATCTAGTTTCTCGCGAGGAATTTGACGGATTAAGTAAACAAATTATAGATTTGGCTATTTTGCTTAAAGAACTACATCAATCTATGCAGGGTCCAAAAATACCCGTCCATGCTGAATCCTCCACACAAGGAGGAACTCAAGGTTCTGATAAAGCCATTACAATACCTGAACTGCCATTGGATACAACCAACAAAAGTCATGATGCCGCCCATCTTACAAGAGATCCAGACACCGGTGATATCAGAAAGAAAGTTCTTCAAATGGAAGAAACCCTGCATTCTATCAAAGGAATTGGAGCACACAGGAGTGTCTCCTATGCTGATCTTTATATATTCCCTGGCGTACATTATCCAGAAAAGTTCAAAACTCCTGACTTTGAAAAGTATGATGGGTTAGGAGATCCTTACACACATTTAAAGGTATTCATTAGAGAACTCGGATCTTATGCAGAAGATGAGAAGCTCAGAATGCAGCTGTTCCAGAAAAGTCTGACTGGAGAAGCCCGTTCGTGGTATACCAGATTAGACAATTTAAAGATCTATAGCTAGGAAGAGCTAGCTCATGCCTTCCTCGCGCAATACAGTTTCCAATCTCAGATGGCTCCTGACTGGTACCAAATTACCAAGGTCAAGAAATAGTCCAATGAGTCTTTCAGAGAGTATGCTTAAAGGTGGAGGCCCCTTACTGCTCAAGTTATTCCTTCTATGACAGAGTCAGAGATGGTTATGACCTTTATCGACATACAAGAAGCTCCTTTCTATGAGAGAGTCTTAGCTGGCATCGATAAACCATTTTCTGAAATGATCAAACATGGGGAGTTGGCTGAGATGGGATTGAAGTCAGGAAAGATTCAAGACCTAGCTACCTTTAAAGCTGTTGCTGAACACATTCAATCTGAAATTATGGAAACAACCCCCGGAGGGTCCATAAAAAGAAAGAAGAGAATGTTTTCCTGATACTACAGGGTCAAAAAGGCAATAAAAACATGCCTATCCAGAGGAGAAATTATACTCCCTTTTCAGCACAATCGTCAAACCCTCCAATACCAAAAGGTGGAGAAGTCAAACGCCCTCGAGTGTTCACACCCTTAGGGGACTCTCTCGAGAATATTCTCACTCTTCTGACCACGTAGAAGAAAATCATGCATCTTCTTCCACCAGCCAGCTTGAAATCTAGCACATATGCATGTTGCAAACATTATGTTTGGTCTACCAACAGTTAGATATAAAAGAGAGCCTATCATACCTCTGTATTGAGTTATATCAATACTTTTACCTTTTTCATCTTTGTCAAGCTTTGTTGCTAGAGCAATTGGTATTTTTATGGGAGAGGCTGATTCCATGTCATACTTTTTAAGTAAGTCTTTAATGTACTTGGCTTGGTTTATGAAGATTCCTTCACCAGTCTGCTTTACTTGCAATCCAAGGAAGAAATTCAGCTTACCCATCATGCTCATTTCGAACTTGCTCTGCATAATCTTGGCAAATCTGTTACACAGTTTTTCATCAGTAGAGCCAAATATAATGTCATCAACATATATTTGAACTAATAAGACTTTGTCTTTATGCTTTCTAAGAAATAGTGTGGTATCTACTCTACCCCTGGTGAATCCATTTTTAATGAGAAAGTTTGTTAGTGTTTCATACCATGTTCTAGGTGCTTGTTTAAGACCATATAAGGCTTTGTCTAATCTATAGACATAATTAGAGAGAGTTGGATTGATGAAACCTGGAGGTTGCTCCACATATGCTTCTTCTTGAAGTTCACCATTTAGGAATGCACTTTTGACATCCATTTGAAAGACTTTGAATTTCATGTGAGCAGTAAAGGCAAGAGATATTCTAGTGGCTTCTAATCTGGCAACAGACGCAAAGGTCTCGTCACAGTCAATGCCTTCACCTTGAGAGTAACCTTTGGCCACTAGTCTTGCCTTATTCCTTTTTATTATTCCATCTTGTTTCTGAAGACCCACTTGGTGCTAATGACTGGATGGTTTCTTGGTATTGGAACTAATCTCCATACTTTGCTTCTTTCAAATTGATTAAGTTCTTCTTGTATGGCTTCTATCCAACTGGAGTCTTCTATAGCATCTTCTATCTTCTTGGGTTCCATTTGTGACAGAAAGCTTAGATGGAAACACTTATTCTGGGTGGCATCTCTTGTCTTGACTCTTGCATTTGAATTTCCAATGATTAAGTCTTGAGTGTGATGTTTTGCCCATCTATTTCCTGTTAGAACATCTGTCCTGATGCCTTCTTATCTGAGACCTTCAAGATCAATTTCTGCTTCTTGATGTGGAGGTTCGTTGTCTTGCATAGTCCTCTCTATGATCTCATCTCCTTGCTCGACGATTTTATTTTCTGAAACTACGATCGTGGTGTTGAGCTTGACGACCTCGTTCATAGTGTTTGAACTGTCGTTCGTAGCGTCTTGAGACACTGATTTGTCCAAGTCTGTTTCATCAAAGATGATGTGAATCGAGACTTCAACACTTAGCGTTTTCTTATTGAACACTCTATAGGCCTTACTGTCTGTGGCATATCCGAGAAAGATTCCTTCGTCTGACTTGGGTTGGAACTTTGTCAAATACTGTTACCCATTGTTAAGAATGTAGCATGCACAGCTAAATACATGAAAGTAGCTGACACTTGACTTTCTTCCTTTTCACAGTTCGTTGGGAGTCTTCTTTATCAGAGAGTGTATGAGCGATCTGTTCTGAGTGTAGCATGCAGTGTTGACAACTTCTGCCCAAAAGTATTCAGGCAGATGGGCTGCTGCTAGTAGAGTTCTTCCAGCCTCTATCAACGTTCTGTTCTTTCTCTCAGCTACTCCGTTTTGTTGAGGAGTTCGTGGAGCTGAGAAGTTGTGATTGATGCCATTGTCTGTGCAGAACTGGACCATCTCAGAGAAGTCGAATTCTCTGTCATGATCACTCCTTATAGCCTTGATTTTCTCCCCTTTCTCATTCATCACCAGTCTGAACATCTTGATTAGTTTGGAGCTTGTTTCATCTTTTGAGTTTAGAAAGAACACCCATGTGAATCTGGTGTAGTCATCCACTACGACCAATGAGTATCTCTTCCCTCCAAGGCTTGTTGTTGGAATTGGCCCAAAAAAATCCATGTGAAGCAGCTGTAGAGGTTTGTCAATTGATTTGGCAGTTTTGCTCTTGAATGAGCTTCTGGTCTGTTTTCTAAGCTGACAGGCATTGCATGGCCTTTCTTTGACAAAGTTGAACTTGGGTAAGCCTGCTACTAGATATTTGGAGGCCAGTTTTGACATGATTTTAAAGTTGAGATGAGACAGTCTTCTATGCCATAACCAACTCATTTCTTCAGATGCTTTAGCCAGAAAGCATATTGTCTCGTCCAAGCTCAGTTGACCAAGATTAACAGTGTAAACGTTTCCTTCTCTTGTTCCAGTCAGCTTTATAGAGGATGTCTTCAGATCTCTGACTAGACATTGATTGTTGAGGAAGATGACTTGATGACCCTTGTCGCAGAGTTGGCTTATGCTCAGAAGATTGTGTTGTAATCCCTTCACGTAGGCTACTTTATCGAAGGACACTGCATGTGACAACCCGAATTTTTATAAGTTATTAAAATAGCCCAAATTTTTATAAGTTATTAAAATAGAAATTTAATAATTAAAATTCTTATTATGAGATGTTTTAAGTTTGAATATGTATATATAAGTGCTATATATTTTGAAATATGTGATCTGGTGTGAAGATATATATATATATATATATATATATATATATATATATATATATATATATATATATATATATTAGAAAAGTGAGGTTTAATAGTTAAGTTAACTATTAAAGAAATTAAATGAATTTGGTAATTATTTTAAATATTTATTGAATTAAATAAATATTTTAAATAATTTATTTATTGAGAAAAATAAATAATTTATGAAATTGTGGTATAATAATTTAGTTACGTGTGTATGATAATTAAATTAAAGCAAAGGTAAATTTTATCCTTTGAATATTTAATTTAATGAATTAATTAAATTAAATGAGTTGTTTAATATTAAAGAAAATAAGTAATTAAATAAAGTGATGTTTAAGTCTAATTTATTAATTAAATTAGATATATGATTATTTATTAATCATCAGAATATTATAATAAAATTATAATTATTTTAATTATCATTGTAAGTTATGTAATTTGGTTATAGGTGTAACAAATAAAAATTATATAATATAATATTATTAAAATAATCTAGTATGGGAGAAATTGTGTGTAACCAAACGCAACCTTATGGCTTTTGGTTTACTGTAACTGACGCCTATTGGTTTTGTTAACTGATATCCACGATTATCAGTTGGCTTATTTTATTTCACATATTCTTCTAAAGCCTAAGAGCAGAGAAAGAGAGTTTGCGAGGAAGAGAGTGATTCTCTGTATATCTTGCTAAGGAGTTGGAGTATCAAGGTTCTTATTATTCTTCTTCTCAACAATCAAAGGATTTATGTATAATTTACCCCTAATTCTAATTCTCAGTCTTGTAATTTTTCTATTCTCTGAAGTTGGGTTTTGTTGATTTGTTGTTTCAAACGTGATTATGTGATATGGGTTATATTGTAGAATCTGTTGTCATCATATATGAGTGTTGTATCAGTTGTCAAATTCATGAAATTGGTTTGTAAGAAGAAGAAATAAATAACAGTGTTTATGTTAATATGATATGACTTATGAAAGTACGAAATTTTATGTCTAATGTGTTATAATCTGTAAATTGGTATTGGATTATGTTAGTATGTGAAGAAACGAAAACGGCGTAGTTTGAATCATGTCAATTGGTTAAGAAACGAAGTCGTGGCGATTGAATTCGCTAATTGTGTTTAAAATATGAAAATATAGCATGAACACTGAATTGGAACCCTTAAAATGATTTGTTAATATGTTAGAAGTGTTATAATTATTCTCTAGATGAGTAGCTAAGAGTTTAACGAGTCCATAGAATCGAAAACCAACTAATTCGGACTTAAAACGAGAAAGTTATGGTAAAAACTATAAACTAGGCGAGGCCAAGCGCGGGCGCGCCGCCCAGGAGCGTGGGTGCGCTCAAAGTATGTCAGGTGTGACTACTTTGATCTTTTTTGGTAAAACGGTCATAACATTTTCATACAAACTCCGATTGAGGCGATTCAAGATGATCCAGAACAAGGACGAATAGACCTACAACTTTTATTCTTTAAGTTTTTCAATTTGAGGTCAATAGAAAGGGTCAAAATGGTCATTTTTGGAACTGTTGTGTTTTCGGAGGAAATCGGAGGGCGTCAGGCATGCACGTATGCAATTGTAGTGTTTCTGACAATAAAAGATGTTGTTATAAGTTATAAAACATGAATGTTAGTAAATATAATGATACTTAACATTGATAAATGATGTATTAGATAAGTTGTATAAGCATACTAAGCATACACAAGAGAGACAAATCGGGTGTGTGACGAATAAACGTCGAAACGCCGTGACAAGTGTTAATAAACGTAAAAAGTATTTTAATTCAAATGAAATGAATATTATAAGATATGAAATGGGGTTAACATAAAACCAATAATGATTCCTATCAAGACTTAAGCACTTGAATGAATTTCAAATATGAAATATAGTGAGATGTAAGTCGAAAGTTAACACAATCAAATTGAACATTGTGTAGTGATAATAGGAAGGGTTATGGGATATAGAGTAAGTTTACATTACAACTACTATGCATTGCTATGTGACTAATAGTTGATGTGTATGATTATATAATTGTGTAGGGCACGTAAAGTGCAGATAGCTGTAAGCTGTTAAACTATTGTTGGTAAACAACGAACAAGACAAGTCTTTCGGTTCCTATTTGCTATGTGAACTTGATGATTAACTATTTTAAATCTTTATTACAAAGAACATGAGGTGTTATATATATGTTGAAATTATGAAATGTTAAAGTCAACTTATGACTATGTTGATTGAGTAAAGCATGCTGATTAAGTAAGGAACTCAATCTTTATACTTGTTATATGAACTGTAGCATGTATGTTATGTTAGTCCAATATTTGTGAGATATATGTTGAGCATGTTATTATATGCTATGTGATGCATGAAAACTGTTAGATTTTGCTGGGCTGTTGAGCTCAACCTTGCAAATAACCATTTTTGCAGGTCAAGATTTCAAGGTAAGGATATGTGCTAAGTGAATTATAGAGATCTATATTTGCGAATATTACTTATGTTTTATAAGAAATGTATTTAATATTTTGAATGTAACATGTTGTTGAATTGTAAGTTGAGCTATTCGGTGTATTTGGATATCTATTTATGATGTAGGACTTTGTATAGTCATTTTGTTGCAACGATTCATGATATAAATTTGAATCGAAGAGATGTAATGTAAAGGTTGCGATTTAGGGCAATACAGAAGGAAATGTGTAAAAGTTTTAAATATTCTGCATTTTTAGTGATTTTAATATCGAATAATGATGTAAAGATAGATTAAAGTTGCATTGTTAATAATCGAGAAGGAGAATATTATTGTATGAATTTTGGGGTCGTTACACTGCACCATTCCCAGCTGAGCCATATCATCTGTCTTGCTAGAGCCATTGTCTCCGAAGATGACTGACGAACCCTCATTCTCTATGAAGTTAGACATGAGGGCTTTGTTCCCGGTCATGTGCCTTGAGCATCCACTGTCTAGATACCAGGTTGTGATCGTGGAGCTCTGTTCCTGTGGTAAGATTAAACTTTCATTTTGGTACCCACACTTGCATGTGTCCTATTTGTTAGTACCCTTGGAACCCAAATTTACTTGATTTTGGGTCTTACATGCATAAAATTATGGTAGCATATTGTAGCTATATGACCAGTCTTATTACATACAAAGCATCTAATATAATACATGCTTGTGTGTATATGTGGATTCTTCCTCCATTTGGACTTATGTGGGTTCTCAGCAATCCTTCATTTATACTAATTCTCCTTTTTCCATGTGTCCTTGTGTTTCATGATTTGTGAGGAGTGAGGCTTAACTCTACTGTTCCTTCCCAGTTGGTTCGTGAAGTTGATTTTACTCGACTCTACGACCCTTCGAGGTTGGATAGTAGTGACTGAGTTACTCTTCTCTTTTCTGAAACCTAGGCCAGCATGAGATTCTTTATTCATTGGAACATGGATTGGATCAGAAAAGCAGGGTTGGACTGGTTCTTCCTTCTGTGAGGATTTCACAAATGTAATGCTTCTACTAAAACTTGAAACATTACTAGAGCTAGTTTCCTTTATTTTTTCCACATATGGTTTTGAGGTGGATTCCCCAAAACCTAAACTTGTCCTGTCAAATGCACTTCTCTGACTGGAGATCAGGGAGTCCATGGAAGAAGAAGATTTATTCCATGTGGAGATTATTTTTTCTAGTTCCTCAATTTTAGAGGTTAGACTTGACTCTCTTTGTGCATTAAGTTCATTTGTCTATTTTAAGAGCTTATTCTCAGATTCAAATTTAGAGAGAAAGTTAGTACTTAGAAGAGTTATTTCCAGTTCTTCCTGAACTTTCTCTTTCTCTTTTTGAAGAAGAGAATAATCGTTGGACAAAACTCTGAACCATTTCAAGTATTGATGTAGATCAGATGTTATGCCATGTAGTGCAGTTCTTAAATCATCAATGTCTACATCAGGAAAGTTAAAGTCAAATACCTCATCTATACTTACTTCATGAATGTCAGAGCTCTTCTTATCCTTTGCATGTTTGGCCATCAGACAAAGATTTGCCATTTGAGGATCGTCATCATTTCCAGATTTTGGAGTTGAGTCGTTGTCTGCGTCACTCCATGATCCTCCGGCCAAAAGACCTTTGTCTTTCTTCTGGGGCCTTTTGTTGCCTTTGAGTTCTTTCTTTGAATTTGATTTCCTCTTTAGTTCTTCTCTAAGAGGTTTGTTACAGTTTGTAATGAAATGGTCAGGCTTCTTGCAATTGTAGCATAAGTTATTTATCTGCTCCTGGCTGCTGTAGTTGTTGACTTTCTTTGGTTTGCTTATTCTTCCTTGACGCAAGAACCTTTTGAGTCTTCTTACCAGCATCGCAAAGTCCTCATCATCATCTTCGTCATAGTCAGAGACATTTTCAGTGTTGGCTTTGGAGATGTTATCTGTTGCTTTGAGAGCAACACCTTTGTCCTTCTTTCTTCCTTCAGATAGAGTTTCTGCTCGTTGAGTCAGCCCCAGTTCATACGTGAGAAGGTTGCCATATAACTGTTGAACAGTCATTTCATGGAGATTCTTTGATTCTCTGATGACAGCGGTTTTGGCATCCCACTTGCTAGGTAAAGCTCTCATGAACTTTATGATTAGATCTTTATTTGGATAGATCTTTCCATAGGCTCAGAGAGAGTTGAGCAGTACATTGAATCTTTCGTAGGTGGAAATGACATTTTCTCCTTGAACGTGTGCAAACATTTCATATTGTTGAGTCAAGAGAGATTGCTTGTTTTCTCTAACTGCTTCTGTTCCTTCATGCATGATGAGCAATGTTTCCCATACTTCCTTTGCTGTTTTGCTATTGACCACATTCTAAAATAGTTCATCTTCTAAAGATTGGAACAAAATGTTCTTGACCTTTTTGTCGAGTTGGACAACTTTGTTTTCATTGTCAGTCCATTCTTCTAGCCTTGATCTGAATTCTGTTTGGGTCGTCTGAAGTTGGTGCAAACTTTGTAGGAACATAGGGCCCATTCTGAATAGTTTCAAATATATATTCATCTATTGAATCCATGTAGGCTTGC
Organism: Panax notoginseng; assembly: GCA_016801055.1. Taxonomy (NCBI): domain Eukaryota; kingdom Viridiplantae; phylum Streptophyta; class Magnoliopsida; order Apiales; family Araliaceae; genus Panax; species Panax notoginseng. Next base: position 40,518,345 of record CM029019.1, read on the forward strand.
ATACGAACTTTCCAGTTGGCGAATTTATCTTTGTTGCACATAGGTGGCTTGCTGCCTCCTCTAGTCTTTGATTCGCTTATCAGATGTGCCATTGGATCTACTTAAGCTTTGTAGGCTATTTGATAGAACCTGCTTTGATACCAATTGTTAGTTCCCAGAGGCACAATAGTTATCTAGAAGGGGGGTTGAATAGATATTTTAAATTCTTTTTGAAATACTTGTTAGTTTTGATAATGACTTAAACACAGCGGAATTGTGTTTTGTTTGTTTTCCCTTTAAGATATAAAGAGTTAATATGAGTTAAGCAGTTATGGCAGTTATAACAAGAATATAAGAGACACATTGCTTTTAAATGGTTCAGAGCACTTAAAGCTCCTAGTCCACTCTTCTACTCCTCGAGTAGGAAATCCACTAAGAATATCTTTACACTTTTTGAATCTCACAGATTCCTTCAAGACCAGCAGTCTTGGAACTTCTTAGTTCACTTTTGAACTCTCCAAGTCCAACAGACTTGGTACTTCTCAGTTCACTTAGAACTCTTTAAGTCCTTCTGACTTGGAACTTCTTACTTCACTTGATAATAGTTGAGTTCGTGAATGGTGCTACTCAGTTGCCGTTAAGCTTGTGTTCGAAAGAACTGAGTAGCTGAGCAAGGTTTCCTTTTCTCAAATCGTAGAGTTGGACGTTGAGTGTTCTTCAGCGTTTTTGTTCAGTGCTTGCTTTATCCCTTTCATCTGATGATGTTTTGTATATATGATGCCTTTGAAATGTATTCGTTGAAGACATCCGTTGAAGAATTAAATGCATTTGACATTTCTGAGCTTTGATGGAGACTTTTTGCACAACTTCTGATTAGCATTCTGGCCCACTAACACAGCAGACTGCTTGTGATGCCCCCAAAATAGGTATACAACACCCATTTTGAGTAGCCAAATACATGGTATAGAAACAACTACAAATTTATTAATACAATTGTCGTGCAAGATACGACAACACTTAAACTGTGAGTTTAAATACAAATTTTGTCATCTAGACAATATCCACACTCAAATAAGTCCTCATTACAATTATTGATATACTATTTTACAAAATAGTGAGGACTACTAAAACAACTTCAAGAACCATTATTCCACACCCCGACTAGTACTCGCTACATTCTTGCCTCCTGAGAAGAAAAATAGAACAAAAAGGAAAAAGGTGAGCTCAACTAGCCCAATAAAGAACATTATGACTAAGATAATATAGAACAAATTATCGTTAGTCCTCAACAGGGAAAAAAATTAATAGAATACAATAGACAACAAGTTTTAAATCAATATTCGCAGCGGAAATAATAATTCATTAGAAGAGTTAAGTAGAGAATAAAATCTACTATCTTCTATTTATGAATTTAAAAGTTCATCGTCAATATTTTATCCCTGTAACATTAATCAATATATATCTGGAATCAAATATTCATCTTCGTACTATAGGCCAAAGATATTCATCAGTTGGTCATGTTCATCTAAACACCTGTACATCTTTGCACTACGGCCAAAGATATTCATCAAAAAATTATTTATCTTTGCACTACAGGCCAAAGATATTCAATAATATCATCATTTAGGACTGAGGATGATGAAAAAATATTTTTAAAAAAACGAATTCAGTGAAACAAAAGAATAAATATTAAGGATTCATATTTCGGTTTATCCATGTTCAAAAATACTTCATAAATAACCACAATGGAGTAAAATTCAAGAATGATCAAAACATGGATACAATCAAAGCTAGTACTCATAATTGATATCTTGGACAAAAAACGAAAATTTAATTTTTCTATAAATAGTGCCGTATTCGTGAATAGTATCGTATACATGAATAGTGCCGTATACGTAAACAGTAACCCCGACACTAAAAGACAAGAATTTCACAAGAAAAATCTTACCAATATTCCGGCATAATGATATTGAAAGAGATAATATCATTTATAAGAAAAAATAACATCCCTTACCTCAAAAAGGACATTACTTTTGTCTGGAATACTGGATATAGTGCTAAAGAAATTTGCACCGTATAGCAACACTCAAAGTATCAAAATACTCACAAGAATACGCTCGATAATATAGAGAGAGAAAACTTTAGTTTCTGGTGTGATTTTCAATTCTAACCTAAGCACCCTATTTATAGGAAATTGCTTAGAACACCAAAACAGAAAATTTAATAAAATATTAATATATTTTTTAAAATTTCCTACGCACCCTTCTTTTGCCCAAAATATCAGCCACCAAGTGGCTCACCTCACCAAAAACGTTTTTGTTATTAAAATTATTTAAAACACTAAAAATTAATTATTCCGAAACTTCAATAATTCATAATAAATAGCCCTTTTATCAAAAAAATTCGAAATTTATGTCCTTCCATAGGAAATTCAATTCTCTACAACTTTGTAAGTTTAAGTTTTTTTAAATTCCAAACAGAAATTGGCCGAAATCCACATACGGACGATTTTACAGGCTATAATCAAATTTCTGTCAAGTACTGGGGTCCACAAACATGAAAAACATGTTTTAAATATTTTTAGTAACAAAAATACTTTTCCTCCTCATTTATCCCACATTCATTGTAAAAATATCACCATTATTATATTGTTATAATATAATAATATATTTAAATAAATTATTTTATCAGAAAAGATAAACTATCAATTTTCAACAATTGTCACATTAAAAATTTTCTCCATCTATATCCACATAAAATGAATATTTTCCTTATCATATATAAATCAATAATTAATTATTCAGAAATAATATTACAGAATCACAATACTGACAACTAGACCGTTCCTAGGAAAGAGGGGGCTTTCTAATAAGGATTTCTCCTTACTGGCGCGCAATTAGGTGACCAAACCTCTCCTTAGACAGAACTTTCTAAACATTGCCAATAATGCTATCTAATAATATTATTCAAATAATATAAATTATTGATCTGATAATGAAAAATAATGTGCAGTGACAATTATTGAAACAACAATAATATAAAATATCAACATAGCAATTATTGAATCAATAAAATATAATATTGAACAATAATTACTGTAACAATTATTGAGTAGTGCCTTTTTATGTAAGAATCAATAATTAGTGCAATACCGTGTGCTACTGTGCAACAACGAGTATTACTGTATTTTAACCACCGGGTATTCCAACAGTATTAACGGTAACAACTACGCCGTTATTTATAAACAACTTATACTTGTCATTTTCTTCATCCAATCGCTTTCTGTTATGGGACCCACACAAGGCTGCGCCATCGTACGAATATTCCCCGACAGTAAGAATATTCCACGACCAAACGAATATTCTCCGACAATAATGAATACTTTATAACCACTTGCTTATTTGAAATATTTGCGCATTTTACCCTTAACTAACCACATTAATCAATTCAACCCTTACTATTTCAAAATAATAAATAGAGAAATTCAATTTTATTTATAATAAGTTGGGGTCTTACACTGCTGTCTCACCTAAAACCTGAAAAGGTGTTTTCTGCTGACCCATAGTACTTTCTTTTGCTTCTTCAATACTTTTTTTTGTTATATACTAAGGATGACTGTTGTGTTATTGGAACTACTGAGGACTTCAACGTCTATAACCAATTCCATATTTGTTGCGACTTATTCTTCAAACAAAATGGACGAGGCTCGATGCTTCTGACACAGACAGATGATGCTCTACGATTCTGATCGTGGTGTCTTGCCACCTTGGTGCTTGATCCGATACTAGCAAACGAGAACACTACGATTTCTCTTAAGTACTAGCACACTACGATCTCTGAGTTGGCTCGCCAAGCATTTAGACCACTCTAAAATTTCAGGAGAGGCCTTTCAAGGCAGACACACTACGATTCTGCCTTGGCTTCTATAATCTCTTGATCAACTTGATAGACTATAATTCTCTTGAAGCCTATCTATTACATCTCAAGATATAGATCAACCTAACAGCTTTGATCTCTTTATCTATACATTCATTTACAGAATGATAAACATTAATAGCTCAGATCAACCTAACAGTTTTGATCTACCACTAAGTCCTTTTACATATGTTCCTTGAAGGACTTTACATATAATCATGAATATTTATTTTCAACATCAAATTTAAATATGTAATCTCCCAACATATACTATGAAAGAAAACTGTCTAAGTCATTGCTTCGGCTAGACTATTGATATTGATCGAAAGCCATCCAAACCAAATTTACTTGGTGCAGACTCATATAATTGAGATGAACAACCCTCTTGGTAGGGGAATTATATACTGTCGAGAAACCGATGTGCACACTTGAGAAAGATTAAATGTAATGCATTGACATAGGGTACTTTAGGCTGATCACCTGTTATACTCGTTTTATGGAATTATCAGTTAATTACTGGGAATTCTAGGAAAAGTTCTTAGTCCTTAGTGACTGTTCAGTATTCATTACTTTGAAATCTTGAATTGATTAAACATTGAATATTATTGATTTTTTATGTCTATAGCGACTATTGTTGATAATCATTGATACTTCTTGCTATCTTGAACTATCCTTATTATTGTACATTAAGAAATACAAAACTACCTTAAATACCCTTATTGCTATATTACTTGCTGGGCAAATTTGTTGCTCATCCTTGCTTTCCCTAAAAATATTTCAGTTAAGGCAGAACGTGGTGAGCCCTCTGGCAAGGACAAGAGTAAAGAGAAGGCTTTGGAATAGTTATTCTATAATGCTAGAATGTATTATTAACTGGTTGTAGAAGAACTTATTTATGATAAGCTATGCTTGGTTTAAGTTGTATTGGATTATGTATTAGTTATGTCTAAACGATGTTTAATTACGTTTAAGGTATTGTAAGAGATGTTTAAGTTACGAACCCTTAGGACGAGAATAATTACATTATAACGATGTAATTTATTCTATTATTCTGTTGTGATGATTTTATTATGTTATTGGAATTAGTAAGTGACAACCAAATTTGAGACAAGTGTGGTCTGAATTTGGGGGCGTCACGCATATCACCTATATAGTTCATATATATCACAAGTTATACTTGTTTTAGTCTTAACATGTCATATTATAGATCTTAAATCATAACACACCTTTATTACCTTATTTAGTCATGTTAAGACATTTACAAGTTTTAAACTTTACTTTTACAACATGACTCAAAAACACAAAATTTTGATTTTTGAGGATTTTTAGTAATTTCTATAGTAACCTTTTGAATCTCCCATTTGTGCAATATTATAGACTCCATATGAAAGTATTTTATTCTTGGTTTAGGTCTTTTAAACTATTAAGTTAAGAAATTCAAAAACATGCCCCAAATGGGTTCTTTTTTACACATTTTCTTAGCAAAATCTGCAGTTTTTATGATTTACAAGGCTATTTTGATGATTTTTATGAATTTTTATATTATGCTTTTAGACATGAACTCTGGGCATACTTCTAGACTGTATACCAAGGTATTTTTATATTGGTTTGATTTCTTAAGTAAGCATTTTATGCTTATTGAAACTAATGCTCAAACTAGGTTGTTTATCACAGTTTTAGCTTTTACTAACTTTGGTTAATTCTTGCCATTTTCATTTCTGGCCTCTTAGGTTCATTCCAACACCTGAATTATTACTAGGTAAGACTAGGTTTAGCATTTCCTTAACTTTACTAAGCATAGATTTGGTTTTGACCCTTTAAACCTAGTTTTTTCAAGCTTTTACGTATTAATTTCTCAAGTTCTTGTATACATTAGCATTCCAACACTTGAAATAGCCTAGAATACATCTAACTCACTTGTCTAAGATGTCAAAATTGATTTTTAAGGAAAATGGTAAAATCACAATTTTGCACTTGGAAAAATCTGCAGAATCTACAATTTTGTTTATTTTATAGGCTAGTTTGGTGATTTGTTTGAATTTCTGGGTTAAGTTCTTGGTTCAACCATTTGGCACTACTTCTAGAACATATATCAAGGTATTTTAATCAAGGTTTAGGTTTCTTATTCATGCCAATTAGGCTTCCCAAAACAGAGGTCAAACTGGGCAGTTTTCCTACTTTTTATAAAAATTGTTTTTGAACTTTTTTCAAATATTTCCAATTTTGACCACTAGGATAGTATAGGAATGTGTATTTAAGTTACTTAAGGATAATTTTAGTATCACCATATTTCATCACCTATCAAAGCTCACTTTAGACTTGAAAATAGATCCTAACTTGGTTTTCTTGCTAGCTTTGGTCTTGGCAATGATTAAAAACCATTATAAGCATGCATTAGCATCTTTATATGAGTTTATTACAGGCATATATGTTCAAGTGTTAAGGTTCACCCAAAACAGCCCTGTTTTAGCTTAAAAATGTGATTTTTAACAAGTTTAATGCTCATAATGGTTTAGGCTTGGTTTCTTTAGCTTGTGTAGCTCACTTTTGCTATATTATAACTATTGAAACTTGCCTATATGGCCCAGGTATGATGGTCCTTCATTTTGGTGTTTATTGCTATTTAAAGCTTACTTTTATTGGTTTTTAGGCATAAATTTCAACACACATCCTAGACCTTGGTTAGCTGAAGGAACAATTTTCAAATAGTGTATATAGATAATATAGAGACTCTACACTGTCTTACAACTTCAGTTACCAAAGTTGGCTATAATAGTCCTTATTTAGGCATAACTTAGGCTAACAACCACAAATAGTCCTTTATTAGGTTTCAAGGAACCTTTAGGTACTCATACAACTTTTAAAACATGATAATAATATAACCCTATATCCATTAATAGGTTTGCATCAGTTAGTTATTTTTTCGATACCAAAAATAGTCCACTTTTGGCATTTTAGGCATGTTTTAATACTCATCTAACAGTCCCCAAACCTTTAATTATTAGCATTATCATATCATATGTTTGCTATATACATTGTATTCATGGTTTAAAACTTAAAGGATGCAAGGCTTCATACTTCTTATCCAAAACAGCCTTCTATAGGCTTTAAATTTCATAAGAAACATGGTTCACCAACATGTCAACAAAGATAGCATGAATATGCAACATATAAGCTTGTACTATCTTTTTACACAGTATTTAACATGCATAGCATACACCCAGATGGTTCAAGTAAGCAGCCATAACAGTCCATAATAAATCCTCTAATTAGTTTCTTGATTTCCTAAATGGTATACAAAGATACTCCTAAGACAAGGCTGAGTCTGGCCTATTCAAAACAGACCAAGAGTTGCCCTGTTTTAGGTTCATTTTCAAAATGCAAATACCCATTAAGCTATACCATTTTGGCATTCTAGGTTTGGTGCATTTTACCTCAAGTTATATCATAAAACCATATTAAATGTAAGAAATACCAATCACTATTAAGCTTGCTATAACAGCTCCTTGTAATTCATGTAACCTACTTGTGAGCTATCATAGTTATCACAAGTTACTATAAATCATATTACATTATAGCATAGGAGTATACTTGAAACATTGGCTTGCCAAAATGATATATATACATGATCTGGGATTGCTCACATAGCTAGTATACAAAAATGCTATATCAGCCCTCATTTAGTCACTTTATCAAACAGATGGTGAGCAGTCCATATACTTACATATAAAGCATACATCTTAGACATTTTAACCCAGTCTTATAGCATAAAACAATAATAAGACAACTATATTACCATACCCACACAATCACAATAATACATTCACAAACATATAGCCAAATCATTAACACAGAACAGTCTAAAAATCAAATTTCTATGTAACAGCCCAATCTAAGCCATCCGACCACTACTCAGCTTATGCAACATTCATAATGGGATGGAAAAGGAATGAAAAAGGTTCAATTTATTATACCATGCAGGGCTACTTTCTTCTAGGCTTCAAAATAGTGAGATGGAAAGTTATTTTTTTTGTTTTGTTCCTCTTCTTAACCAACTGAAACACTGCTCCCTTTCCTCTCTATATGCTATAGATTTTGGAGTTCAACAAAGTGATATGCAATCTGAACTTGGGTGCAATGTGTTACCATAGATGGCTATACTTCATCATTGCTTCCTAGCAGACTACTCCTTAGCAGTCAGTTGACCCCTAGTTTGGCCTCTATTAGGCTCACTGCTATATTACCTAACTGCCTATTTGACCCCTACGTTGTCCCCTAACTAGCCCCCTGTCAACTATTTATAGCAACCTAACTGGCTCTTGCAGTCACTCTATGCTTCCTTGCCCCTAACTGAATGTCAACCAACCTGCTAATTGACTAACGTATTTACTAACGTTATCTTACTGCTCTATGTAATTGAACTAAACAACTCCCCTTTTCTCCAAGCCGGGCTGCCAGATTTGGGCTCGGAAAAAGGAACAAATATGGCTTTGCTTTGAGCTTAATATACTAAGGGTCCTTAACACTAATATACAACAATTAAAAAATAATTACAAAAATAAAACACACACAACATAATTACAAAAATAAAACAACATAATATTAGGTTTGCTAAAATTACGGATCTTTTTTCTCCCTACACATCAGTTACCAACTCTCTCATCTCCAACTGCTCCTAGAATCAAGCGACTGAACATAACATTCATTTTGAAATCGGAGAAATCCAAATCTTCTGTCACGACACACATCTGAGATCGGAGAAGACGGAAATTTTTCTCGCGACGACACTCTGAGATCGCAAAATAGCATACAATATCACATCAACTTCGATACAAAACTGAATACAGAGGTATGTGAGTTTAAAATTGCTGTACATATAGTTTCTTATGGTTACTATGAATTTCTATATTGATTACCTTTCTTAAGTTTTTCACACTTAAAATGGTTACTACGAATTCCTATAACGATTGCTTAATTCACTGATATGTTTTATTTATATTATGGTTATTAAATAGATATAAATTGGTTACTATTTATTGGGTATTTGTTTGTTAAATAATATTTATTTGATTACTTTATAAATTTTTAATGAGTTCTACTGATTTTTTTATATTAATGGTTACTAATCAAATACATTGGTTACCTTCCTGCAACTGTTGGTTGCTGTCTAATGTTGTATTGGTTACTGAATAACATTATACTGCCTAATACTTTTTTGGTTACTGTATAACAACATATTGATTACTGACTAATGCTGACTCGGTTACTGTATAACATTATAATGGTTACTGACTAATGATGTCTTGGTTACTGTGTAAAATTATAGTGCTAACTTGGTTACTGTGTAAAATTATTTAGTGACTAATGCTGACTTGGTTACTGACTAATGCTGACTTGGTTACTGACTAATGCTGACTTGGTTACTGACTAATGCAAACTTACTTACTGCAGAGATTAATTGGTTACTGTAATATTGGTTGCTGAAGCATATTAATGTACACTTCTACTTATATTTTTTATATTAAAGGTTACTTGTTATCTACATTGGTTAATTATATTCTTACAAAAGCTTGCCTTTAGTCGGTAACAAACAAATTATACTGGTTATTTTTTACTATAAAAATGCAATGCAGAATGTATTTATCTTGTGGTTACTAAATAAATATGTAACGATTTGTTCATTCATTGATACGTTTTCTATTATGGTTACTAAATATATATAAATTGGTTACTGTTTATTCTGTATTTGTTTGCTAAATAATGTTTATTTGATAGCTTTATAATTTTTAAATGAGTTCTACTGATTTTTTTAAAAATTAATGGTTACTCATCAAATAATTTGGTTACCTTCAAACAACTGTTGGTTACTCTCTAATGTTGTTTTTGGACACTGTCTAATGTTGTCTTGGTTACTATCGAATGATGTGTTGGATTATGTGTAACAATATATTGGTTACTAATTAATGCTGATTCGGTTACTGTGTAACATTATATGGTTACTGTATATTGCTGAGTTGGTTGTGTGTAATATTATAATGATTAGTGAATAATATTACTTAACAATGATGTTTGGTTATTGAAAAATGATGATTTGGTTACTTACTAATTTTTATTTGGTTACTAATTAACATTATATTTGTTACTGTCTAATGCTGTCTTGGTTACTGACAATTCTGTTATGATTACTGCGAAACATTAAACTGTCTATTGCTGTCTTAGTTACTGACTAATATTGCCTTGGTTACTGCATAAATTACTAAATAATGTTGAATTGGTAACTAATACAAATTATAAATTATTGCATCATATTTTAAATTGTATTAGTTACTTACTAATGCTTTCTTGATTACAGAATAATATTACTAATTAATGTTGAATTGTTTACTGATTAATGTTATCTTGGTTACTATGTAATATTATATTGGTTACTAACTAATACTTAATTGTTATTTCATAACATTATAAAGGTTACTGCATACTGCTGAGTTGGATACTATGTAACATTGAACTGGTTATTGATTAATACTGTCTTGGTTACTGCATAATATTACTAATTTATGATGAATTGGTTACTGACTAATGCTTATTTGTTTACTGTGCAAAATTATAATGATTACTGAATAATACTGACTTGTTCATTAATTAATGGTAATTTGGTTACTATGAAATATTATATTGGTTACTAACTAATACTTAATTGCTTACTGCATATAATTATAATGGTTACTGACTACTGCTGAGTTTGTTACTATGTATCATTATACTGGTCACTAACTGATGCTTGTTTGGTTACTCTGTATCACTATACTGGTTACTAACTGATGCTTGTTTGGTTACTAACGGATGTTTGTTTGGTTACTTACTGCTACTGAGTTGGTTACTGTGAATCGTTATATTGTTTACTAACAACATTTTATTTTTGTTATAGGTTGAGACATCAAACTTAGTGATTTTCACTGTTTACGATGTCGCCAAACAATATATTGTGGACATCGAACAAAAGACATGCACATGTCGTAAATTTCAGTACTATGAGATGCCTTGTCCACACGCTGCTGCTGTTATGAACAAACGAAATTAGAGCTGTTATGATTTTTGCTCGAAAAATTATTATAAAACAATTTTGGTTGACACATATTCAGCTTCCATCATGCCGTTAAACGACAAAGAAAACTGGGATATACCAGATAAAGTAAGAAACATATGTGTAAAACCACCGAACACAAGAAGACCAGCGGGAAGACCAAAAATAGGGAGGTACAAACACGGATCTGAAATAAAAATTCAAAACAAATGCAGCAGATGCCAAGAAAAAGGGCACAACAGGAAAATATGCAATAATCCACCTGTTTTAAGACCAAAAAAGGTCTGATATATTGTAATTACATTAAGAGTGTAAATACAAGAACACATATATATACATTTGTTATTGTGTACAAAGAACTTGATGTTATTGATTAATATTTTGATTTATGATTTCATTATGAGTTTTCAATATAAAGCACACATATATATACATTGTACAATTGTTAAATATTCTAAAACATTTTTATGTAAATTTGTTTACCACAACTTAAATATTATAAGTAACCAAATAGTTATATAGCAGTAACCAAATAGTTACATAACAGTAACCATAATATGTTTTAATGGTAACAAAAACATAAAACAACCTGTGAACACAACATCCTATTATTTAATAATATATCATACTATTATTTAACAATATATCATATTATTATTTAATATAAAATAACCTGTGAACACAACTTAATGATATATTATTATTTAATAATATATCATATTATTGAAAGTGATATTGTTTGTTTATATTTCACAATTGATATATGTCCTAAAACAAGTTTGTAACTTTGTGGTTACTATCAAAACAATAGCTGGTTACCTTTTAATACATATTTGGTTACCAATTGAACATCTTAAACAATGCAACAAACACAACTTACTATCAGCAAACTCTGATATAGTGCATTTACATTAAGAGTACACTGTGCACTTGATAATTGTTTTAAACATAAAAAATATGGTGACCATAACATTAAACTATTTGGTTACTTATTTGTTATAACAGTAAACAAAATATAACAAACAAGTAACCAAATAATTAGATAAAGTAATCAAAACAAAATTTAATGGTAACTAAAACATAAACAATCTCACATATAATTAAAGTGATATTGTTCCTTTAGACAACCAATGTATAATCACACATATACATTTAACAATTGTTATATGTCCTGATACAATATTATAAATCTCTGTTTACTATCAAAACATTAGCTGGTTACCCTTTTATACAAATTTGGTTACCAAACTGTACATTTCATCAAACTGGTACATAAAACAATTTATAAAGACAAAACAACAAGTTCCGAACTAATCAAAATCTGGAACAAATCTTTCTGAGAATTCTCTGTCAGTCTCATATCCATCCAATTGTTTGTTCCTCGCATGAATGTATAGGTTTGTGCATAACTTCTTCCGATATTTCGCAATAGGGAATGGAATAGAAATTTTATCAAACTTCTGGTGAATGACATGCTCAGCAAAACAAATCGTGAACATCCCGCAATCACTGTACAAATGGACAAAAGAATAGGAAAATAAAAAAATAGAATCAACCTATAAATAATACATATCATTTTATGCAGTAACCAAACAGTTATATATAAAATTAACCAAAACATAAATTAAAGACAACTAAAACAAAAAAATAGTAACAAAAATATAACACAATAAGTAACCAAATATTTAGATAACAGTAATCAAATTCAATAACTATAAATACACAAAATCAGAATTAAACAGTTATTAGTAACCAATATAAAAAAATTTATACCAAAAATTGTAATATACACTAAACCCAGTAACCAATACATACTAAACAAGTAACCGAATATTTCTATAATGGTAACCAAACAATCTTTTAATGGTAACCAATACATAAACAACCTATACACTAAACCCAGTTTATTAAACCATGTATACTAGGCAAAAACATATTAAACATAACAACATAAAAAGGAAGCCAAATTCCCAACTTTAGAAAACATAAATGGTATCAAAATAATAAGCTTGCAGTATCAAAATACATATTAACAAGTAACCAAGTAATTACATGATGGTAACCATAAGCAAACTGAATGTAATCAAGTCACTATTACGTCACTAACCATATAATGTAATCAATAATAATTTAAACAAACTGAATAAACTAAACAAATACATAGTAAACAAATATAATAAAAAGTAACAAATAATTTTCTTCAATGAAACATTAACATGAATCAAATAATACAAACTAGTAACCAAACTGTAATATGGTAGTAACCAAAACCTGATATAACAGTAACCAAAATATAATATCACAGTAACCAAATACATACTAATAAGTAACCAAATCATTAAAAGTTTACAGTAACCAAATACATACTAACAAGTATCCAAATAATTATGATTTTGCATTAACCAAATACATACTAATAAAAAAATTACAGTAACCAAATATATATATATATATACTAATAAGTAACCAACCCATAAAAGTAACACACTAATATAATATAACAGTAACCAAATCATTATAAGTTTACAGTAATCAAATACATACTAATAAGTAACCAAATAATTATGATTTTACAGTAACCAAATACATACTAATAAGTAACCAAATAATTATATAATGGTAACCATAAGAAAATTTAAATTAACACACCTTTAAAATTCTCTGTGTTGGAATTATATTCTGGATAAGCACTTGACCTTTGGTCTTAATTACAGGAATATCAAACTGAGAATCTGACTGCACTTCAGAATGCTTCAAATCACTGTGTATCACCAGCCTATTCTCATTTTTACTCGATTTTCGACCTACATGCTTTTCCTTCCCCTTCCTATCAACAGCATACTTCTTCACTTCCTTGACAGAATAACGCTCCGATATTCTCTTCCTCTTCCCATCCTTCTTCCTTGTATCAACCATTCTATACAAAAAATAAAAAATAACACAAGCCCACACAACAATCAATAATACATTCGACTGATAAACTACATTAATATATAATACGTTAAACTATTTCAAAATAACTGACTTGAAAATATACACAACCAGAATCGAAAGCGAAGAAGAATAAACCAACTGGAACACTATGTAATCACGATAACAATAAACAACGATGGTGAAGAAAATAAAACACAAACGAAATGACTATGAACTTCGAGAAAAATACGAACGGTGAGAGACGAACGGCGAGAGACCGGCAAGAGACGAACGGCGAGAGACCGACGAGAGACGAACGGAAAGAAAAAAGAGGAAAGAGAAAAGAGGGTTTTAGCGTGTAAAGAAGATGAAGAGTCCTGCAAATAATATACGGTTGTTATCACGCATTTTAAAAAATATGCCCCATTAATAATCCCTTAAATTAAGGACTCATAATTATAATAATATTGTAAATAAAATTACAAAAGTGTAATACTTTTGTAATTATTTTATGAATGTAAGATTTTTGTAATTACTTTTAAAAATGTACTATAATATGTAATTAACCCATATACTAATCCCATATTCTAAATAAAGAAGGCTTGCAAACTTACATGAAACATTAATTTGGCCCAATTTATATTACTTGGAATCTTATTGCACCTCTTTAAGTAAGACAAGGGTCCATTAAAATTAAGATAATATATTTGCAAGCTCACATAACAAATTTAAGGTAGAATTACATATTTTAGTACATTTTTAGAAAAAATTACAACAATAGTGCATCCATAAAATAATTACAAAATTAATACATTTTTCCATGTTTATTTACAAAATTAATGTAATTATTATTCCTTTAATTTAGGTGATTAATAATGGAGTGCTGACATGACAAATCAGTGTTCTAATTAAAAATTGTTCCTGTATTTTTTGTTCGGATCAATTTTTTTGAATTGCACGATAACCGCCCTTATCATTTACGTGCTTATTTTACTGTAGTTGGAAACCCTTATTCTGCAAGTTGGGAATCCTTATTCTTTTTTTCTATCTTTGCCTTCTGCTTCTAGAGTTCTTATTGATTTCTTATTCTTTGTCGTCCTCACTCAGTCTCGCCGTCGGTGGTCTGCAGGGAAGGAGTGTTCAAATATCATATAATCGCTACAGGTGAGTATTTGACTCATTAGTTTAATGTATAATGTATTAAGGTAGTGTATTAACAGGATGGAATTTTGATTGTTCTGATTTATTTCTTATTTATGTTTTGTATAGGATGGTTGATACAAGAAAGAAAGATGGCAAGAGGAAAAGAATCACGGAGGATGATTCTGTTAAGAATTTGAAGAAGTTTGCTATTGTGAAGGTTGTTATGGTCAAGTCCCCAAGGAAGGGTAAGAGTGAAGGGCAGCAGTTGGAGAGTGATTTTGAAGTTTTGGCAACTAAATCTGGAAATATAGGTGAATAGGATGTTCATAGCCGAAATATTATTCCCAGACAAAAACTTCTAAAGGTGTGTTAATTTAAATGTTTTTAATAATTTTGGAATTATTAGTTGTTTTGGTTACTGATATATTATGTTCTGGTTACCATTATTTTATAGTTTGATTATTGTTATATTATGTTCTGGTTACTATTATATTATGTTTTGGTTACTATTAATGTGCCCTAAATGTGGGATTTTGGTTATTTTTATATTATGTTTTGGTTACTATGTAATTGTTTAGTATAAATGGGTTGCTTAAATTGGGTTTGATTATATGATGTTTTTGTTTTGGTTACTATTAAATTCTGTTCTGGTTACTATTATTTTATGTTTTGGTTACTGCTATAATATGTTATGGTCACTATTATAATATATGTTGGTTACTATTAATATACATAGGTTGCTTAAATTGGTTTTGATTACATGTTGGTTCTGTTTGGTTAGAATTATATTGTGTTATGAGTACAATTATATTATGTTTTGGTTACTGCTTTGTTATATTTTGGTTACTATTATATTATGACTTGGCTACTATGAATGTGACCTCAATGTGGGATTTTGGTTACAATGATATTATTTGATGGTTTCTAGGTTGTGACACCCCCAAATTCGAGTACTTCAATTCCCACGAGATTTGGTGTTCACTGTCCAAACATCATGTATCTATCTACCCATAATAAATGAAAAATCATAAATAGTTAGAAATAAATCCTCTCCTTATGGAGTTACAACATAAGAATGTAAATACATCAATCCCAGGTCATACTAACCTTAAATCTTAAATGCGGAAACATAAATAAATAATAAGTCTTACACAACTTTAACATAAGTCTGAAATATAAATACATCAAATAAACAACAAGTATTCATCACTTGTTAACTTTGCTCTTGCCTTTGCTAGTAGAAGGCTCGTCGGACCTTTCGTTCTTAACTGCAACGTTATTATTAAGCAAGAGTGAGCACGATTGCCCACAAGTATAATAACGTAACAACAATATAATAACATGCGAGTGAATCAAAGACTTCTGGAATAAGAAACTCAACTTTTGAATCAAGAATGAATAACAAGAATCAAAAGAACTTCTGAGGGTCATAAGACCTTGAACTATGTCCTAGGTTATCAAGGGTTAAACTTGAAATCTTTAACAGTCATAAGACTATGGACTCTTCTACTCGTACTTAGGGGGATCAGCCCTTAATACCATACTGTGCACAATATCTTAACGCTAACACATAAGTAATCCCCTATACGGGGTTGTTCATCTCAGTTTGACATTAGAGTCCGCACCAAAGGAAGTTTGGTTTGGATAATTCAACAAGGATTCTAAAATTTAGAACGCTCATCAACTTTGGACTAGTCGAATCAATAAGGTTTGCTAGTCTTACAAGGTTCAACAATAACTGATATTTAAATCGAATAATAAACTCAAGAGGTATACAATAGAATAAGTATTGTATAACAGAATCTTACTTTGAAAAGATTAATAACCTTTAATATAACAAATTGAACTTGTTTAATAATAACGAGAATTTTGCTCGATGTAAAGAGGTAAGTCTATAAACTTATATAATGATAACGAATAGGGTTAGGAAACTTGTCTCGTGCGTACATTACACGTTAATTATATACGTTCTTCGATTTAATCCTATATACTATTTACATTCACAATACCAGTCAATTATAACGTAACTAGTCATCACAAGTTCATTCTTTTTGTCTAAATTCTGATTATGACTATACTTAGTCAAATTACCACACTTGTTTTCACATAAAATTACACTACACGAACAACAAGCTAACTACGCGTTCAACAATTCAATCCACATGTAAATGTCTTATTGACATGTTAAGAATCTATTTTAACGTCTCATTATATGTCTAACACATTTTTATGTTCTTTAGATTAGGTTACTATTACATTCCTGGATTTGAACATTTTAAGAAAATCATTTCTGAACAATCTGCAGAGTGGCGCTGTGGCGCCACCATTAAGCTTATACTTGGTGCTGCGGCGCGGCCAGCGCTGCGGTCTGGACAATGGCGCTGCGGTGTGACTGGCGCTGCGGCGTGGGTATTAAGCCTGCAGCCGGCGCTGCGGCGCGGAACACTAGTTCCAAAAAACTAGAGTTCGTAAAAAATGCAGAACATGCCAATTTCTACCAATTTCTTTATTCATACATGAATTTAGACATACCCATGCATTATATTATACACATAATCATTACTCAACTTTTTAGCATGATTTTAACAAGTTAAAACATACAATTTTCAGAATCAAATCATGTAATTTCATGTTCTTGGTGATTTTGAAAGTTTTTTAAAGATAAAACATAAAATTGACACTACGGGTTTGTTATAACACCGAATTTGTCCATTCGAAGTTTTTTTTCTTCGTTTTAACATACATAAACATATACAAATGTAAATTTATGATACAACATATTATTAATGCATTAAATTTGTACGTAAGGGCCATATGACCATATTTTTATACTCTGTAACTTCAAAAATCTAATTACGACATATTTTTATGAAATTGATGTTATGAAAACATACAATATATAGTAAAACATGTTATAATAACATCTTATCACATATATACACATAATTGCTACTCTTTCCAATTATAGAGACTTTAATTTTCAATTATAGAGACTTACACTAATTTTTCATAAAAACTTTAATGACGTAAATTAAAACTTGAATTTAAGGGTTTACCCTTGATTACTCTGCTTGGATTACACAAGGATGATAACAACTTTTAATATTTCCGTAATTCTTCTCCTTTAATTTCACTGATTCTCAATTTCTCTCTGTGACTAGTTTTGTCAGACTTAGAAAAATAAAAGACTTAGCAAAATAAAAGAAAGAAGACGTATATAATTATAAAAACTGACGCAGTTGTGGTCAGTTAATCCAATTCGTGATTAACTGTCTAACTCCCAATAAGGCTCCGTTTGGCTTGCCTTAAAAGGCTCATTCCCATTTAATTTGATAAATCTCGATAAATCTCTTATACTATAGTTTAATTTAATAATGTCACACCCATTTACACAATAAATCAAATATCTTATTTAATTGATTTTAAATAAAATATAATAATTTCTCATTAATTCACATAGTCATATAATTAAATTTCTCATTTATTAATTATGTCAAATTATTAAATCTCTACTTAATTAATAAATTAATTAAAATAACATTTATACTTATTAAATAATCCATTTAATTCAATAAGCTCACTTAAAAAACATACTTTGAATAATAAAATTCTTCACATTAATTTAATAAATATAACACATATAATTAAATTAATCAACCATAATTTCATCAATTAATTATTTAATCCAATAATTAAATCGTTGAAAAATATTTATTTAATTCAATAAATATTCAAATTAGATTACAAAATCTCGTTTGTCACATCTTTCCCCCCTTAAAAGGATTCTGTCCCCAGAATCACGACTCAATCAATTCGTCCCGTTACATTCTCCCCCTTATAAAGATTATGCCCCTAGAATCGTTGACACACAAATTAAGTAAATAAATGAGGATAATTCTTCATCATATTATCTTCGAGTTCCCACGTAGCTTCTTCAGCATTGTGGTTCCTCCAAATTACCTTAACAGAAGGTATTGCTTTATTTCTGAGAACTTGTTCTTTCCTATCGATAATCTGAACAGGAATTTCTTCGTAAGATAAATCTTTTTCAAATTATAGGGGTTCATATTCCATCACATGCTTGTAATCGGGTTTGTAGGGTCGTAAAACTGTAATATAGAAGACATTGTGGACATTCTCGAGTGTTGGAGGTAAGACTATCTCATACGTAACTTCTCTAATCCTTCGCAGTACTTCAAAGGGTCCAATGAACCTTAGGCTTAATTTTTCCTTCTTTTCGAACCTGATCTTTCCTTTCCAGGGAGAGAATTTCAAAAATACGTAACTACCCGATTCAAACTCAATATTTTTATAGTGTGGATCAGCGTATTTCTTCTGCCTATCTTGAGCTGCTACTAGACTTGCTCGGATCACTTTGATTATCTCTGCTGTCTGCTGTACCAGTTCTGGACCTAGTAATTGTCTCTCGCCAACTTCATCCTAATATAGCGGAGTTCTGCACTTTCTGCTGTATAATGCTTCATAAGGAAGCATGCCAATACTAGCGTGGTAACTGTTGTTGTAGCCGAACTCTACAAGCGGTAGATGATCATCCCAATTTCCTTTAAAGTCCATTATACAAGCTGTTAACATATCTTCTAATGTCTGAATTGTTCTTTCACTCTGCCCGTCTGTCTGAGGGTGATATGCTGTACTCATTCTCAACTGCATACCCATACATTTCTGTAGTCGTTTCCAGAAGTTCGATGTAAAGCGCGGATCCCTATCGGAAATAATTGAGATCGAAACTCCGTGCCTGGAAATAATCTCTTTGATATATAATTTTGCCAACTGGTCCAAGTTAAATTTGATCCTGATTGAAAGGAAATGTGCTGATTTTGTCAGTCGGTCAACGATAACCCATACTGCGTCATAGCCTTTCTGAGTTGTCGGAAGGCCAACCACGAAATCCATCGTAATGTGTTCCCATTTTCATTCTGGGATCTCCAACGATTGCAGCAACCCACTCGGCCTCTGATGTTCTGCTTTCACTTTCTGACATCTCAGACACTTGGCAACACACTCTGTAATATCTTGTTTTAAATTTGGCCACCAGAAATGTTGTCGAAGATCTTGGTACATCTTGGTACTACCAGGGTGAATCGAATATCGTGAGTTATGAGCCTCACTCAAAATGTCTTCCTTAATCCTTGGTACTATCGGTACCCAAATTATGCTTTCAAATCTCAGTATTCCTTTATTTTCCATCTTGAATCTCGGTTCAGTTCCTTCAGATATCTTCTTTTTTACTTTCTCACATTCTTCGTCCTGAAGTTGAGCCTCCTTAACTTTATCTAGCAAAGTTATACCAGCTTGCATCTGGAATAGCTTCTCGTCAATCTCCATAGGATACTTCACTTCCAATTCCAACTTTTCCATTGCTAAAATTAGTTCCTCCTGAGCGGTCAACATCATCAATTTCTCCCGACCCTTTCTACTTAAGGTGTCAGCAACCACATTGGCTTTACCTGGATGGTATAAAATTTCACAATCATAATCCTTAATTAACTCCAACCACGTTCTCTGATGCATATTCAAGTCCTTTTGTGTAAAAATATATTTTAGACTCTTGTGGTCTGTATATATTTTACACTTCTCCCCATAGAGATAGTGTTTCCAGATTTTCAAAGTAAATACCACTGCAGCTAACTCCAAGTTGTGGGTCAGATACCCCTTCTCATAATCCTTCAATTGTCATGACACATATGCAATGACTCTGCCGTTTTGCACAAGCACACAGCCAAGTCCTTTATGCGACGCATCACTGTAAATAATAAAATTTCTTATATCATCCGGAAGAGACAACACAGGTGTTGTTCTCAACCTCTTCTTCAGTTCTTGAAAGCTTTCCTCACACTTATCCGTCCAAACGAATTTCACAGCTTTTTGAGTCAAATTTGTTAATGGAGTTACAATCTTGGAAAAGTCTTGAATTAATCTTCTGTAATATCCTGCAAATCTAAGAAAACTTCGCACTTCCGACGGCATTCTCGGCTGATCCCAGTTTATCAAGGCTTCGACTTTGGATGAATCTATCGAAATTCTGACTTTATCAATCACATTCCCGAGAAATTGTACCTGCTCAATCCAAAATTTACATTTCAAAAACTTGGCATACAACTTCTCCCTTCTTAACGCCTCTAACGTTACCTTCAAATGCTCTACATGTTCTTCCTTGGTCTTCGAATAAACCAAAATATCATCGATAAATACCACCACGAATTTATCCAAAAACGACTTGAACACTCCGTTCATTAAACCCATAAATACTGCAGGAGCATTCGTTAGACCAAATGACATTACCAAAAATTTGTAGTAACCATATCGTGTTCTGAACGTTGTCTTCGGTACATCCTCTGGTCTCATCTTCAGTTGCTAATAACCACTTCTCAAGTCTATCTTTGAAAAGTATCTCGCTCCCTTCAATTGATCAAACAGGTCGTCAATCCTTGGTAATGGATATCTATTCTTAATCGTGACTTTATTGAGTTCTCTGTAGTCGATGCAGAGTCGCATCGTCCCATCCTTCTTCTTCACAAATAACATCGGCACTCCCCACGGTGATACGCTCAGTTGAATGTACTTTATGTCCAGTAATTCTTATAGTTATACCATCAATTCTTTCATCTCTATCGGTTTGGTACGGTGCCTTCGATATTGGAGCCGTTCCTGGTGCCAAATCGATCACAAATTCAACTTCTCTATCTGGCGAAAGTCCTGGCAAATCATCCGAAAATACGTCTGCGAAGTTCCTCACTACTGGTATCTCCTCTACTTTCAGATTCTCTTTACGACTGTCGACTATGTAAGCTAGATATCCTACACAGCCTTGTCTTAACAACTTCCTGGCCTGCATCATCGTCAAACAACTCGCTTGTCTAGGCGACTTGCTACCATAAAACATAAGCTTTAACGGAGTCATAAGGTTAATACACTTCTTCTGGCAATCAATTATAGCCCCGTAATTGAATAACCAGTCCACCCAAGATAACGTCAAATTCTCCAAGTCTGATAGGGATAAGATCTACGTTCATAATATTACCCATAATATCCACCCTACAGTTCTTATGTATGTACTTTATAGGGATTATTTCTCTATTCACAATTTCTATGTTCATGGGGGTATTCTAACTCGTCCTTAGACAATTTTAAGTTCTTAGCAAAGTCATTGGATATAAATGAACAAGTAGCACCCGAATCAAATAATATATAAGCATTAACTTTATTGATTGGAATGATACTTGACACCACATCATGAGATTGCACAGCATCCTGCACTGTCATGTTGAATGTCCTGGCGGTCGGTCTGTTGGTTGCGGTTGGTCCTGTGATAGTCAGAGCACTTCCATCGCTGTTTCCCCTATTTCCTCCCGATCATGCCCCTCCAGATCCCTCCTTAGGATAGTCTCTTGCCAGATGGTCTTTTGAGTCGCAAGTGAAACAGGCGCCCTTCTTTGGTTTAGGACAGTTAGGTGCTATGTCGCCTTCCTGACCACAATTGTAGCACACCCGTTTACCCTTCATACACACTTCTAAATGAGCTTTCCTGCATATCGGGCATGCTTCGATATTCTTCTTTTGACCTCCTTGCTGGTTTCCAGTTAATAAGTTGTCAGACCACCTTCTCTTCTGATTGTTACTTCCTCCCGTGTTACTTCCACTAGCCTTATTAATTCCCTCATTTTCACTCCTCTTCTTCTTCTGATCCTGATTATACTTGGTCACTGCTTCACTCCCACCTTCAGCGAGTATGACCTTCTCTAGTACTCCAGTAAACGTTTTCAATTGAAACATCGACACTTTAATATACAACCAAGGCTTCAGTCCTTGTTCAAACCTTCTTGCTTTTCTCTCATCCGCGTGCACTTGATATGTGGCGAACCTAGCCAACTCATTGAATCTTGTTGCATAGTCTGGTACGGACATATTCCCTTGTTTCAACACTAGAAACTGGACCTCTATTTGGTTCTGCGAGCTAGTCAGAAAATACATTTCAAAAAACATCTCCTTGAACCTCTTCCAGGTAATCACACCTTCTCCTCCACGGACCTTATTTGCTTGCCACCAATAACTGGCTTCGAATTTCAGCATGAACGTTGCATAGGCGGTTTTCTGGTCCTCTCTGACTCTGGCGACATTAAAAACTTTCTCCATATCCATAACCCAAGTTTGAGCCTCGATCGGGTTCATGGAGCCTTTAAACTTTGGCAGTCCCACCACCTTGAAGTCCTTGTACGTCTTATTGGGTGGAACTTGAGGTTGATTATTAATCGCTCCAGCTAATAAGTTCACCAATTGCTGAACGGGGTTAGCATTGGCGTTTTTGTTGTTATTCGTCAATTCTTCTATATATGTTTATTAGATCTTTATTCAATTCTCTTAATATTTAAGGCTTAACTCAAACAATTTAACATAATCACTTAATACACTTTCTCAAACAACTTGGTATATTTATTTAATCAAAAGTTTTAACAACTACGATAGCATCACTTCTATTTACATCAACTATCCCGAGATAAAGAATCTACAGGATTTAAAACATAAAAATGTTCCTTTGTTTATAACCACATCGGAATTTACATTTTTAACTACTAGATAGGTTTTCACATAATTAAACTAATCCTATCACTGCCTGTTAAGGCGTTGAATAGCCTTGCTACGCTCTTCTTCCATAATGCGGGACATCGTCTTGCGATCTATCATGTATGATGGTAGTCCTTCGAACTGAATTGGGTATCTCATAACTTGATCCTGGGCCTCATTCATTGCATTAAGAAGCGTAGAGTACGTCTCCTCAAGCTTAGCCTTCTTCGCACGACAATCCTCTTCTACAAAATCAGCACGACGTGATTCCCTTACCCAGGCCTCCTCTGTTATGGTCAGCCTTGCTGAGCTCTCTTTCAATTCATTCTTCAACTTCTCTATTTCCTCGGTCTTCTCCTCAGTTTGACCCTTCTCGTGAACCAAATCCCACTCTACGTTTCCTAGACGAGTGTGAATAGTCACAACTTCCCCATCCCTCTGCTCGATGGTAAGATGCTGAATAATCGTCCGCTCATTCAACTTCTGAACAGTGTCACGTAACTTTACGTTATGGTTATATAGCTCATCGTACATCTCAGCACTGATAGAGTTCGGTGGGAACTCATCTTCTTCCTTAGGATCCTCCTCTAGATCAGTCTCAGGCTCATGCTCCCGACCAACAACAGTGATCAACGGAGATGGCTGTCTCTGTACCAACTGCTCTCGGACGACATGAATGTCTCGGGGCTCCTCTTCTATAGGTACTCGGGGTTCCTCCTCCCCAGCTCGGCTAGATTCTCCAACATCCGATATCTTGGCAACACAATTTTAAGTTTTAGTTATTAATCGGTACTAGCGAGCACATAATTTATCACATAAACACATAAAGTCTTTTATTATCTTCAATGAATTAAGAAATTCATTTATCAGAACTCGATAAGATTTTACCATCACAATGTTCTCGATCTCCTATAAGGCTACTACCTAAGGTTGTTTCCCCACCTAAGGTTAATAACCTACAACTTTGATACCAACCTGTGACACTCCCAAATTCGGGTACTTCAATTCCCATGGGATTTGGTGTTCACTGTCCAAACATCATGTATCTATCTATCCATAATAAATGAAAAACCATAAATAGATAGAAATAAATCCTCTCCTTATGGAGTTACAACATCTAAATGTAAATACATAAATCCTAGGTCATACTAACCTTAAATCTCAAATGCGAAAACATAAATAAATAATAAGTCTTACACAACTTTAACATAAGTTTGAAATATAAATACATCAAATAAACAACAAGTCTTCATCACTTGTTAATTTTGCCCTTGCCTTTACTAGTAGAAGGCTCGTTGGACCTTTCGTTCTTAACTGCAATGTTATTATTACGCAATAGTGAGCACGATTGCCCACAAGTATAATAATGTAACAACAATATAATAACATGCGAGTGAATCAAAGACTTCTAGAATAAGAAACTCAACTTTTGAATCAAGAATGAATAACAAGAATCTAAAGAACTTCTGAGGGTCATAAGACCTTGAACTATGTCCTAGGTTATCAAGGGTTAAACTTGAAACCTTTAATAGTCATGAGACTATGGACTCTTCTACTCGTACTTAAGGGGATCAGTCCTTAGTACCATACTGTGCACAATATCTTAACGCTAACGCATAAGTAATCCCTTATACGGGGTTGTACATCTCAATTTGACATTAGAGTCCGCACCAAAGGAAGTTTGGTTTGGATAATTCAACAAGGGTTCTGAAATTTAGAACGTTCATCAACTATGGACTAGTCAAATCAATAAGGTTTGCTAGTCTTACAAGGTTCAACAATAACTGATATTTAAATCGAATAACAAACTCAAGAGGTATACAATAGAATAAGTATTGTATAACAGAATCTTACTTTGAAAAGATTAATAACCTTTAATATAACAAATTGAACTTGTTTAATAATAACGAGAATTTTGCTCGATGTAAAGAGGTAAGTCTATAAACTTATATAATGATAACGAATAGGGTTAGGAAACTTGTCTCGTGCGTACATTACACGTTAATTATATACGTTCTTTGATTTAATCCTATATACCATTTACATTCACAATACCAGTCAATTATAACGTAACTAGTCATCACAAGTTCATTCTTTTTGTCTAAATTCTGATTATGACTATACTTAGTCAAATTACCACACTTGTTTTCACATAAAATTACACTACACGAACAACAAGCTAACTACGCGTTCAACAATTCAATCCACATGTAAATGCCTTATTGACATGTTAAGAATCTATTTTAACGTCTCATTATATGTCTAACACATTTTTATGTTTTTTAGATTAGGTTACTATTACATTCCTGGATTTGAACATTTTAACAAAATCATTTCTGAATAATCTGCAGAGTGGCGCTGTGGCGCCACCATTAAGCTTGTTCTTGGTGCTGCGGCGCGGCCAGCGCTGCGGCCTGGACAATGGCGCTGCGGTGTGACTGGCGCTGCGGCGTGGGTATTAAGCCTGCAGCCGGCGCTGCGGCGCGGAACACTAGTTCCAGAAAACTAGAGTTCGTAAAAAATGCAGAACATGCCAATTTCTACCAATTTCTTTATTCATACATGAGTTTAGACATACCCAGGCATTATATTATACACATAATCATTACTCAACTTTTTAGCATGATTTTAACAAGTTAAAACATACAATTTTCAGAATCAAATCATGTAATTTCATGTTCTTGGTGATTTTGAAAGTTTTTTAAAGATAAAACATAAAATTGACACTACGGGTTTGTTATAACACCGAATTTGTCCATTCGAAGTTTTTTTCTTCGTTTTAACATACATAAGCATATACAAATGTAAATTTATGATACAACATATGATTAATGCATTAAATTTGCACGTAAGGGCCATATGACCATATTTTTATACTCTGTAACTTCAAAAATCTAATTACGACATATTTTTATGAAATTGATGTTATGAAAACATACAATATATAGTAAAAAATGTTATGATAACATCTTATCACATATATACACATAATTGCTACTCTTTCCAATTATAGAGACTTTAATTTTCAATTACAGAGACTTACACTAATTTTTCATAAAAACTTCAATGACGTAAATTAAAACTTGAATTTAAGGGTTTACCCTTGATTACTCTGCTTGGATTACACAAGGATGATAACAACTTTTAATTTTTCCATAATTCTTCTCCTTTAATTTCACTGATTCTCAATTTCTCTCTGTGACTAGTTTTGTCAGACTTAGAAAAATAAAAGACTTAGCAAAATAAAAGAAAGACGACGTATATAATTATAAAAACTGACGCAGTTGTGGTCAGTTAATCCAATTCGTGATTAACTGCCCAACTCCCAATAAGGCTCCGTTTGGCTATCCTTAAAATGCTCATTCCCATTTAATTTGATAAATCTCGATAAATCTCTTATAATATAGTTTAATTTAATAATGTCACACCCATTTACACAATAAATTAAATATCTTATTTAATTTAATTTAAATAAAATGTAATAATTTCTCTTTAGTTCACATAGTCATATAATTAAATTTCTCATTTATTAATTATGTCAAATTATTAAATCTCTAATTAATTATTAAATTAATTAAAATAACATTTATACTTATTAAATAATCTATTTAATTCAATAAGCTCACTTAAAAAACATACTTTGAATAATAAAACTCTTCACAATAATTTAATAAATATAACACATATAATTAAATTAATCTATCACAATTTTATCAATTAATTATTTAATCAAATAATTAAATAGTCAAAAAATATTTATTTAATTCAATAAATATTCAAATTAGATTTAATTCAATAAATATTCAAATTAGATTTAATTCAATAAATATTCAAATTAGATTTAATTCAATAAATATTCAAATTAGATTACAAAATATCGTTTGTCATATAGGTAACTGTTTAGAGTATATATATTGATTAGATTGGTTACTAATGACTGTTTAATTCTGATATTGGTTATTTGCAGATATGAGATCTTTATTATCAAGAATAGAATAGAAATTTCATAGGAAAAATAATATATTGGTGTGACATGGAAGTCCCAATTCTTATTATGAACAAACTGAACCAAACTTAGTTGGAAAAGTTTAAGATGTCGTGTTTTGGGAATTTTCTTGATTTTGGTGAACACCAAATGTATTCACAGATTATACATCATGCTCTTGTGAGGGAGACTATGGCGAAATGTGGTTTTTGTTTGGAGATAAAAGGATTAGATTTGGTTTGCCAGAATTATGTCTGATTTCTTGTTTGAGAAGGCAAGGCGAGGAGGATTTATCAGCATACAAGGGTATGGAAAATCTGTTGGTGGAACAGTTTTTTGGGAATGAGGCTGTGACACGTAGTAGCATAGGGAGGATATACCGAGGGGTAGTTTTTGATGATGATGATGAGGCTGTGAGGATGTCAATTATTCTGTTGGTGTGCAATTTCATACTATCGACTGTTTTGGATAACTATGTGGATGGGGAATTGATTAACTTTTTATGTTTTGGCAATGTTAATAGTTATTTGTGGGGGAAAGTGGCATTTGAGCAGACAAAGTACTCTTTGTCGAATGCTTTGAAGGGACATTTGAAGAAGGGAACAAATAGGGGTTGGATATATAATTTTTATAAGAAGCGTTATACTAAATCTTACAAGTTGAATGGACTGTCGTATGTCTTCCAAGTTTTCTTGTTTGAAACTATCCTGACACTTAAAGTTCGGGGTTTCTATAGTGATGAGCATCCGTCGGATGTTCGATAATTCAGATGGAAGGAACTAGTGAAGGCCCCCAAAAATGACAAGCTGAATGATCTAGTTTTTGGGTCTGGACATGTATCTAGGTTACTAATAACAATGTAGTTAGCTACCTTTATATATAAAGTTGGTTACTAATAACAATATAGTTGGTTACCTTTATATATACAGTTGGTTACTAATTATATTTATTGATTCTTTGTGTATTGTTTTTATTTTATTTTATTTGTTCAATGTTTGTTAGATGTTATATTAAACCGTTCTTGATGTTTTTCAGCTTAGGATACAAAGCTTGATTCTGACGGTTGAAGAGAAGGATCGTTTGGATTTGGGCGACATTCACTTTTTCAATGGGAACGATGTTGATAAGAATGTGGAAAAACATTTGAAGGTTGAAGATGTTAGGTTTTCTATTTTTGATGTTAAAGATGTAATTGATGCACGGTTTAGGCCGTTGGAAAAGAAGGTGGCTGAACTTAAGAAAGACATTGAAAATTTGGGGGCTGATATTAGGGATGAAATGCATATTTTACAAGTTGAGATATGCGGGGATATGAGGTTCATTATTAGAAAGGAGCTACGTGGCCAATCTAATATTAGCGAAGGTGGGAACAAAGGCGATGCCGACGACTATGACAATAAAGATGAAGATGATGATGATGATGACGGTGATGATGCCGGTGATGATTATGATGAGGATGCCGATGGTTCGAAAGGCAAGGAGAAGAACGATGATGACAATAGTTTGAAATTGAATGAGAAGGATGTTGATGACGGCGGGTTGAAAGTCGATGAGAAGGATGATGATGAAACTGAGACTTTTAAAGAGGTTGATCATGATGTTATGTTTGAAGAGTCTCGTGATGTCGGTCATGGTTCAGATGTGTCGAACCAGTTTGAAATAAAAAATAATGTTTGTGAAGATAATGCCAATGTTAGACATATTTTTTTATTTTTTTTATGTGTTATATGTGTTTTGTTTTAATGATTAATTAGTTATTTTTTATTTTTCACAGATTGGCAAGAACAATGGCATGCCATCTTTTGATATATTAAGCCAATCAACTGGGAAAGAGCTTGTTGTTTATGTTACTGCTGAGGTTAGTATTATTTTAATAAATTAGTTACCTGTATATGTTGGATTTGTTACTGCATATGTTGGTTTTGGTTACATGTTGTTTATGTTTGGTTACTGTTATAATATGTTTTGGTTACTATTATATTATGGGTTAGTTACTATTATCTTATTTGTTGGTTACTATTATATCATATGGGACAAAGCTGTTTGTTTTTACCCCTGACGAGGTCAGTGTTTTTTAAAATATTTAGTTACCTGGATATATTGAGTTGGTTACTTCATTATAGTCAGTCTTCTACTGTTCAGTCAGTTTGTATTGGTTTCTGGTGATAATAGTTGCCTGCATATATTGGTTACTGCATTATAGTATAGATATTAGTGCATTATAGTTTATGTTACTAGCATTTTTGTTACTGCATTATATTATTTCTATTACTTCATACATTGGTGACTATATTGTTGTTTGGATTGGTTATTGCATATACTAGTTACCTGTATACATTGGGTTGGTTACTGCTTTATATTATAGTTTGGATTTGTTATTGCATATATTAATTACCTACATGTGTTTCGGTTGAAAATCTAGTTGTATCTATTACATTTTTTATCAATTGATAAAGGGAGATAAAATTGAGACAAAAAGCATGTCGACACTTGATCAAATGGTATTAATTACTCATGACATAGCTCAGTGTGTTGAGGTGGAAAGAAGCGTCCATAAACCCGATGGTAGACTGGTTCGTGAACATGTAAAGAGTGCCGTTTTGAGAACTCCATACACAACAAAGTTTGGATCTGCTGGTTCATCTTCTACCGCCGTAGGTGCTGCTCAAATACGTACATGCCTTTCTGCATTCCCCAAAGTATGCATGGCCATGCCATCAAAATACAAAGATGCACTATTTGATCAATGGTTTAAGATTGGCCTAAACAACAGGAAAAGGTATGGTATTTGTAGTTTAACAATGATGTAGTTTTTTATAAAACAAATAAATTTGTTTTTCTGTAGAAAAAAATGGTTACTACTAAATATTGTCTGGTTACTATTATGCTAGGTTTTGTTTACTGCTATTTTATGTTATTGTTACTATAATATTATGTTTTGGTTACTATTAATGTGCACTCAAAATGGAATTTTGGTTACTATTATATTATTTTTTTGTTACTAGATAATTGTGTAGTATACACAAGTTGCTTGAATTGGGGTTGATTACATGATGTTTTTGTTTGGTTATTATTTATTATGTTATGGTTACTATCAAGTTATGATTTGGTTACTGTTATATTATAAACTGGTTACTATTTTATTATGTTTTGGTTACTGTTAATGTGACCTCAAAGTGGAGTTTTGGTTACTATGTTATTATTTATTGGTTACCATGTAACTGTTTACAATATAGAGGTTGATTAATTTGGTTATTAATGAATGTTCAATTCTGATTTGGTTAATGTGTATACTAATATGGTAATTTTTAATGTTAGTGTGTATACTGATATGATTTTATATTGAAGGATTGAAAAATTTCCTGGAGTCAACGATAAGATTGAACCTTCATTTATGTTTGGGTTTGTACCAATATCTTCCAAAATGTGGTTCTACAAGTTGAAGACTCCTTGACAGTGGCTAGATGACGATGTGAGTTCTTTTTTTTTTCAAATTCTGTTGTGATAGTTATGGTTACCTTAGTTAACTAGTTTTAACAGTGCTAGTTACCTTTAGCATAGAGTTGTATTTTTTATCAACTGTTTATAACTTGTGGATTTTGTTTTTTTTTGTTCAGCACATCAACATTGCATTATACTATTTCTGAAAATTGGCCAGACACTCTGACAGTGTTCACATAAGGGCAACTACAACAGATTGTTAGTTTCATGCGAAGATAACTGCTTTGTATCATGAATACACTCTAAAAAAAGCAGATAAGAGTCTATTGTCGAGGGAGGGTGATGTTGCTGAATACATCCGTGGATTGTTCCTGGATGTGAACACACCATGGGTCAATGTTGATTACGTGTTGTTACCCATTCACATGTCATCTCTGGATCACTATTTTTTGTTGACTTTTGATGTGCATCGCAGACTTTTAAAAGTTTATAATTCTCTGCAACCAAATAGGTCACAAATGCGAACAAAAATTATGGATATTTGTGAGCCTTATATTTTCATCCTACCCACGATACTATCTAAGAATGGTTTTTGGAGGGATAAGACTGATATTGCTTTCAATAGTGAACCGTATCGTAATAAGGAGGAAGAAGATATAATTGAACTTGAATTTGTAGAGGGGGTACCTGAACAAATTCAAGGGTAAGGTTTACATTGTTTACATTTATTTAATTATTACATCTAGTACGATTTTAGTTTTGATTTTGTTTTATTTTGTTTGTTTGTGCAGTGATTGTGGGATGTTCACGATTTGTTTTGTTGAGCATGTTATTCACCAACAGTTTGCTGAAATGCCTGTACCATTCCCCATTGCTCAGTACCGAAAGAAATTATGCGTAAACCTCTACATGCATGCAAGGACCAAGTAATTAGAGAAATACGAGTTTGATACAGAATATCTAGGTAAATTTGTCCCAGATTATTATTACTTTGGTTGTCATTGTATTTTCCTTGTAAATTATTTTTTGTACATTGATTTTTTTTGGATATCCATAACCATTTGTTATGGTTTGTGAGTTTTTAATGTTTAGTGCATCTTTTGTAAATGGGATTACTTATTTGATTATATTACTAGCTGTTTGACATTGTTTGTTGGTTCATTTTTGTTACTTATAAGTTGTGTCTGATACGTAGTTTGAAAGGTACAGTTGGTATCTAAACCTGCATAAAAGGGTAACCATTTTAGTTTTTGTTAGTAACCATATATTTATAAGATTATACCAGAACATTTATCAAGTGTTTAATGTACATTTGAGAGTGCCAATTTATCTAGCTGATGGATATTTATAAGTTGTGTCTGATACATTGTTTGAAAGGTGTAGTTGGTATCCAAACCTACATAGAAGGGTAACCATTTTAATTTTTGTTAGTAACCAGATAGTTATAAGCTTATATCAGAACATTTATCAAGTGTTTAATGTACATGTGAGAGTGCCCATTTATCTAGCTGATGGATACTTATAAATTACATACTTGTAAACATTATTTGGATATGGTCCAGTTAGTAGCTAAATCTGCATATAGAGGTAACCATTTTATTTTTTGTGAGTAACCAAAATTACATAAAAATGTTTCAGAACAGTATCCATCAGCTATTTTAGTTGAAAGGTGCAGTTGGTATCCAAACATGCATATAATGATAACCATTTTAGTTTTTGTTAGTAACCAGATAGTTATAAGGTTATATTAGTCATGTTATCAAGTGCTAAATGTATATGTTTTATTTATACTCTGTCATCATGATGGAATTAGAAACTCCAATTAAGTGTGCCCATTTATATAGATGATGGTCACTTATAAATTACATATTTTTAAAAAAATAGTTTGAAAGGTGCAGTTAGTATCCAAACCTTCATATAAGGGTAACCATTTTAGTTTTTGTTTGTAACCAGATAATTATAAACTTATATCAGAACAGTTATCAAGTGCTAAATGTAAATGTGAGGGTGCCCATTTATCTAGCTGATGGATACTTATATTTTACATACTTGTAAAAATTATTTGGATATGGTCTAGTTGGTAGCTAAATATGCATATAGAGGTAACCATTTTATTTTTTGTGAGTAACCAAATTTACATAAAAATATTTCAGAACAGCATCCAATTGTTCAATGTATATGTTTGCTTTATATTGATAAATCATGCTGGAATCAGAAACCAAAACAGTATTCAACTTTGTCTAACATAATTTTGGTTACTTTACATCATCAAAAAGGTTACCAAATATCTTGTTAATGGTTACTCATAGTATACAACAATATATTCATGTATTTACACTCTTTTTGCTTATGTACTATATCAGACCTTTTTTGGCCGTAAAATTGGTGGATTATTGTATGTTTTCCTGTTGTGTCCCTTTTCTTGGCACCTGCTGCATTTGTTTTGAATTCTGTTTTCAGATCCGTGCTTGTACTTCCCTATCTTTAGTTTTCCCGCTGGTCTTCTTGTGTTTGGTGGTTTTACACATGTTTTTTACTACTTCTGGCACATCCCAATTCTCTTTGTCATCTAACGGCATGATGGAAGTTGAATACGTGTCTACCAAAGTTGTTTTTAAGTATTTTGTTAAGCAAAATTCATAACAACTTAAATTTCTCTTGTTGATAACAGCAGCAGCGTGTGGACAAGGCATCTCATGGTACTGAAATTTACGGCATGTGCATATCTTTTTTTCAATGTCCTCAATATATTGTTTGGTGACATCATAAACAGAGAAAATAACTAGGTTTGATGTCTCAACCTACAACACAATTTAAGTGTGTCGTTAGTATGTATAAATATTTAGTTTGTTTAAATCGAAAAAATGACAGTTATATGTAATGTTGGTAACCTTCTCGTCATATACATGTAACCAATAATAAGTAATGAGGTTTCCATAAATTGCAAATGCAAATTCTGATGTAATAAATTAAAAGTTGTAGTAGTTACCTTAAGTTTCTTTGATTCAGTGATATTATATTGCAATCTTCTCTCAGCTATTGCGGAAAGGGTAGTGAATGTTGATATGGCTGCTTGTTTGTTTGTGAAATACCATCTTTGAATCATACAACGGATACATTCAATCATTGTTGTAACGGGAAGTTTCCTGATCCCCTTGATTGCATTGTTGATAGATTCTGCTGTGTTTGAAGTCATTGTCGAGTTCCTGTTTACAGTCCCATGGAGCCTTGTGCACTTCCCCAACTTAACCTCTTCCTCTAAATAAGTCCTTATTCGTGCATCAATTGCATCAAGTTCACCCATGTGTTTGGTGACGTGTTCTATAGTGTAAGCTCTACAAGCCCCGTTGTATGCCTTTTTGAGTTCTTATCCTCCCTTTCTGAATTTGTTTTTTATATTTTTCAATACATGGTATGTACATGAACCATGCATGACATCGGGGGAACACAAAATTCAGTCCATGTACAATGGCTTCATGTCTATCTGAAACAATGCATTGGCCTTCTCTAACTCCACAAGCATTTCTTATATTTACGAAAAGCCATCTCGAAGATAATTCATTTTCACTATCAATCACTGCGAAAGCAATCGAAACAATGTTTCTATTTGCAACATGTGTGCTTGCTATCAGGAGTGTCCCCCCGTAGGTTAATTGAATTAATGTCCCATCAATTACAATGATTGGGAAGTAATGATTCCATGCTTGAATCGATGCTCCAATGGCAAAGAGTAGATACTTGAAACGACCATTTGTTTCCAACTTCAGTGCTGTGATGGAACCTGATATGAAATTTTAGCATTATAAATATAATTACAAGTAGCAAACAGTATCCAAACTTGTTGTAGAGGGTAACCATTTATATGGTTAATGGTATGAAACTAATTATCATCTTAATGTTTTCAATACGGTGCAGATGGTGTCCAAAATGTCATTAAACTATAACCTTTTGTGTAGATATTGATCACATACAAAAAATTATTTTAATATAATTTTTTATAATACAGTTGGTAACTAAACTTGCGTACTAAGGTAACCAAATCATTTGATTTGGGTAACCAACTAATTATAAAAAATAAATAAACTATTTTCAACTGTTACCTGGATTTGTTTTCTTCAACATGTGCAACCATGATGGGATCAGTGAGTAGTCGTGTGGATTTCCTCTCACCTTTTCCAATGCTTTCTCCTTTGATCTCCATGTTTTTTGGTAAGAGATAGACACATTATACTCTGTCATAATGTCCTCCACAATATCTGTTGGTGTGTATATTTTCTTCAGATTTATTAATCTGTGCATTAT
Organism: Panax notoginseng; assembly: GCA_016801055.1. Classification (NCBI taxonomy): domain Eukaryota; kingdom Viridiplantae; phylum Streptophyta; class Magnoliopsida; order Apiales; family Araliaceae; genus Panax; species Panax notoginseng. The sequence goes on from CM029019.1 coordinate 40,553,690, forward strand.
GCATTCACTAACCAACTCACTATTTGCTTATATGTGGTCTCCCAGCAGTACGTTGATTGAACATGTGTGGATATCATTGAATTCTCTCACCTTGAACATACTGGTTCTTCGAAACCTTGATGCTCTCAACTTCCATTTGCAATTTTCATTATCTATGCACACTAACACAAAGTCTCTACAACTTGTTCGTTCAACTTTGTGTTGTCTATTTTTCCTGATTGAATGTAGCCTTATTGCTTGTGATAGGATTTTTTTGCCTTTGTAAGATTGATGTAATTTTACTTCACGTTCATTCAGATCTGTTATTACATCATCAGATCGTTCTTCTGTGTATGATCTGCCATGTAGTCTGTCTTGTTGTTGTTTAATAACTTCCATGGCAAGCTGATCAGCATACTGCGTTCCAATTTGGCAATCTTGTGTTGTTAGTGGAACAAGTTTGGAATTCCATTGTGTTGATCTGATTGGCGTTACATCATGAATCCTATTTTCTTCTACATTTATCAAGTTCTGTAAGATTATTGTGCATCGCCTGCTGTACACATTATCTATAATCAGTGGGAACTTGCCTTGCTGACTTCCATAAAGAATTTAAAGGTTGATTCATCTGATATAGTGATCGGTGGAATGGCGCTTCTATTATGAAATTTGATTGACAAGGTTGTTGTGTTTGTGTCTAGCCTTATTGCACTGCATACCAAGTTTTGCATTTCTCTTAACGAAGTAGTTGATGGAACTAGTAGGCTAGTAACTTCAAATTTGTTGTATTGGTTACTGTTAGTCCACATTCCGTTGAAATAAAGTACAATTGGAATCATCTCCATTGTATGACAACTGAATCAACATTGTACAGTAACCATATCAAGGTTAGTCAGTAACCAACATATATGTACTTAGTAACCAGAACATACAACATAATTTCCAATGCATTTTACAATCAAATCACTCAGTGTAATGAGTTTGTTACCAATTAAAGACTAACAATTGTATAAAAGTAACAAATGTAACTAATTAGTAACCTTCAATATAAAACACATCGATATTAAAACACAGTAATATTATACAGTAACCAAATTAACATTATATAGTAACTGAATCAAAATTATACAGTAGCCAATATGTATATACATAGTAACCAAAACATAAAACACATTTGGTCATGCAACTTACAATCAAAACACTCAGTATAATGACTTTGTGACCAATTAAAGATAGAAAAATTGCATGAAGGTAACCAATATATGTAATAAGTAACCATCAATATAAAAATCATCAGTATAAAACACATTAATATTATATAGCAACCAAATCAAACATTATATAGTAATCAGATTAATATTAGACAGTAACCAATATATATATAGTTAGTAACCATAACATAAACACATTTTTTCCATACATTTTACAATTAAAACACTAAGTATATTGACTTTGTGTCCAATTAAAAACCGAAAAATTGGATGAAGGTAACTAATATATCTAATAAGTAACTATCAATATAAAAAATATCAATAGCCCAATCAACATTATAAAGCAACCAAATCCAGATTAGATAGTAACCAAGATGTATTTACTTAGTAACCATCAATATTAAACACATTTTTCCATGCAGCTTACAATCAAAACACTCAGTATAATGACTTTGTGACCAATTAAAGACAAAAACTTGCATGAAGGTAACCAATATATGTAATAAGTAACCATCAATATAAAAATCATCAGTAGAAAACACATTAATATTATACAGCAACCAAATCAAATATTTTACAGTAACTAAATCAATATTAGACAGTAACCAATATATATAGTTAGTAACCAGAACATAAACACATTTTTTCCATGCATTTTACTATCAAAACACTCAGTATACTGACTTTGTGTCCAATTAAAGATCGAAAAATTTGATGAAGGGAACTAATATATGATTATGTAGTGACTACGGGTAAATATATGCATATAATTTTGAAAGTCATATACCTCAGTATACAAATATGTAACCTGTAAAATTCCAGAATTTTAAATTATAATGTTAAATATTTATTGAATTATATAAGCATTTAAAGGATGTGTTAGTGGATGTGTTTATTGTTAAATAAATAATTGTTCAAATTTGATTCAATTTGGTTAACTATTTGTTAAATAAATAATTAAGGAAATTAATTATTTTTGCTAAATTAATTTAATTTAATTATTAAGTTAGAGAATTTTGATTAAATAAATTATTATATTTTAATTTGAATTTATAAATTAAAAGGATGTGTCAGTGGATTAAATAAAGTTATGATTATAAAGAAAACTATAATTATGAGATAATGATTTATGTGTTAAAGTAATTTAATAGATTAATATTTAATTGATTAAATCGATTATTTAATTTAAATAGAAGTGTGACAAATAACCTTGCTATAAAGGAGTTATTAAAATAAATTAAAAGAGTTTAATTTTAGTTTTTGCCAAACACGTCTTAATGCATAATAAGTCTTTAATCTAATAATGTTTTATCAAACAAGGTATAAGGATTAATCCATTTGTTTTAATTAACTTTACCAAACAAGGTGTAAGGGTTAATGTGTTATTTTATTTTGATTAGCAAAACAAGCCTTATGACTTTTGATTTTCAAATAAAACATAACTGATATAATTATATCTATATTTATATTATATCATTAATATATATTGTTACTATATACGTTATATTGTTAGTACGTGTGTTAGAGAAGAAGACTCAATTGAAGTTTACAGAGAGAAAAGAAGAGAGGAAGGAAGGCTAGAGAAATTGAGAAAGGAATTGGGGGAGAAGAAGCTTGATAATCAAAAGGATAATCTAACTCTAGGATATCATCTTTTTAATCAAAGGTAGGAGCTCAATCTCTTTCTTTAAAAGTTTAGTTTTCCTCTTTCCAAAAAGTCTCTGTAAAATATTTGTATAAGATGAATTGTTGATATGTATATAGTTTTGTATGATTAGTAGTTATAAGGTTGTTTCATGAGTTTGTATGTGATTATAGAGAAATTAAGTGAGGTATGTATACAATTTGTGAAGAAAATATTACAGAGTATTCATATGAAAAATATATGAGTATGACTAAGTTTAAAATGAAATTAAGGTTTGATTAATTGTTAATATATATAAATTGACTATCGAATTTGATAGAGTATGTATAATCATAACCATGGTATTTTGAATTAACTGTTTAGTTGAAAAACAAAATCAAAGTGTTGATTTTCATTGAAAACATCAAAAGTGGAGTTTTTGCCAAAAATATTGAAATTGGGTGTTGTAAATTTGATGTTTATGATATTTTATGGGTAGAATCATGTTAGAAGTCTTCACAATATGATTACATGAAGTCTCTACATGAATTTCATGTTAATTAGTCTATTAGATTGGAGCTTGTAGGCCAAATTGGCTTTTTCTTGTACTGTTGCCTAAGCTGTCAGTCGAAACTGCAGTTTCGCGCCGCGGCGCGACCCAGCAGTACGTTAGTGGCGCCGCAGCGCCGGTACCACGTCGCAGCGCGGCCTTGTAGCTTTATTCTCGAGCCGCAGCGCCATCTCCGCGCTGCAGCGCGACCCACAGTATAAACTGTGGCGCCGCAGTGCGGGTTAGCAGAATGGTCTGACAGTGTGCATTTTGTACTCAAAATTTGAAGGAATTGTTATGTGCTAATAGTAGGACTGTTAAATTATGATTTCAGTATTTCTATACCATGAATGAGCATGTTATTAGCCATTAACTTGTTTGTAATTCGATCATGTGAATTGAAAATCAAACCTACATGATGTATATACTTGTTGGTAAAGACTAATTATGTCATGATGACATATATATAGGGTATTGAGATTCAAGTTGTAAGGTTTAGCTTGTGCTCAAGGCAAGTTCCCTAACCTTTGCTACTTTATTATTCAGTAAGGTTACTTTTCACTGTTATGTTATACTTGTGCAAATTCTCTATTTCTAATATCTTGTTCAACGATTTATTGTCATGCAAGTTCTCTAACTCGATCTCGAGTTGATATTTTTGAAATATGCTTGGGGTTAATCATTACTGATTATACCATGTCTATGAATTATTGATTCGCACTCTGTGCACATTGTATGTATTCATCAGGTATGAAAGGCTGATCACCTTCATTACCGTTTGGTTCAGTTGATTTATTCATGTTCATTATTCGTTCAACTATGAAAATTTATTCATGCTCTTTCACAATGTATATATTGTAGAAAGTTAGCCAGCTTATTGTTCAATTCTTTTAATCATGATATATCCTTAATTGAACTTATACTTGCTGGACAAAATTGTTGCTCACCCTTGCTATATCATGATAAACATTGCAGATTAGGATGAATACATCGGATACAGGAAAAGTCAAAAGACAAGTCAACTTTGGATTATGTGTGCAGATAAGTTTGTAATAGTAATGTAGGATAATAACCTTGTATGTCTGATATGATATTGATTTAGGTAGTATATGAAGGTTCTCGACCTTGGGAATATTGTGTAATGTTTAATGTATAAAAGTTTTAAATATTCCGCGTTTTTAGTGATTTTAATATCGACTAATGATGTAAAATTAGAGGTTGAATGTATGGTTAATGACCGAAGTCGAGTTTTTAAATGGTATGAATTTTGGAGTCGTTACAGTTGGTATCAAAGCTGTAGGTTATAAACCTTTGGTAGGAGTACCGCAGGCTATAACCTTAGAGAAGAGAGATGAAGATAGTGAACGAATAAGCTCAAATAGAGTTTGAACAATAAGGGATTAAAACTTGCGTGAAAGGATTCAAAGAAGAATCTCGCAGAGTTATAAGGAATATGAATGTGGGGTTACCCAACTCCAATAATAAGGATGTAAGGTGATAATGAATAGACAATGTCTATAAAAAGAGTGTGAGAAAAAGTTAAGAATAGAGAGTTATATCTAAGTGGTACAATTGTACTCTTTAGTAGTTGATGTATGGTATCTGGGCTAAACGATTCCTTCATAGAGCGGAGGTATATACAAACTAGCAACTCGGAACCTAGTTTGTTGGTTGTTTGTGGGAAACCACTCAGCGTACCATATTAAAACTGTTAGAGACTCGATGTGTACCAAGTGTGTAACTCGAATAAATGTTGAGTGATGTAAATGAAGTTAGAAATTCTTAAAGGAAGAATTGTTATATAAACAAGATGATTCAAAGAAGAATCTTGAAGAGATATAAAGATAAGAAATGAGAGTTTCCTAACTCCAAAAGCCAAGATAACGAATAATGTCGTAAATGAAAAAAAAGGGGAAAGAATGAGGATCGTAAAACACAGGTTAAGAAAAGAATTTTAAGGGAGATGATTATAGAATAAGATCACGACGTGATCTGTTTAAGTTATAAAAGGAAGATGGTTTGTAATGTTTGAATAATTATAGCTTAATGCTATGAAGATGGTGTACTATAAAAAAGTACGAGATAACTCATGAGGAGTTATAGATAATGTGATACGAGGAATTCGTATCGAGTAAAGAGCAAGTTATGAGCAAAATAGAGTTAGTTGGGTTTTCAATTGAGGACTCATGTGATGACTGAGTTGTACAAACCTTTGTATGGACGAGGGTTTTGTGCTTGCACTTAGTTTATCCCATTGATAATCATTGAAATGTTTGTGTCGCGCTATTTGCTATATGCCTGTTGAGAAGGTGATTCTTTTCTCATGTGTATAACAGATAGGTAGAGTTTAGTTAGAGAATATTATAAAGTTAAGTGCGAGTTCTTAAAACTCATACTTATGGTAGGTTCGTGACTCATAATTATATGGTATGTTTTTGAACCCCTCAGCGAATGGACGCCTATGGTCTGAATATGATAAGTTCTTAAACTCATATGATTGTGGCAAGTTCCTGAACTCATAACGTGTGGTAAGTTTGACGAACTGGGTATAGATAAGTGTGAATGGAGTATTGAGGATGATAGGAATAGATAGACCTATTAAGCAATGGATCATTATAGAAAGTGGAGTTGATAGTGGAAGCATAGGTATTCTAAATCTACTAGCTATACTAGACTTTCAAAATTTATTGACTTCGTGCTGATGTTTATATTTTTTTTTCGTTTCTTGAAAAACATTGGATCAAATGATGGAACCAATGAGTTTTAACAACAATATTATTATTCGTATGTCTATGCTAATTGCTTCGACTAGACAAAAATAATTTTCGATATATCAAAATGTATTTTATAACATTAATGCATCATGTAACCTGGTGCAAAAATGATAAAAACGATGGAGTCATCAATGCAATATTAGCTAGTGTTAGATGTGATCCAAGGATTGTCAGCCCAGTATGGTATGATGTAGTATGATAAAATCACCAAATGACGGAATCCTCAACGGACTGTAAATACAGTGCGGTATCATGACGTAATAATTTTTTTTTTGAGATTTCTTTAAGATATAAGAATATATATTTGTATATGTATATTTCGATTGATGTTCGAATTGTTGTAGAAGTCTCTGCTATTTGATTCAGCTAGACAAATATTGAAAGATGTTCATGAAATTCTAGAGTTTCTTGAGAAGTTATGCCAAACCAAATTGTTTTGGTGCGAATTCAGATGTTGAAAAGCTGAGATGAACAACCCTATTATTAGGGGTTGCGCTTAGTTTTATACTTTGCGCTAAAATATTTGTATACAATACATGTACAATAGGTTGATCACCTAGAGTACTTGCGGAGGGTGTTTTCAGTCTTTGTGATTGATAAACATTCTGCCAAAGAGGGTTTAAAGTGTGAAGAACCGGGGGTGAAGCACTATTAAACCTAGAGAATAGAGTTCATGGTCTTGTGACCCTCAGCATGGTTTGGAATCTTTTTAATTCCTGAGTTATTCATACTGCTTCCCAGTTATTGAGCAATTGTGGAAGATTCTTTCTATTCTGAAAGGTGAAAGTGGAAAAGATGAGAAAATTAAGCAAAACATAATAATGGAATTCCTGAAAGTAGAGGAATGTGAAACTCTTAGAAGAGGAAGAGGTGATGAATATGATGATTATAGAAAGATCTTTGTGAAAAAAAAGTGGTTATTGAACCCAATGAATGAATAAAGTATTATCATAAAATCTACTTTGATAGATTGAATGAATGAGGATTAATAAATAAAATTTCGAGGACGAAATTCTTAGAAGAATGGGTGAATGTAATATCCCGAGTGTTTATGATAACGATCCTTAGAAAAATAAATGAATTGGGTTAAAGAATATATAATATTTGATAGATGACTGTGTTTAATTGAAGGTTATGTAATAAAACCTAAAAGTTGTTGAAAAAATGAATGAAATATATATATATATATATATATATATATATATATATATATATATATATATATATGTGTGTGTGTGTGTGTGTGTGTGTGTGTGTGTGTGTAAAACCTTTTGCTAAGTTAACGTGTTGAAGTTATTCAACGATAATTGTGAAATATTTTGCGAAAATCGAGTAAGGGAGGTTTCGTTGATTTCAAGGACAAAATCCTTATAAGGAGGGAAGGATGTGACATCTCGGATTTTTGAAGAATTAATAAATGAGAATTTAATAAATAAAATTCTTATTTTAAGATGTTTAAGTATGAGTATGTGTATATGTGTTATATATTGTGAAATATGTAAATTGGTGTCAAGAGAATTTAAGTGTTAATTGCTGTTTAATTTGTGTTAATAGTCTGAGTTATTTGTTTAATCTGTGTCTTCGATTCTGGGGACAAAATCTTTGTAAGTAGGAGAGAATGTGACGAATGAATTGTTTGAATTATGATTCTAAGGACAGAATCATTGTAAGAAGGGAATGATGTAATATTCCAGAATTTTAAATTATAATGTTAAATATTTATTGAATTATATAAGTATTTAAAGGATGTGTTTATTGCTAAATAAATAATTGTTCAAATTTGATTCAATTTGGTTAACTATTTGTTAAATAAATAATTAAGGAAATTAATTATTTTTGCTAATTTAATTTAATTTAATTATTAAGTTAGAGAATTTTGATTAAATAAATTATTATATTTTAATTTGAATTTGTAAATTAAAAGGATGTGTTAGTGGATTAAATAAAGTTATGATTATAAAGGAAATTATAATTATGAGATAATGATTTATGTGTTAAAGTAATTTAATAGATTAATATTTAATTGATTAAATCGATTATTTAATTTAAATAGAAGTGTGACAAATAACCTTGCTATAAAGGAGTTATTAAAATAAATTAAAAGAGTTTAATTTTAGTTTTTGCCAAACACGTCTTAATGCATAATAAGTCTTTAATCTAATAATGTTTTATCAAACAAGGTATAAGGATTAATCCATTTGTTTTAATTAACTTTACCAAACAAGGTGTAAGGGTTAATGTGTTATTTTATTTTGATTAGCAAAACAAGCCTTATGACTTTTGATTTTCAAATAAAACATAACTGATATAATTATATCTATATTTATATTATATCATTAATATATATTGTTACTATATACGTTATATTGTTAGTACGTGTGTTAGAGAAGAAGACTCAATTGAAGTTTACAGAGAGAAAAGAAGAGAGGAAGGAAGGCTAGAGAAATTGAGAAAGGAATTGGGGGAGAAGAAGCTTGATAATCAAAAGGATAATCTAACTCTAGGATATCATCTTTTTAATCAAAGGTAGGAGCTCAATCTCTTTCTTTAAAAGTTTAGTTTTCCTCTTTCCAAAAAGTCTCTGTAAAATATTTGTATAAGATGAATTGTTGATATGTATATAGTTTTGTATGATTAGTAGTTATAAGGTTGTTTCATGAGTTTGTATGTGATTATAGAGAAATTAAGTGAGGTATGTATACAATTTGTGAAGAAAATATTACAGAGTGTTCATATGAAAAATATATGAGTATGACTAAGTTTAAAATGAAATTAAGGTTTGATTAATTGTTAATATATATAAATTGACTATCGAATTTGATAGAGTATGTATAATCATAACCATGGTATTTTGAATTAACTGTTTTGGTTGAAAAACAAAATCACAGTGTTGATTTTTATTGAAAACATCAAAAGTGGAGTTTTTGCCAAAAACATTGAAATTGGGTGTTGTAAATTTGATGTTTATGATATTTTATGGGTAGAATCATGTTAGAAGTCTTCACAGTATGTTTACATGAAGTCTCTGTATGAATTTCATGTTAATTAGTCTATTAGATTAGAGCTTGTAGGCCAAATTTGTCTTTTCTTGTACTGTTGCCGAAGCTGTCAGTCGAAACTGCAGTTTCACGCCGCAGCGCGGCCCAGCAGTACGTTAGTTGCGCCGCAGTGCTGGCACCACGCCGTAGCATGGCCTTGTAGCTTTATTCTCGAGCCGCAGTGCCATCTCCGCGCCACAGCGCGACCCACAGTATAAACTGTGGCGCTGCAGCGCGGGTTAGCAGAATGGTCTGATAGTGTACTTTTTGTACTCAAAATGTGAAGGAATTGTTATGTGCTAATAGTAGGACTGTTAAATTATGATTTCAGTATTTCTATACCATAAATGAACATGTTATTAGCAATTAACTTGTTTGTAATTCGATTATGTGAATTGAAAATCAAACCTACATGATGTATATACTTGTTGGTAAAGACTAATTATGTCATGATGACATATATATAGGGTATTGAGATTCAAATTGTAAGGTTTAGCTTGTGCTCAAGGCAAGTTCCCTAACCTTTGCTACTTTATTATTCAGTAAGGTTACTTTTCACTGTTATGTTATACTTGTGCAAATTCTCTATTTCTAATCTCTTGTTTAACGATTTATTTTCATGCAAGTTCTCTAACTCGATCTCGAGTTGATATTTTTGAAATATGCTTGGGGTTAATCATTACTGATTATACCATGTCTATGAATTATTGATTCGCACTCTGTGCACATTACATGTATTCAGCAGGTATGAAAGGCTGATCACCTTCATTACCGTTTGGTTCAGTTGATTTATTCATGTTCATTATTCGTTCAGCTATGAAAATTTATTCATGCTCTTTCACAATGTATATATTATAGAAAGTTAGCCAGCTGATTGTTTAATTCTTTTAATCATGATATATCCTTAATTGAACTTATACTTGCTGGGCAAAAATGTTGCTCACCCTTACTATGTCATGATAAACATTACAGATTAGGATGAATACACCGGATACAGGAAAAGTCAAAAGACAAGTCAACTTTGGATTATGTGTGCAGATAAGTTTGTAATAGTAATGTAGGATAATAACCTTGTATGTCTGATAGGATATTGATTTAGGTAGTATATGAAGGTTCTCGACCTTGGGAATATTGTGTAATGTTTAATGTATAAAAGTTTTAAATATTCCGTGTTTTTAGTGATTTTAATATCGAATAATGATGTAAAATTAGAGGTTGAATGTATGGTTAATGACCGAAGTCGAGTTTTTAAATGGTATGAATTTTGGGGTCGTTACATAACGAATCAATAAACAACCAATAATCATTATAGTAGTTTTGTCTCTGGTTACTGATTGTAAACCGAAATCATAAATCTATTGTTTACTTACATATGTAATCCTTGAACGAAGAATTCCAATCTCCTATTGAACTTGAATGTTCTGCTGATATGGAAACTTTGGAATCATTTTTGGAAACTCCGGAGTCGTCTGTTGATTTCGTCTTCTTCGATCTTGAATGTTCTTTTGATTCCGTCTTCTCCGATTTGCAAAATTCGTCTTCCTACTTTATCATTATTCTGAATTTAGGAGATTAATTGGTTACTGATATCACAGATTCGGCAACTGACGTGGAGGGCATTTATTGCTCCTTAATTTCCGTATTAATGTGAAATTGCGGCATACTAATTTATTGCAGTATTTTTGTAATTATTTTGTAGATGCACTAATGTTGTAATTACTTTGTAATTATTGTATATTAATGTAAAGGACCCCAAATTTAATATGGTCCAATATTTAATACAGGCACGGTAATATACATGGATTTTATCTACCACTTTTATTTAGACTAGCAAAATAGTTAGCCCATATATCATTAAATTGATGGTTCCATGTAATTTAATAATTCTTGATAGTACACCATTAACCTTATTTATCACTAAATAATACTTTTGAATGAAATCGATTATATCATAGTATAATTATTTCCTTGAACACATAGGTAGGTTCATATCAAGAATCTTTCTCAATTAAGTCATGTTGATTTTCTTTTTCATTCTTGGTATTTAAATACTATTATAATAAAGTAAATTCAATCTACCTCATTTACTATATATAGTTTTGTAATACTTGATAAATTATTAAGTAGTAAATACTTCTAATGCCACAACAATTAAGTATAAATAAAATAAAATAAAATTTATACCCAAAATTTGATATTATAATAACTGAATATTACATAGAATTTTCTGAGTCATTACATAGCTTATTTAACTCACAAAATTATCATTTGGACTTCAAACACTACCGTCGCAAACGTTGCTAACACTGATAGCTGAACAAACCCATAATTTATAATTTTATATTTATCTATCTATTACTATATATAAAGGCACAAAATGAGGTAAATCGTTGGTTTGATAGTCCTTTTAGGGTGGCAATAAATTTTCTTTGGTCATAATTAATTTTCTCCAACAAATATTATTACATAAAGTATTGTTGGTTACGATTAGAGTATATATTGTGAGTACTAAATATGTACACATGATGAAATAAAAATTGATACACCTATTTATTATACTTATAATAAGCGGTTACATATTGAATATTACATAAAAATTGAAACTATATTAATAATAACGGTTATAAGAATGTAAAGAAAAATGAGTTTGTTTGATTTTTATAGTAAAAGTCTCTACTAAGAGTTACATTCACATACACATGCATGCATCACATGAAATTAATTTTATGAAGGATGGTGTCTAGAATGAAGATAGAGTATGTTTGATAAGGTGAAAGTATGATGTTGAATTTAATATTACTTATATATTTTGTTCATGTTTACTTAGAAGTTTTCTTTCGATTTCATAATTTGTTAAACTCAAAAAGAATTTATTTTAAATTTTGAATTTTGTGGGTATATTCACAGCAAACCATCACGAGACACAACTATTTCACTTGGGATAAGCTTGGGGTTTAAAGACTTGTTGCACATGCTAAGTGCAATCGTGTTTTTTACGAAAATGGGGTAGTATAGTTTTTGTTTTATTTTTATTTTATTTTTGTTTTACTCAGGACGTGCAAAAGATATGTATGAGGGTATTTGATAGACTCATAATTTATATATTTTATTATTCCTAATTTATTCCTTGTATTATATTAGTTTATTTAATTAATATGTTTTATTTTATTTTGTAGGGTTTTATATTTTGTTGCAATAAAGTCAAAATTTTGGCGATCAATCAATATTTAATACTCAAATTTATGGAAGGGAAGTGCTAAGAAGATTCCTATAAGGAGAAGGAAGGAGGTGGAACAATCTTGTTATGTAAGTCAAATCAAATGAAGGAAATGAAAGTCCATCTAGAAGATCTGTTTGAAGGAAGTTGATTACCACTAGTATATAAGAAATTAATTGAGCCTTTTGATGCTTATGAATTATAAATTGAGGATTACCAAGAGAGATTTAGAGAGGAGATATTAGGAATTTTTTATGTATTAATTTAGGTCAGGAGTAGGAGTAGATTAAATTATTTCCTCATTGTACACTCGTTGAATGATTGTTAATAAATGGAGTTTTCTTATATATTTGTAATCTTCTTCTTCTTCTTCTTCTTCTTCTTCTTCTTTATTTTAGTTATTTTATTTATTTTCATGTCTAGTTAATTTCCTTAATCTAGGATGAAGATGACATTAAATGATTATTTATGACAATATTCTCAATCTCCTCTATTAATTGTGCTTTAATGTTTAATTGATTTCGTCTTCATGTTTCGTTATTAAAATATGTTAGGATTTGTTAAGTTATGGATATTTAAATTTGATGATACAAGTGCAGGCAGAAGAAACATATTTCTCCTAACTGACCCAATCCAAAGAAGAATAATGGGTGTTTTGTCTGTGGTTCAGTTGACCATATGGAAAGGAATTGTCTGAAGAAAGGAGTCAACGAAAGAAGCGGCAGCAAGGGGAACAACAGTGACAATTTTACAATAACAAGTCCAGCTCCACCAAATAGGCCGACAGCCCGAACTTTCAACCTGAAGGTCTAAGATGCAGTTGCATCTGCTGATGTAGTTTCAGGTATCGTCCCGATCAATAATATTAATGCTTATGTATTGTTTGATTTGTGCGTGACATCTTCTTTTATCTCACATGAATTTGCTAGAAAGTTATGCATGACTCTAAAGAATGTAGAGATTTCACTAAACATAGAAGTTGCGAACAAAGAAATAATCGACGTTGAGCACGTTTATAGAAATTATTGCGTTAAGATACAGGGTCATGAATTATCGGTAAATTTAATTCCTATTCAGTTAGAGGAATTCGATGTAATATTTGGAATGGCTAGGTTATTCAATCACAGGACAGTAATTGATTGCCACAAGAAGCTCGTAAACCTTAAAACTGCGAAGTGTTCTAAGGTAGTGTTTTATGGAAGTAAATCGTTAAGGCACTCTGGTTGTCTGACGATAATGCAAGCAAGTAAATTGTGTGGCGCCTCCAAAATTAGGTATACATCACCAATCTTGAGTCGCCAGATACATGGTACAGAATTCAAATACAACTTAATAATACAACTGTCGTGTACAATACGACAGAACATAAACTGTGAGTTTGAATACAAATATTATCTTCTAGAGAGTATCCATACTCAAAAGGAGTCCTCATTATAATTATTATCACACTATTACATAGAATAGTGAGGACTACTAATGCTATCATCTAGGACCATCACTCTGTTCCCCGACTAGTCCCAGCTACGTTCTCATTTCCTGAAGAGAACAGTGAAAGAAAGGGTGAGCTCAACTAGCCCAGTAAGAAATATTATGACTAAGATAATGTAGAATAAATTATCATTAGTCTTCAACAATGTTAAACTGATAAAATACAATAGACATCAAGTTTAACTGCAGCGGAACCAACAATCCATTAAAAGAGTCAAGTAGAGAATAAAATCTACTATCTTTTATGATTTAAAAGGTTTTTCATGACTTTTATCGCTGAGACTCAGCAAAAAAATAATACACATCATCGAATCACCCCTGCACTACGGCCAAGGATATTCTTTAGTATCATGACCACGAATTATCCATGCACTACGAGCCAAAGATAATCGTGTTTTCATCAACGTCCTGATCATGCCATAAAATAATTCATCTTTGCACTACGGCTAAAGAGAATCCATAGCCATAATCATACCAAAAACTGTCCATCAATGCACTACGGGCCAATGAGGACTTTTTCCACATTATTTGTAACATTACGGTCATGATTACACCGAATAATCCCTGGTCATAATCATACCAAGTCCATCTATGCACTATAGGCCACAGATGACTTTCAACATAATATAAACATGAGGATGATGACAATGATATAAGAATTCAATAAAACAAGTTCAAGAATTAATTTATCTAGGAACTGATAACGTCCAAATTGTCAACATGATACTTTTGTGTAGAGTAAAATTCAAGAATGCTCAGAAGAATATTTCCATGAAAAGATACTGGATGAAGCGCAAATATCAAGGATATTCTACTAATTTCATGGAGTATAGAAGTCAAAACTTTAACCAACTGAGTATAATAAAGAATGGAATAATAAAAGAAATCATCATGTATGCGGTACTTCGCATAGACAGGTTATTCCAACAGAATAATAAGTAACTGAATCAGGTCAGGTGAAATTCGCACCGACAGGATGTTCCAATAGAATAATAAAGAATGGAATAACAATAAAAATCACCATGCATCCGATACTTCGCATAGACAAGTTATTCCAACAGAATACTAAATAACGGAACCAGGTCAGGCAAAATTTGCATCGACAAGATGTTCCAACAGAATAATAAAGACGGAACCAGGTCCGGTGTAAAACACACAGACATGATGTTCCAACATAATAATAATAAAGACGGAACCAGGTCCGGTGTAAAACACACAGACAGGATATTCCAATAGAATAATAATAAAGACGGAACCAGGTCCGGTGTAAAACACACAGACATGATATTCCAACAGAATAATAATAATGGAATAATAGAAGAATTTCACCATGTATGCGGTACTTCGCATAAACAGGTTATTCCAACATAATAATAAAGAATGGAATAACAGAAGAATTTCACCAAGTATAGGGTAGCCTGCGTATACAGGTTATTCCAACAGAATAATAAATAATGGAATAACAGAAGTTCTCTTCATGAATACAAAAGAAATAATACCCCTTACGAGTACAACAAATAATATCCCTTACCTTTGAAAGAAGAGTATTTCGACTGGTAGGGCGAGAATATACTCGAAGAAACTTGTACTACGCTCACAGCTTTCTTAAACTCTAAAGAAATACGCTCAAGATTATAGAAGAAGAACTCTCTCAATAGTTTTTCTATCTAGAGTTTCAGTAAATTCATAAGAAAATAATGAAGGAATGTGCTTCTATTTATAGGAAAATAGAATGCATAGTAACTAATCCATGAACGGTCCAGATTGATTTACTTTAATTTGACGGTCCATATTTAAAGAAATTTTTTTTAAATAAAATATAATATATTCTATTTATAGAATAACTTTAATAAAGTATTCTATTTTATATAAAAAGATGTTTCTGTTTTATTACGTTAATAATACGAATAAAACAAAACTTCATTATCGCTAAATAATTCATATTATTAATTGACAATAATTTAATCAAACTGAGTGACTAATCACGTAAGCCTCAATAATCAATACCGTATGCTACTATGCAACCACACGTATTACTGTACTTTTACTACCGAGTAGTTCAACAGTATCAATGGTAAAACTTCCGCCGTTATTATTAATAAAATATTTTTGTCGTTTTCTCAATCTGACAATAATTCCGTTGTGGGGTCCACCAATAATTGTGCCGTCGTACGAATATTCCCCGACAAAAATAATATTTCCCGACCAATCGAATATAATACAACAACTTGCATACTTTGCAAAATTTATAAATACTACCCCCAACTATAACATTATCTTAAATTCACACCATAATATTTAAAAAAAATATTTCGAAAAATTAAATCTTTATTCATAAAATCTGGGGTTTCATAATCCCCCTCCTTATGAAATTTCGCCCTCAAAATTTTTGTACGTACCTGGTATGCCGAACAGATGAGGACACTTTGTCAGATTCTAACTCTTGAGGTATAACCTTTGAGTGTTGAATACATTCTAGGATTTTAACAGGTACATCTTTATACGTTAAATTATCCGCTATCTCGTCTGGTTCTAAATCAATAATGTGGTTCGGATCGTCCACATATTTACGTAACATCAATACGTTAAAAAATGTTATGAACATGCGACATACTTGACGGTAAAACGAGTCTATAAGCCACAGTTCCTACTTGATCGAGGATTTCAAATGGGCCAATTAAATCGAGGGTTGAGATTTCCTCTCTTCAGCAACTCTTGCTTTTAAAATAATGCCCTCTTGAATCTTCTTCTTAGTATTCATCAGCTCCGGGTCCGTAGCTTGCACGGCTTTAACTTTATCGATTAAAGTCGATTCTAATCGTATATTCGTTATCTTCACGTGGGTCCCTAGAGTCTTTAACTCTATCTTCATCATTTATAGGTTATACGAAATGGGTCTTTGTGTTAACAATATCTCACTCGCATACGATCTTCTACTCAACGCGTCAGCTACCACGTTCGCACTTCCACGATAATATTGAATGGTACGATTGTAATCTTCAACAGCTCGAGCCAACGTCTTTGGCGCATAATACGTTCGTTTTAGTTGAAAAAAATATTTGAGGGTTTAAAAAATGGGCCGGACCTGGTTCCATTATTTATTATTCTGTCGGAATATCCTGTCTGTGCTTTACGCCGGACCTGGTTCCATTATTTATTATTCTGTCGGAATATCCTGTCTGTGCGTTTACGCCGGACTTGATTCCATTATTTATTATTCTGTCGGAATATCCTGTCGGTGCATTTACGCATGACCTGGTTCCACTACTTATTATTCTGTTGGAATAACCTGTCTATGCGAAGTACCGCATGCATGGTGATTTCTTTTGTTATTCCATTCTTTATTATACTCAGTAGGTTAAAGTTTTGACTTCTATACTCCATGAAATTAGTAGAATATCCTTGATATTTGCGCTTCATCCAGTATATTTTCATGAAAATATTCTTCTGAGCATTCTTGAATTTTACTCTACACAAAAGTATCATGTTGACAATTTGGACGTTATTGGTTCCTGAACAAATTAATTCTTGAACTTGTTTTATTGAATTCTTATATCATTGTCATCATCCTCATGTTTATATTATGTTAAAAGTCATCTGTGGCCTGTAGTGTATAGATGGACTTGGTATGATTATGACCAGGGATTATTCGGTGTAATCATGACCGTAATGTTACA
Organism: Panax notoginseng; assembly: GCA_016801055.1. Lineage (NCBI taxonomy): Eukaryota > Viridiplantae > Streptophyta > Magnoliopsida > Apiales > Araliaceae > Panax > Panax notoginseng. Next base: position 40,571,248 of record CM029019.1, read on the forward strand.
AATGATATGGAAAAAGTCCTCATTGGCCCGTAGTGCATTGATGGACAGTTTTTGGTATGATTATAGTTATGGATTCTCTTTAGCCGTAGTGCAAAGATGAATTATTTTATGGCATGATCAGGACCGTTGATGAAAACACGATTATCTTTGGCCCGTAGTGCATGGATAATTCGTGGTCGTGATACTAAAGAATATCCTTGGCTGTAGTACAGGGGTGATTCGATGATGTTGATTATTTTTTTTAGCTGAGTCTCAGCGATAAAAGTCATGAAAAATCTTTTAAATAATAAAAGATAGTAGATTTTATTCTCTACTTGATTCTTTTAATGGATTGTTGGTTCCGCTGCAATTAAACTTGTTGTCTATTGTATTTTATCAGTTTAACATTGTTGAAGACTAATGATAATTTATTCTGCATTACCTTAGTCATAATATTTCTTACTGGGCTAGTTGAGCTCACCCTTTCTTTCACTGTTCTCTTCAGGAAATGAGAACGTAGCTGGGACTAGTCGGAGAACAGAGTGATGGTCCTAGATGATAGCATTAGTAGTCCTCACTATTCTATGTAATAGTGTGATAATAATTGTAATGAGGACTCCTTTTGAGTATGGATACTCTCTAGAAGATAATATTTGTATTCAAACTCACAGTTTATGTTCTGTCGTATTGTACACGACAGTTGTATTATTAAGTTGTATTTGAATTCTGTACCATATATCTGACGACTCAAGATGAGTGATGTATACCTAATTTTGGGGGCGTCACAGTGTATGTGGGCAAGGAGGGTAAGCTTTTCTTTTCAATTTAATTGAATTGGAAAAGAAAAATGAATGAAAGTGCCTCATATTTAAAAATTTTTGGAGTTGGGGGCAAAAATACAATTTTGGAAATCTGCTTTAAAAAGCAATGACTTATATTTAATATTTTTGAAATGGATGGTCGAGATGAATCAGAAGAAATTTTTATGCAATAAGGCAAACAGATTGCCAACTCAAACAAAAAAGTTTGTTTATAATTTTATCAACTTGAGCATTTAATTTGGGCAGGTCATATAAGAAATTCAGCGCATGGCTTTTAAAACTTCCAGCAGAATGGTCATGCATGGTCAAAGCTAATAAAAGCTTTTGGCCTTTATGAAAAACAACTAGCTTTGTCCCATAAAGAAGGTCTAAACCTATTGATCTTTCCAGCACATACAAGCTAACAAATTCAAGCATATGACCCATTCAGTCATCATAGAGATTTAATCCTTAGAATTTTTTACTTATGCATATTTCGGATATATATATTATATATGCATGCAATTTTTAGAAATATTTTGCCCATTTTTATGAGAGTGATATTTTAGAAAATAATAGATCTCTTTGCCTTAAAAAATGATAATATATAATCTAATTTATTTAACACTTGATATTTAAATTATCAAGGTCAATAAGATCAATTCAATATGATTTAGAAAATATTTTAGGTCAAAGTAAAATAAGATAGTTAAAGTAATTAAATAATAAAACATATGGAGAGAATTTTACCCTTTTAATTAATTTAATTACTAATTATTGTTATTATCAAAATAAACTAAACGTTGGAGACCTATCAGTTGACATATTTGATGAGGAAGTCAATGAAGTCTTTGTGGACAGAAAAGTGTGAGGAGAGCTTTCAGGAGCTCAAGAAAAGATTAAGTGTTGCGCCAGTCTTGCCCTTACTAGATGAGACTGGTAATTTTGTGGTGTATAATGATGCTTCACATAAGGGACTTGGATGTGTGCATATGCAGCACGAGAAAGTCATTGCATATGCATCATGAAAGTTGAAAAATTATGAGAATGGGTATCCTACTCATGATCTAGAGTTAGAAGCAGTGGTTCTTGTCTTAAAGATTTGAAGGCATTAACTGTATGGCAAGAAGTGTGAGATATAAGGAGTTGAACATGAGGCAAATAAGGTGGTTATAATTGATCTAAGATTATGATTGTGACATTCTATATCGCCTAGGAAAATCAAATATGGTGGCCGACACCTTGAGTAGGAAGGGTCGAAAAAAGTTAATGATGTTAACAACTCAAGAAGAGTTGGTAACAACAATGATGACAATGGAATTAGAACTAAACTTCCTAGGGAATCGGATGAGAAGTTATTTATGATGGATACTTGTCCAACTATTTTGGACAGAGTAAAGAAGGCACAACTCAAAGATGAGGTGTGTGAGATGATCAGGAAGAGAATTTCCAATGATGAGGAAATCAATTATAAACTCGATAATGAGGGAATGCTTAGATTTGAAGGAAGAATTTGGGTTCCGACCGTGCCTGAACTTAAAGAACAGATTTTGCAAGAGGCACATTGTTCGAGGTAATCGATACATCTTTGTAGTACAAAGATGTATCAAGATCTCCGACAACATTTTTGGTTGCCAAACATTAAGAAAGAAGTCGTAGAATACGTAAGTAGGTGTTTGACTTGTCAGAAAGTTAAAGTTGAACATCAAAGGCCAACTGGGTTGTTACAATCGCTAGAAATTCCAGAATAGAAATGGACGATGGATTTGTAGTAGGACATCTAATTACGCAGAAAGGGTTTAACGTTATATGGGTTATAGTTGATCGACTGACCAAATCAGCTCATTTCTTATCGATTAAGGTAAAGTTTAATCTAGATAAGTTAGCTAAACTTTATTTCAAGGAAATTATTTTCAAACATGGAGTGTAAGTTTCAATCGTGTTGGATAGGGATCCACGGTTCACGTCGAATTTTAGGAAGAGTTTGTAAGAGCATATGGGAATACAGTTGAGGTTAAGTACACGTACCATCTAGACCTGGTCAGCCGCATGTGGGCCTGGCGGGACCCACTGCATCGAAGTACGCTCCCTCGATCGACGCTTTGTCTGCTGAAAGCTTCATAACTTGTAATCCAGGAAGATGGTTCCATGACTAGAATATTATCTTCAGGTCTTCGCAGGCAGTCCGTTGAGCTGTCATGCATAATTTGCACTTGAGATTGCTACGATGGCTCTTTATGACCAACTGTGACGCCCCCAAAATTAGGTATACATCACCCATCTTGGGTCGTCAGATACATAGTACAGAATACAAATACAACTTACTAATACAACTATCGTGTACAATACGACAAAACATAAACTGTGAGTTTGAATACAAATATTATCTTCTAGAGAGTATTCATACTCAAAAGGAGTCCTCATTACATTTATTAACACACTATTACATAAAATAGTGAGGACTACTAACAAATACTATCATTCGAACCATCACTCCGTTCCCCGACTTGTCCCAGCTACGTTCTCATTTCCTGAAGAGAACAGTGAAAGAAAGGTTGAGCTCAACTAGCCCAGTAAGAAATATTATGACTAAGATAATGCAGAATAAATTATCATTAGCCTTCAACAATGTTAAACTGATAAAATATAATAGACATCAAGTTTAACTGCAGTGGAACAAGCAATCCATTAAAAGAGTCAAGTAGAAAATAAACTCTACTATCTTTTATGATTTAAAAGGTTTTTCAACACTGTTATCGCTGTGACTCAGCTTAATAAAATAATCCACATCATCGAATCACCCCTGCACTACGGCCAAGGATATTCGTGTATTCATTAATGGTCATGATCATGCCAACAACTGTCCATCAACACACTACGGGCCAATGAGGACTTTTACCACATCATTTGTAACATTACGGTCATGATTATACCGAATAATCCCTGGTCATAATCATACCAAGTCCATCTGTGCACTACAGGCCACAGATGACTTTCAACATTTTATAAACATGAGGATGATGACAATGATATAAGAATTCAATAAAACAAGTTCAAGAATTAATTTATCCAAGAATTAACAACGTCCAAATTGTCAACATGATACTGCTTTGTGGAGTAAAATTCAAGAATACTTAGAAGAATATTTTCATGAAAAGATACTGGATGAACCGCAATTATCAAGGATATTCCACTAATTTCATAGAGTATTGAAGTCAAAACTTAACCGACTGAGTACAATAAAGAATGGATAACAAAAGAAATCACCATGCATGCGATAGACCGCACAGACATGTTATTCCAACAGAATAATAAATAATGGAACCAGGTCCGGCGTAAACGCACAGACAGGATATTCCGACAGAATAATAAATAATGGAACCAGGTCCGGCGTAAATGCACAGACAGGATATTCCGACAGAATAATAAATAATGGAACCAGGTCCGATGTAAAACACACAGACAGGATATTCCGACAGAATAATAATAAAGACAGAACCAGGTCCGGTGTAAAGCACAGACAGGATGTTCCAACGGAATAACAAAGACAGAATAATAGAAGAATGTCACCAAGTATATGGTATTCCGCATATATAGGTTATTCCAACAGAATAGTAAAGAAATGGAATAAAAAAAATTCTCTTCTTGAATACAAAAGAATAATATCCCTTACCGTTTTAAAGAAGAGCTGAAATAAGGAAGTAGTTAAGTAGCAGAATACTCTTCTTCTTTCTCTCTATAGTTTCTCTCTATAGTTTCTCTCTCTAGAGTTCAGTGAATTCGTAAGAAATAATGAAGGAATGAGCTGCTATTTATAGAAAAATGGAAGGGCACTGTTCATGAACGAAATAATTTTACAGAGTCACGGACGAAAGATAATCTTTCTTCTTTTGTTTTCAGACGCAACGTAATTATCCCACATGTGAAATCCTTTAATTCAACGACAACTTATATATATATATATATATATATATATATATATATATTATAAAATAACATGTTGGCCACTTCTATTATATATATATATATATATACATCCCCCCATTTTAGACTCCACCTTCCCATAACATCATTTCTCCCACCAAAATAAATTCATGTCCTACAAATATAAAATACTCACCACCACCCACCAAAATCCCTATCACACACACACACAAAAACACACACAGCTGTCAAATACACACACACACACACACACACTCACACACACACACACACACACACACATATATATATATATATATATATATATATATATATATATATATATATATACTTCATGACTTTCTTCCGATAATTATGAAAAATGGGTAAATAGGGATCCAAATAATAAATAAAACTGAGTGACTTCTCACGTAAGCATCAATAATCAATACCGTGTGCTACTATGCAACCATGCGTATTACTGTACTTTTAACACCGGGTATTTCAACAGTTAACGGTAAAGCTTCCGCCGTTATTTTCATAAAGTATTTTTGTCGTTTTCTCAATCCGACAATAATTCCGTTGTGGGCTCCACCAATGATTGTGCCGTTGTACGAATATTCCCTGTTAAAATGAATATTCCCCGACCAATCGAATATTATATAACAACTTGCGTACTTTGCAAAATTTATAAATATTACCCACAACTATAACATTATATCAAATTAACTCCATAATATTCAAAAATGATATTTATAGAAAATTCATTTTTATTTATAAAAGTTGGGGTCTTACACCATATCTGCAGTTGGATGACTATTTAATTATGTCTTTCCTCAGGGTTATCTCTAAGGACTGATTTGATGTCCCGTAAGGCTGTCTTCGGGTTTAATTGTTGTTGTAGTTTCCTGAGGCTATCTCTGGGGTGTGATTTTTGTTTGTAGTTTCCCCGGGTTGTCTTCGGGGTGTAAAAAGATGCTTTTTCCCTCTTACATGGTTAGTCCAAGGAAAGCAAAATTTTGAGTGTCTACAAGATTATTGATAAATCAGACTGACGCAAATACACTAAGATAAATACAAGCACATTACTGTATGAGATATAAAATAATAACATAAGAATTTTACGTGGAAACCCAACTAGGAAAAACCACAGGGAGATATCTCAGAAGTTCACTATAAAAATAATATGGAGATTTTAAACTCTCTATTGAGAAATAAACCAACTATTTATTTCTCTCTAGTTCTTTAATGCTCTTCTTGAGCTTTCTCTTTCTAACTCTCTTTTGCTTTTCTAAGCTTGGTGTGTTTCAAATGAAGAGCCAAAGCTCCCTTTTATAGGAGAAAAAATGATCTTGAATGTCATCCCCCAACCGCTAACAATCAATGGTCATTTATGAATGTCATCCACCCAACTACTACCAACCAAAGACAATTAAATACAAGGCAGTACTTTCAAAAATCTCTACCTTAACTTGTATTATCCAAATATTATGAACTTCATCGCGATTGTGAATGTATCCCTCTCCCTGGATACTTCACCACGAACTCAACATTCGATGAAATGATTTAAGTCCAAGCAATACTTGAACTTTTCTGTTGAAATTGACTTTGTGAACATATATGTGGCATTCTCCTTTGTGTGAACTTTGCGAACTATAATATCACCAATGTTCAGCCACTCACGAATCTTGTGATACCGAACATCTATATGTTTGGTCATGGAATGGAACACATGGTTCTTCGCTAAATGAATAGCACTTTGAGTATCATATTGTATATGGATACTGCCCTGCTTGAAACTTAGTTCTTCAACTAGCCCCTTTAGCCACAAAGCCTCTTGCATGCCTCTATCAATGCCATATTCTCAGCCTCTGTTGTTGATAATGCTACTGTAGACTGCAACACTAACCTCAAACATACACATCCTCCACAAAAGGTGTATATAAACCTTGTTGTAGATCTCCTTGAATCTAGGTCTCCAACATAATCTAAATCAACAAACCTGTAACCTCACTTCTTATGGTATCACAATCAAATATAAGACCGTAATTGGTTGTACTTGCTAGATAATGAAAAATCCATTTGACAACATTCCAATGCTCTTTCCCTGGATTTGCCATATACCTGCTAACCACATTAACTGCATATGAGATATCTGGCCTTGTACATACCATGGCATACATGAGATAACCCATTGCATTTGCATATGGTACTTTGGACATATACTCCACCTCATCCTCTGTCAGTGGGCTCAATTGTGAAGACAACCTGAAATGTGCTACCAACGGAGTGCTAACTGGTTTAACATTGTGCATGTTAAACCTCTCTAAGACCATCTGCACATATCCTTTCTGAGTTGGCCATAGTTTTCTTGCCTGACGATCCTTGTGAATTTTTATACCTAGGATCTTATTGGCTGACCCAAGATCAATCATGTCAAATTTACCACTCAATAAATTCTTCAGCTGAAGAACATCTGAATTCCTCTTTGCTGCTATTAACATATCATCGACATATAATGTCAGCAATACTAGAGAACCATCATCAAGGAATCTAAAATACACACATGGATCATACTCCGAACTAGAGTAACCATGAGCCACCATGAAGTTGTCAAACTTCATGTACCACTGTCTCAGGGATTACATCAAACCATAGAGAGACTTCTTCAAACTACAAACTAAGCCCTCTTTCCATAGTTCAATAAACCCCTCAGGTTGCTTTATTTATATCTTTTCTTCTATATCACCATGGAGAAAAGTTATTTTCACATCAAGCTGCTCTTACTCCATATCCTATGATGTTACAATAGATAAGATCAACCGAATCGATGTGTGTTTCACAACTGGTGAGAAGATCTCATTGTAGTCGATTACCTCTCTTTGAGAGAATACCTTTGCCACTAACCTAGCCTTAAATCTGTCACCTTCTTTATTAGACTGAGCTTCCTTTTTCCTGAACACCCATTTGCATCATATAGCCTTCGATCCTTTTCGAAGTTGAACTAACTCCCAAGTCTGGTTCTTCTATAAAGACTCCATCTCTTCTACCATCGCTATCGCACATTTATCATTATTCTCATACTGAATAACATCTTGATAGCTAGTTGGATCTCCACTACCAACAATCAAGACAAAGGTAACCATGTCATCAAACTCATATCTTTGCACTAGTTTGCTGACTCGCCTTTCCCTATCTATAAAAGGATTATAGGACCTCTCTTGGGGATCTGAAGAATGATCATCTTCAATCTCTTAAGGAAGCTCCACCTCAACTGGGTGTTTTTGCAACTCACTTGTGTAGATTCTTCACTCTCGAACTTGTTCAACATTTGTTTCTCATTGAACACCACATCTCTGATGACAACCTTCTTCTTGAATACTGGATCCCATAACCTGTATCCCTTGACTCCATTTTCATATCCAAGGAAAATACACTCTTTTGACCTTGGATCAGGTTTGTACTGTCGCTCCTCGACGTGAAGATGAACATAAGCTGGACAACCAAAAAATTTCATCACAAAAAAATCAACTGGTTTCCCACTCCATACCTCCTCGGGGATTTTATAATCAATTCCAGCTGAAGGAGATCGATTTAATTATAAGATAACATATTGTGTTGATTGCCTCAGCCTAGAAACTCTTGGGTAAACCTGCATTTAACCTCATACATTTGGCACATTCCAATAGTGTTATGTTCATCCTCTTTGCAACCCTATTTTGCTTTGGAGCTCTTTTGGCTGAAAAGTGTTTGGTGATACCTTCATCCTGGCAGAATGGTAGGAATGACCTGTCATTGTATTTCGTGCCATTATCTGATCTAAAATACTTCAACTTCTTTCCTGTTTGATTTTCTACTTTAGCTTTCCACTGCTTAAAGATTCTAAAAACCTCAAACTTTCGCTTCATAAAATACACCCACACTTTTCTGGAGTCATCTATGAAGCTGACAAAATAATGGGCTCTACCCATTGATATATGCTTGATCGGGCCCTAAACATCTGAATGTACATAATCAAGTACGTTCTTACTGGTATGTGCTCCTGCCTTGAAGCTTACCCTTCGTTGTTTGTCCTACATGTAAAACTTGCAAAATTCCAAATTGCACGTTTTGACACCATTCAACAACTGGCTTTTATGAAGTTCTTTCATTCCACCTTCACTCAAATGACCAAGTTGCATATGTCATAATTTTGTGCTATCACTATTGGAATTATCCTGCACAGAAATTGCTGCTCTACCAGTAAATGTGTCCCATATCAACTTGTAGAGGGTACCTGTGACGCCCCCAAAATATGTCCATACAACCCATTCTGAGTCGCCAAATACATGGAACAAAATTCAAATACAAACTTAATTTACACAATTATTAATTGTCGTGCAGAATACGACAAAACATAAGCTGAGAGTTTTAACACGAATATTGTCTCGTAGACAATATCCAAACTCAAATGGAGTCCTCATTACAATTATTATCACACAATTTTATAAAATAGCGAGGACTACTATAGCCACCATCTTGGACCATTACTCCATTCCGAGACTAGTCCCAGCTATATTCTCATTTCCTGAATAGAACAATAAAAGAAAATGGTGAGCTCAACTAGCCCAGTAAAGAATATTATGACTAAGATAATGTAGAATAAATTATCCTTAGCCTTCAACAGTGTAAAAATTGATAGAATACAATAGACAACAAGTTTAATTGCAGTGGAACAAACAATTCATTAGAAGAGTCAAGTAGAGCATGATGTCTACTATCTTCAATGATTTAAAAGTTCATCCTCAATATTTTATCTTTGTAACAAATCTCAATAAATAATCCACATCACCGAATTATCCATGTACTACGGGCCAAGGATATTTGTTAGTATCACATCCACGAATTATCCGTGCACTATGGGCCAATGATATTCGTTGTTATCACCAGTGGTCATGATCATGTCAAACAATTGTCCATCAATGCACTACGGGCCAATGAGGACTTTTACCACATTATTTGTAACATTATAGGTCATGATTATACCGATATATAATTCCTTATCATAATCATACCAATCAACAGTCCATCTATGCACTATAGGCCAAATATGACTTTTCACCACAATATAAGCATGAGGATGATGACAATGATATAAGAATTTAATCAAGTGAGATCAAGGATAAATTTTAAAAATTTTGTAATTCAATTTATCTAGAGTTCAAGAATATCCAAATTGTCAACATGATAACTACTTTGTGGAGTAAAATTCAAGAAAAATATACATGTATCAAAAATAATTTGGAGAGAAAAGAAATCAATTTTTATCGTGAATAGTACTCTGGAAGAATAGTATCTCATGAATAGTATCGTATGTATGAATAGCGCCCATGAATAGTACTCCGACATGAAAAGATTAAAATTTAATTAACAATAATGTTCAAAAAAATATTTCAGTGAAATGATACTAGATGAAGCGCAAATTTCAAGGATATTCTACTAATTTCAAGGAGTATAAAAGTAATACTTATCAAAATGAGTGTAGATTTATGAATATGAAACGAAATAATATTACTTATGTAACAACCCGATATTTTCTATATAAATAAATCAGAAATTTTGCGTATAAATTTTTTTTTAATTTAAAGATGAGGATTTGTACAAGATAATGTGTATAAGTAATTATGTGATAAATAAAAATATATTTATTACATCAATATTTATAAATAATTTTATTTTAGAATTAATTATTATTATTAAGTATATTCTTAGAATAATTAATATGGTAGAAATATTTTTATTAATTATTTTCCATGAAAATATAATCATATATCATTTAAATAATATAGGGAGTGATTTTTAGAATAATTATAATAATTATTTTATTATATAAATTTTAGTACAGATTATTAAGTTAATTATTTTATCTTAATTATTAAGGTTAAATATGGTAGAATAAATCAGATATGGAATCCAAACCCTAATTTTGGATTTTTATCAAGGAATGAGAATAATAATATAAAATTAATTATATTTTGATTTTTTAGTGCTATAAATATGTACTGTAGGTACGTATTGATGATAGTTGGTCAATTATGGTGTTTAATTTCAAAACCCTATTATTAATTGGTTAAACCCTAGTTTTACTAGGGGAAACCTTAATTTGAAAATCAATTGAGTTTAAGACTGTGATATAACTGTGTTATATGATTTATGATGTGTGTTATATAATGATTTGATTAATTAGGTCAACCCTAATTAACATTTAGATTGAAAAATTTAGAAACCCTAAATAATTTTTAGAAAACCTTAAGTTATTTAAAACCCTAATTTTAATGTTAAACCCTAATTTGAAACTCAAATTAGAGTTCGAGATTATTTGTAATTGTGATAAAGTGATTAATTTGTAAGTATTAGAATTATAATTGTTAATCATGAAAATCCTAATTACTAAACTAGAAATCCTAATTTCTATATTTAGTAACCCTAATTAGTAATTTTAAAACCTAATTACTAATTGTAAACCCTAATTGCTAAATTAGCAAAATTAGTTATAGTTAGAGATATTAAACCCTAATGTTCCTGTATAAATTAATTAGAAACCTAATCTAATTAATAAACCCTAATTTTCTAATTTTAGAAACTAAAATTTTTATTTTATTTTTATTTTGTGTAAACCCTAAAATGTAATTCTAGAAAAGCAATTTTTGGAAAACCTTAGGGTTAAACCCTAAGGGTCAAACCCTAAGGATTTGCCAAATGTTAAGAATGCCATTAAATTGGAAATACAAAAGACATTTTTACCCTTAGTTGTATTATTTGAGCTTGCTTGCAAATCTTTCCAAGATGGGAGTTGGTAACGTAATGTGTTGACATTGTGACTAACAAATAATCAGTAACACGCCACCTTTACCAGCCATGTGCATTATAACATTATATATATAGATTGGAGAGAGAAAATAATTCATTTGTTAGCTTATTTTTGTAAAACTCTCATCCTTGAGCCTTTCTCTCTAAAACCCATGAGATTTGGTAGTATATCAGTCACATAATCAAGCCCCATGAACACCATAACAAAATCAGAAGCACAGAATCAGAAATTGATCAAAGAAGGTATAAAACCCTAGCAAGATTTCTGTCCATAAATCTGTTATTTGATGTTGTTTTTTTTTTGTTAAACATGTTAGATATAGTGTATAATGATGATCTAGGTTGCTAGATGTTAGATCCATAACATCTAGAGGCTCGAATTTGACATTTTACAAATTCTGGAAAAAGGTTCACCAGTCGTCTGATAATGAATGTTAGTGGCCATAGATCTCGATATGATATGTGTTTTTGTTGTTTTATTGTTTGATCTTGTAGTGTGTCATGAGATCTGTGTTCTGAAATTCATTGGAGGTCTATATTAGGCCTAGATTGATTGGAATTGTTGGTCAAAAGTCGTTGACCGACCATGACCGGACCATTTCTGGGCAACCCAGAAATGGGTTTTCAGTGTCTGAAAAGTTGTTGTTGAGCCTTGATCTTGCTGTTGGATGTTGTTTTGTTGTTGTTGTTGTAATAGATTTGTACTATAGTATATGGATTACAAGATTAAACTTTTGTATAGCCTAAATATCAATCTGATCGAAATCAGTGGAAGGTCAAACTAGGCCAGAAGATCACGAACTTGGTTTTCTGGGTAACCCAGAAAACTTAAGAGCGTGATCTCTGACAAGGTTTGACCGGTCGGAATTTGATGATTTTATTGTGATTTTGTTGATGTTATGTAATAGATCTCTTGTCCTACGTGTTGGCTACATACTGCACCCTTTATATCACACAAACATTACATGTATTACAAGTAGTAGAAGCCCAAAAGTGGACAGTCGAACTGTTCTTCAGTTCTGGGTAACCCAGAAATGAAGAACAGGTCTGACAGTCCCTTTGAAGGCTCATATCTCGTTCGTTTAATGGTTGTTGATCATGTTTATTAATGGATAATGTAGTACTACACTTGCACTACAATTTCTGACCAGCAACGTGCCCAGAAACACATTACAATGTTCTTAATTCACGGTCAAAGTAGCTATGTCGTGCACTGCTATGAATGTTCTTGAGGGTTCAAGAACACCTACGGCGACGCTTTCTGTCGCTAAAGGCTATAGCGACAGATTTAAAAATTATATTTATTTTATTTTTCAAAAATCATTTAAAAATAGAAATTAATTATTGAAAATACAAAATAAATTATTAAAAATTATTTTTAAATTCTGAAAATTAGTTTTTAATTATTTTGAATATATTTCATAAATATTTAATATTTTTAAAATATTAAAAGTATTTTATTTATTTAATAATAATATTAAATAAATTAGATAAAAATGATTTTAATATTTAAAAAATCATTTAAAATTATATTATGATATAAGAAAATATTTGAAGTTATTTTTAATGACTTTTAATATTTTGTGATAAATTTCATTAATAAATGATAATTAAGTTATTTACTAAATGAATTAAATAAATTAATTAAAAATAATTTTATTATATTAAAAATCATTTTAAACAAAAATAAGGTATTTAAAAATATTTTAAGTTATAAAATATAACTTTCAATATTTAAAGGTAAATTTTATTAATTAATTATTATTAATGAAATTAAGGTTATTTACTAAATATATTAGATAATTTAATTTAAAAATGATTTTAATATTATGAAAATTATTTTAAACAAAAATAAAGTGTTTAAAGATATTTTAAGTTTAAAATATAACTTTTAATATTTAAAGGATAATTTTATTAATAATTTAATATTAATAATTATTAATTTATTATTAATGATATTAAATTTATTTAATAATTATATTAAATAAATAGTTTTAAAATGGTTTTATTAACTTAAAAATTATTTAAAAAGGATATAAATGAATTAAAAATATTTTAAGTTATGAATAATGACTTTTAATATTTTGATAAATAACACATTAATACTTTAATATTAATGATAATTATTTAAAAATGATTTTAATTATTTTAAAAATCATTTAAGGGTAATATTAATACTTTAAAAATATTTTAAGTTATTATAAATAACTTTAATATTTTGGTAATAGTTTCATTAATAGTTTTATATTAATTAAATATTAATGATAACAGAATTATTTAATATTTAAATCATTTAATAATGATTCTGATGTTTTTAAATTCATGATAAATTATAATAAATATTTTAAAATTATATTAAGTCATTTAAAAATAATATGACTGATATTAAGTTACAGGATCGAGTCTTAGACTCGATAATTACCCAATAAAGTTGTCGGTAGACCGACACATTTCAGAAATTGATCTGGATTTTGATAATTTGATTAGATATAAGTGATTATTTGTGATTCAATGGTTATTAAACATATGTGCCAATGTGATTAGGGTATGTGCTGACTGCAATAAGCAGTGTTATGTGTTATAATATGATATTCTAATCAGTAAAATGATCTTATTACTGATAAGTGGTTATATAAAAGATAAAACTAAGTTGTAAATTATAAGCAGCGCATCAGACAAGTATCCTACTTTTGCATTTCCTTTACGCAATGGACATGAGTAAGAATATTTCTAAATTATATTAATACTGTACATATTACTAACCCTATACTATATACGCTCATTGATTATCAACATGTTAGTATATGGTAATTCAGATATATATTCTGTTCATTAATTTCTATAAATGGTTATACAAGTGTCCCCACTTGGATAATCATTGTATTTAATCACATGTTGATACACCTTTGTTAATTACCTGTATATATATATATATATATGTTGAATTATAAATTATTGTTGAACAAGATAAAACCTTTGGTTTGAAACCCCGACAAGTATGAACATCCCGTATACGGGAAAACTTTTTATGCACCCAAGGTGGACAGAGTGAACGATAACTTCGTTCTTGAAATGTAGTATTGATCAATGCAGGGTACAACGGGCTGGTCACCCCCGTGCTCGTAAGTTATGACGGTTTACAGATGAATTTCTGTTTAACCTTTTCGAAAATGAAAACAATGTTCATAGTATGTCACCGTAACTATAGTTATAGTCATTACGTAGTTTCAAAAATTTGAAAGAGGGTTGTTATGTTATTATAATCGGTACAGATTACTTCACAACTATGAATAGCGCCCATGAATAGTACTCCGACATGAAAAGATTAAAATTTAATTAACAATAATGTTCAAAAAAATATTTCAGTGAAACGATACTAGATGAAGCGCAAATTTCAAGGATATTCTACTAATTTCAAGGAGTATAAAAGTAATACTTATCAAAATGAGTGTAGATTTATGAATATGAAACGAAATAATATTACTTATGTAACGACCCGATATTTTCTATATAAATAAATCAGAAATTTTGCGTATAATTTTTTTTTTAATTTAAAGATGAGGATTTGTACAAGATAATGTGTATAAGTAATTATGTGATAAATAAAAATATATTTATTACATCAATATTTATAAATAATTTTATTTTAGAATTAATTATTATTATTAAGTATATTCTTAGAATAATTAATATGGTAGAAATATTTTTATTAATTATTTTCCATGAAAATATAATCATATATCATTTAAATAATATAGGGAGTGATTTTTAGAATAATTATAATAATTATTTTATTATATAAATTTTAGTACAGATTATTAAGTTAATTATTTTATCTTAATTATTAAGGTTAAATATGGTAGAATAAATCAGATATGGAATCCAAACCCTAATTTTGGATTTTTATCAAGGAATGAGAATAATAATATAAAATTAATTATATTTTGATTTTTTAGTGCTATAAATATGTACTGTAGGTACGTATTGATGATAGTTGGTCAATTATGGTGTTTAATTTCAAAACCCTATTATTAATTGGTTAAACCCTAGTTTTACTAGGGGAAACCTTAATTTGAAAATCAATTGAGTTTAAGACTGTGATATAACTGTGTTATATGATTTATGATGTGTGTTATATAATGATTTGATTAATTAGGTCAACCCTAATTAACATTTAGATTGAAAAATTTAGAAACCCTAAATAATTTTTAGAAAACCTTAAGTTATTTAAAACCCTAATTTTAATGTTAAACCCTAATTTGAAACTCAAATTAGAGTTCGAGATTATTTGTAATTTTGATAAAGTGATTAATTTGTAAGTATTAGAATTATAATTGTTAATCATGAAAACCCTAATTACTAAACTAGAAATCCTAATTTCTATATTTAGTAACCCTAATTAGTAATTTTAAAACCTAATTACTAATTGTAAACCCTAATTGCTAAATTAGCAAAGTTAGTTATAATTAGAGATATTAAACCCTAATGTTCCTGTATAAATTAATTAGAAACCTAATCTAATTAATAAACCCTAATTTTCTAATTTTAGAAACTAAAATTTTTATTTTATTTTTATTTTGTGTAAACCCTAAAATGTAATTCTAGAAAAGCAATTTTTGGAAAACCTTAGGGTTAAACCCTAAGGGTCAAACCCTAAGGATTTGCCAAATGTTAAGAATGCCATTAAATTGGAAATACAAAAGACATTTTTACCCTTAGTTGTATTATTTGAGCTTGCTTGCAAATCTTTCCAAGATGGGAGTTGGTAACGTAATGTGTTGACATTGTGACTAACAAATAATCAGTAACAAGCCACCTTTACCAGCCATGTGCATTATAACATTATATATATAGATTGGAGAGAGAAAATAATTCATTTGTTAGCTTATTTTTGTAAAACTCTCATCCTTGAGCCTTTCTCTCTAAAACCCATGAGATTTAGTAGTATATCAGTCACATAATCAAGCCCCATGAACACCATAACAAAATCAGAAGCACGGAATCAGAAATTGATCAAAGAAGGTATAAAACCCTAGCAAGATTTCTGTCCATAAATCTGTTATTTGATGTTGTTTTTTTTGTTAAACATGTTAGATATAGTGTATAATGATGATCTAGATTGCTAGATGTTAGATCCATAACATCTAGAGGCTCGAATTTGACATTTTACAAATTCTGGAAAAAGGTTCACCAGTCGTCTGACAATGAATGTTAGTGGCCACAGATCTCGATATGATATGTGTTTTTGTTATTTTAATGTTTGATCTTGTAGTGTGTCATGAGATCTGTGTTCTGAAATTCATTGGAGGTCTATATCAGGCCTAGATTGATTGGAATTGTTGGTCAAAAGTCGTTGACCGACCATGACCGGACCATTTCTGGGCAACCCAGAAATGGGTTTTCAGTGTCTGAAAAGTTGTTGTTGAGCCTTGATCTTGCTGTTGGATGTTGTTTTGTTGTTGTTGTTGTAATAGATTTGTACTATGGTATATGGATTACAAGATTAAACTTTTGTATAGCCTAAATATCAATCTGATCGAAATCAGTGGAAGGTCAAACTAGGCCAGAAGATCACGAACTTGGTTTTCTGGGTAACCCAGAAAACTTAAGAGCGTGATCTCTGACAAGGTTTGACCGGTCCGGATTTGATGATTTTATTGTGATTTTGTTGATGTTATGTAATAGATCTCTTGTCCTACATGTTGGCTACATACTGCACCCTTTATATCACACAAACGTTACATGTATTACAAGTAGTAGAAGCCCAAAAGTGGACAGTCGAACTGTTCTTCAGTTCTGGGTAACCCAGAAATGAAGAACAGGTCTGACAGTCCCTTTGAAGGCTCATATCTCGTTCGTTTAATGGTTGTTGATCATGTTTATTAATGGATAATGTAGTACTACACTTGCACTACAATTTCTGACCAGCAACGTGCCCAGAAACACATTACAATGTTCTTAATTCACGATCAAAGTAGCTATGTCGTGCACTGCTATGAATGTTCTTGAGGGTTCAAGAACACCTACGGTGACGCTTTCTGTCGCTAAAGGCTATAGCGACAGATTTAAAAATTATATTTATTTTATTTTTCAAAAATCATTTAAAAATAGAAATTAATTATTGAAAATACAAAATAAATTATTAAAAATTATTTTTAAATTCTGAAAATTAGTTTTTAATTATTTTGAATATATTTCATAAATATTTAATATTTTTAAAATATTAAAAGTATTTTATTTATTTAATAATAATATTAAATAAATTAGATAAAAATGATTTTAATATTTAAAAAATCATTTAAAATTATATTATGATATAAGAAAATATTTGAAGTTATTTTTATTGACTTTTAATATTTTGTGATAAATTTTATTAATAAATGATAATTAAGTTATTTACTAAATGAATTAAATAAATTAATTAAAAATAATTTTATTATATTAAAACTCATTTTAAACAAAAATAAGGTATTTAAAAATATTTTAAGTTATAAAATATAACTTTCAATATTTAATGGTAAATTTTATTAATTAATTATTATTAATGATATTAAGGTTATTTACTAAATATATTAGATAATTTAATTTAAAAATGATTTTAATATTATGAAAATCATTTTAAACAAAAATAAAGTGTTTAAAGATATTTTAAGTTTAAAATATAACTTTTAATATTTAAAGGATAATTTTATTAATAATTTAATATTAATAATTATTAATTTATTATTAATGATATTAAATTAATTTAATAATTATATTAAATAAATAGTTTTAAAATGGTTTTATTAACTTAAAAATTATTTAAAAAGGATATAAATGAATTAAAAATATTTTAAGTTATGAATAATGACTTTTAATATTTTGATAAATAACACATTAATACTTTAATATTAATGATAATTATTTAAAAATAATTTTAATTGTTTTAAAAATCATTTAAGGGTAATATTAATACTTTAAAAATATTTTAAGTTATTATAAATAACTTTAATATTTTGGTAATAGTTTCATTAATAGTTTTATATTAATTAAATATTAATGAGAACAGAATTATTTAATATTTAAATCATTTAATAATGATTCCGATGTTTTTAAATTCATGATAAATTATAATAAATATTTTAAAATTATATTAAGTCATTTAAAAATAATATGACTGATATTAAGTTACAGGATCGAGTCTTAGACTCGATAATTACCCAATAAAGTTGTCGATTGACCGACACATTTCAGAAATTGATCTGGATTTTGATAATTTGATTAGATATAAGTTATTATTTGTGATTCAATGGTTATTAAACATATGTGCCAATGTGATTAGGGTATGTGCTGACTGCAATAAGCAGTGTTATGTGTTATAATATGATATTCTAATCAGTAAAATGATCTTATTACTGATAAGTGGTTATATAAAAGATAAAACTAAGTTGTAAATTGTAAGCAGCGCATCAGACAAGTATCCTACTTTTGCATTTCCTTTACGCAATGGACATGAGTAAGAATATTTCTAAATTATATTAATACTGTACAGATTACTAACCCTATACTATATACGCTCATTGATTATCAACATGTTAGTATATGGTAATTCAGATATATATTCTGTTCATTAATTTCTATAAATGGTTATACAAGTGTCCCCACTTGGATAATCATTGTATTTAATCACATGTTGATACACCTTTGTTAATTACCTGTATATATATATATATATATATATATATATATATATATATATATATATATGTTGAATTATAAATTATTGTTGAACAAGATAAAACCTTTGGTTTGAAACCCCGACAAGTATGAACATCCCGTATACGGGAAAACTTTTTATGCACCCAAGGTGGACAGAGTGAACGATAACTTCGTTCTTGAAATGTAGTATTGATCAATGCAGGGTACAACGGGCTGATCACCCCCGTGCCCGTAAGTTATGACGGTTTACAGATGAATTTCTGTTTAACCTTTTCGAAAATAAAAATAATGTTCATAGTATGTCACCGTAACTATAGTTATAGTCATTACGTAGTTTCAAAAATTTGAAAGAGGGTTGTTATGTTATTATTATCGGTACAGATTACTTCACAACTATTGATCTGTTGGAGAAGGATAGTATAAAGAAAATATTTAAATTCTTTCAGCTTATATATATATATATATATATATATATATATATATATATATATATATATATATATATAAGTTATTATAAATAACTTTAATATTTTGGCAATGGTTTCATTAATAGTTTTATATTAATTAAATATTAATGATAATAGAATTATTTAATATTTAAATCATTTAATAATGATTCCGATGTTTGAAAATTCATGATAAATTATAATAAATATTTTAAAATTAGATTAAGTCATTTAAAAATAATATGACTGATATTAAGTTACAGGATAGAGTCTTAGACTCGATAATTATCCTATAAAACTGTCTGTAGACCGACACATTTCAGAAATTGATTTGGACTTAGATAATTTGATTAGATATAAGTGATTATTTGTGATTCAATGGTTATTAAACATATGTGCTAATGTGATTAGGGCATGTGCTGACTGCAATAAGCAGTGTTATGTGTTATAAGGTGGTTATATAAAAGATAAAACTAAGTTACAAATTGTAAGCAGCGCATCAGACAAGTATCCTACCTTTGTATTTTCTTTATGCAATGGACATGAGTAAGAATGTTTCTAAATTATATTAATACTGTACAGATTACTAACCCTATATTATATACGCTCATTGATTATCAACATGTTTGTAAGACCCCAACTTATTAATAAATGAAATTAAATTTCCTCTATTTATTATTTTGAAATAGAAAGGGTTGATTTGATTAATGTGGTTAGTTATGGGTAAAATGCGCAAATATTTCAAATAAGCAAGTGGTTATAAAATATTCATTTTTGGTCGGTGAATATTCGTTTGGTCATGGAATATTCTTGCTGTCGGGGAATATTCGTACGACGGCGCAGCCTTGTGTGGGCCCCATAACGGAAAACGATTGGATGAAAAAAATGACAAGTATAAGTTATTTATAATTAACGACGTAGTTGTTACCGTTAATACTGTTGAAATACCTGGTGGTTAAAATACAGTAGCACACGGTATTGCACCAATTATTGATTCTTACGAAGGAAGGCACTGCTCAATAATTGTTACAGTAGTTACTGTTCAATATTTTATTTTATTGATTCAATAATTGCTACATTGATATTTTATATTATTGCTGTTTCAATAATTGTCACTGTACAGTATTTCTCATTATCAGATTAATAATTCATATTATTTGAATAATATTATTAGATAACATTATTGGCAATGTCTAGAAAGTTCTGTCTAAGGAGAGGTTTGGTCATCTAATTGCGCGCCAGTAAGGAGAAATTCTTATTGGAAAGCCCCCTCTTTCCTGGGAATGGCCTGTTGTCATAAATGTGATTCTGTAATATTATTTGTGAATAATTAATTATTGATTCATATGATAAGGAAATATTTATTTTATGTAGATAACTGAGGGATATATTTTTGTGGTTAAAAATGAAGGAGTTAATGTTGAGGTTTTTATCAGTACTTTTATCGGAATGGAGGTATTAAAAATCAGGGTTTTTAAGATATTTTATGGGGGTTATAATTTTTAATCCGACCGTTGGATCGTGGTAATTTTTGGACATTTTATACATATATAAGTTTAGTATATGTCCACAAATTTTGAACCTTTAAAAATGAACGTATGATTTATTATAAATTTTACGAGATGACTGGTTCAGAAATTGTTGAATTTTCGGAGTTTATCATTTTGGTGAAAAATTCTAGAATTGGTGGGCCCCACTCTTGGTTGGTGAAGAAATGTACTGAGATTTTTATTCAAACGTGGTAGGCTTGAATAGTAGCAGGTAAAGCCATCAGGTTACAGGTTAAGTCTGCTTCGACGTGCTAACATTTTCCTATAAATAGAAGGCTAAGGTAGAATTAAAAATTACACCAGAAATAAGTTTTCTCTCTTTCTCTCTCTAGATTGTTGAGTGTATTTTGTGAGTATTTAGATACTTTGAGAGTTTCTATTCATCAGAGCAAGTTTCTTTCAGCCTTATACCGGTATTCTGACCAGAAGTACTGATATTTTGAGGTAAGGGATATTATCTTCTTTTTAAATGATATTTTCTTCAATATTATTATGTCGAAATATTGATATGAACTTTTTATCAAATTTGGAACTTTTTGTGTCGGGGTTACTATTCACGTATATGTTACTATTCACGTATACGACACTATTCACGAATACGGCACTATTCATCGAAAAATAAAATTTTTTCTTTTTGTCCAAGATATCTATTATGGTTACTATCTTTGATTGTATCCATGTTTTGATCTTTATTTTTAAATTCTGCTTCACAATTGATTATTATGAAATATTATTGATCTTGGATAAACTGTTATACGAATCCCTACTATTTGTCCTCCTGTCGCACTGGATTCATTTTTTAAGATATTTTTTATCATCCCCAGTCCTAAATGATGATATTACTTAATATCTTTGGCCTGTAGTGCAAAGATGTATGATTATCTGATGAATATCTTTGGCTTGTAGTGCAAAGATGAACAGGTGTTGAGATGAACATGACCGACTGGTGATAGAAATGAATATCGTTGGCCTGTAGTGCAAAGATGAATATTTGGTTAAAGATGATTATTAATTGATGTTGCAGGGATAAAATATTGATGATAGACTTTTAAATCTTAGAAGATAGTAGAATTCATTCTCTACTTGACTCTTCTAATGGTTTGCTGTTTCCGCTGCAGTTGTTGATCTAAAATTTGTTGTCGGTTATATTCTATCAGATTTTTTCATGTTAAATACTAATGATAATTTGTTGTATATTATCTTTGTCATAATATTTTTTTACTGGGCTAGTTGAGTTCACCCTTTTCCTTTTTGTTCTATTTTTCTTCTCAGGAGGTGAGAACATAACAGGATGTAGTCGGGGTATGGAGTGATGGTTCTAAAAAGATATTTTAGCAGTCCTCACTATTTCTGTAAAAAAGTATTTGAATAATTATAATGAGGACTTATTTGAGTGTGGATATTGTCTAGAAGACAATATTTGTATTTAAACTCACAGTATGTGTCGTCGTATTTTGCACGACAATTGTATTATTGAAGTTGTAGTTTGCTTTTTGTACCATATATTTGGCGACTCAGAATGGGTGTTGTATACCTATTTTGGGGGCGTCACAGTTGGTATCAGAGCTTAGGGATATGATCCCTGGCTGAGATGTGAGACAAGAACAAGGAAGGGAGAGACGGGGAATTCCTTCGCTAGTATGACCTGCTTAAGTTTATTTGGTGTTTATTTGGTCGGTCAGAGTATAGGGATAATATATGACATGACTATTAACCCTTGTTTTATGGAAGTATTTAAGAATGGCAACTGAGAACGTTAATAATGGAGTAAATCAGACCGTGGAAACACCTTTGATCACTACCTAGGGGAACGTGCAACAGGAAGGCAATATTCCTCCTGTAAACAACGTTATCGAGCAAACTATGAATGATGGAATGTTTAGGAGCTTTTTGCAGTTCATGAAAAATCAGACAAGGGAGATTCGTGTGCAGAATACGGGTGGAAATGATAACAACGCGCGGTTTGTCACAGCCAAGCAATTCAAAGAATTGGGACCACCAGAATTTAAGGGAAAGCCGGATCCGATCATGGCAGAAACGTGGGTCAAGCAAATTACCAAGATATTCGATGTCTTGGGATGCACGGAGGAACAGAAGGTTCCATTTGCCACTCTTTTGTTCTGCGGTGAGGCAGACTACTGGTGGGAGTCTGTGAAGCGTACCCAGCTTGACGCACTCAACATGTCCTGGGAAATATTTCAGAAACTGTTCAATGATAAGTACTTTCCTGAAAGTATTCGTTATATGAAGGAGGTGAAGTTTATCAGACTGGAACAAAACAACATGACGGTGTCCCAGTACGAGGCGAAGTTTGCAGAGTTATCCAGGTTTGAACCTCATTTGGTCAAAAATGAGGAACGAATGACAAGAATGTTTCTAACAGGTCTAAAACCCGACATTCAGCAATATCTTATCTCTCATAAATTTTTTTTATATTCAGTTGTTGTAAACATGGCTCAATTATTAGAGCGAGATAATGAGTATGTGCAACCGAGGGACCACAACCAGGGTCATACCGGTGACAGCAGCCATCAGAGCAATGATAACCAACGAGGAGGGAAAAATACGAACAAAGGCGGTAACCACTTGGGTGGTCATCGTGACCATGATAATAGGAGAGGTGAGTCAAGTGGAAATTTCAGAAAGAGGAGATTTAACAATGACGGGAAGACATCAGCAGCTGCACCAGCACCAACAACAAATTCTAGGGGAGGAGAACGACCGCCAGTTAGATGTTACAAATGCGAGAAAGAGGGACATATCAGCCCAAACTGTCCACAACAATCCAAAGTATGTTACAACATAGCTCAGGATTGTTCTGTAGCAAAACCAAGTTCAACGGGGATGGTGACTCCAAGGGCTATCCCGGATAAGTCAAAATTAGCGGTTCCTAGAAGAGCGTTTGTCGTGACTGGCCAAAACGTGAGGAACCCGAACGAGGTGATCACGGGTAAGCTAATCATAAACTCTTGCAAAGTTTATACCTTATTAGATACCGATTCTACCCATTCTTTTATCTCTCCTGCTTGTGCTCAACGTTTAAACTTAACTCCAGAGAAATTGGACTTTGACTTATCTGTTGAAACTCCGTTGGGTGAAACCTTTGTTACATCTACAGTTTATAAATCTTGCATGATCCAAGTTGACACTAGCACATTACCTGTTGATCTTATCTCTTTAAAGATACTTACTTTTGATGTGATTTTAGGAATTGATTGGTTAACCACTCATCATGCTAAAATTGATTATTTTTGTAAGGTTATTAGTTTTTATATTCCTAACCAACCTGTCATACGAATTCAAACTACTAAACCACTAAAATCAGTCACTGTCATATCAAGCCACAAAGCTATTCGTTTATTGAAAAATGGATGTCAAGCTTTCTTAGCCCATGTTATGGATTTGAACAAAGACAAGTCAGATTTGAATAATATTTCTATTGTTAGAGAATTTCCCGATGTATTTCCTGAAGAACTTTCTGGTCTACCCCCAGAACGTGAAGTTGAATTCTTTATTGACCTTGAACCCGGTACAAAGCCCATTTCTAAAATCCCATATCGAATGGCTCCTATTAAACTTCAGGAGTTAAAAGTCCAATTACAGGAGTTATTAGACATCAGTTTTATTAGTCCTAGTACATCTCCTTGGGGTGCTCCTGTTTTATTCGTAAAAAAGAAAGACGGGAGTATGCGACTTTGTATAGACTATAGGGAATTGAACCATGTCACCATCAAGAATAGGTATCCGCTACCTCGCATTGATGACCTGTTTGACCAGTTGTAAGGAGCACAATTCTTTTCAAAGATCGATCTTCGTTCCGGATATCATCAGCTGAAGATTAAAAATGAGGATATTCCAAAGACTGCCTTCAGAACTCGGTACGGGCATTATGAATTCTTAGTCATGTCTTTTGGATTGACTAATGCTCCTACTGCTTTCATGGATATGATGAACCGTGTATTCAAAGAATATTTAGATCAATTCGTTGTTGTCTTTATTGATGACATCCTCATCTATTCCAAAAGCCGTGAAGATCATGAGCGCCATTTGAAGTTGGTACTGCAAAGGCTTCGTGAAAACAAGCTATATGCTAAATTGAAGAAATGCGAGTTCTGGCTTCAGGAAGTTGCATTCCTTGGGCACGTGGTGTCAAAACATGGAGTATCTGTCTACCCGGCAAAGATTGAAGCCATACAAAGTTGGGAGCAATCGAAGTCGGTGACCGAAGTATGTAGCTTTCTGGGCTTAGCCGGGTATTATCGGAGATTCGTGGAAGGATTTTCTAGAATCGCTACTCCGTTAACTCAGCTGACTCGGAAGGATAAAAAATTCGGTTGGAGCGAGGATTGTGAGAAGAGTTTTCAAGAACTCAAGAGGAGACTCATTTCGGCACCTGTTCTGACAATACCATCTGGTTCGAATGGATTTGTTATCTACAGCGATGCTTCAGGCAAAGGGTTAGGATGTGTTCTCATGCAACATAGAAAAGTCATAGCCTATGCCTCGCGACAACTCAAAGAATATGAGAGGAATTATCCTACTCATGATTTGGAGTTGGCAGCAGTCATTTTCGCGTTGAAGATTTGGAGACACTACTTGTATGGGGAGAAAGTGGAGATCTATACGGATCATAAAAGCCTCAAATATTTCTTCACCCAAAAGGAACTCAACATGCGGCAACGACGTTGGCTTGAGCTGTTGAAAGATTACGATCATACCATCCAATATCATCCTGGAAAAGTGAATGTAGAAGCTGACGCATTGAGTAGAAGATAAAACGCGGGTACGAGTGCAATGGTGTTAACACAAAGGCCCATTTTGTATGATTTGCAAAGGATGGAGATAGAGATGAAGGCTCCAAGTACCCACATGATGATATCAAATATATGAGTAGAACCGACTTTAATTGATAAAGTTAAAGCTGCTCAAGCTACGGACATAGAGCTGATGCGTATGAAGAAGAAAGTGCAAGAAGGTGCTATTCCTGAAGCAAGAATCGATGAAGAAGGAATACTTCGAGTCAACTCCAGACTTTGTGTTCCTAACGATTTTGACTTGAAGCATAGAATAATGATGGAGGCACACAACACACCGTTTGCAATTCATCCTGGGAGTACCAAAATGTATCACGATCTTCGACATACATTTTAGTGGAGTAATATGAAAAGAGAGATCACGGAGTTTATCTCGAGGTGTTTAACTTGTCAACGTGTAAAGGCGGAGCATCAAGTGCCAAAGGGTCCATTGTAACCACTTGAGATCCCAAAATAGAAGTGGGAACACATTACCATAGATTTTATTACAGGTCTTCCCAAGGTTTCTCAAGGCATAGATGCGATTTGGGTCATTGTTGATAGATTAACCAAGTCTGCCCATTTCTTGCCTATACGTGAGACTTATTCCCTTGAACGTCTTGCTAGTATGTACGTGAATGAGATTGTGAGATTTCATGGCATACCAGTAACCATAGTTTCGGATTGTGACCCAAGATTCACTTCACGATTTTGGGTTAGCTTGCAGAAAGCTATGGGCACGGATTTACAATTTAGTTCAGCATACCATCCTCAAACGGATGGGCAATCAGAGAGGACTATTCAAACCTTGAAGATCTATTAAGACTCTGTATTCTAGATTTCAAAGGAAGTTGGGATAAGTACTTGCCACTGGTGGAATTCTCCTACAACAAAAGTTATCAGGCAAGTATAGGTATGGCTCCATTTGAAGCCTTATATAGACGAAAGTATCGTTCTCCAGTATGCTGGGATGAGGTGGGTGAAGCAACATTGTTGGGACCAGAATTGGTACGCATAACTACAGAGAAGATCCAAACAATTCGACAACGTATACAAACGACACAGGATCGACAAAAGAGTTATGCGGATCTTCATCGAAAGGATGTAGAATTCAATATTGGGGATCATGTATTGTTACGTGTTGCACCATGGAAGGGAGTTACAAGATTTAGGAAGAGAGGAAAGCTTAATTCACGATTTGTTGGTCCATTTGAGATTCTTGACCGAATAGGAAATGTGGCCTATAGACTCGCATTACCTCCAAGCATGTCTCGTGTTCATAATGTTTTTCACATATCTGTGCTTCGTAAATATGTGAAAGACTCGAAACACATAATTAAGTTAGAACCAGACGAGATAACCGAAGATTTAACGTACGAGGAGGTACCTGTTAAGATCTTGGATTGGAAAGAGCATATTCTACGCACGAAGGTTATACCACAAGTTAAGATTTTATGGAGAAACCATGCT
Organism: Panax notoginseng; assembly: GCA_016801055.1. NCBI lineage: Eukaryota > Viridiplantae > Streptophyta > Magnoliopsida > Apiales > Araliaceae > Panax > Panax notoginseng. The sequence goes on from CM029019.1 coordinate 40,598,757, forward strand.
ATTGAAGAAATGACCTGGGAGTTAGAATCAGAAATGAAAGCGAGGTATCCTCACCTTTTCGAAACACCAGGTACGTACGTCAATTTCGAGGACGAAATTTCATAAGGAGGGGAGGTTGTAAGACCCCAACTTATTAATAAATGAAATTAAATTTCCTCTATTTATTATTTTGAAATAGAAAGGGTTGATTTGATTAATGTGGTTAGTTATGGGTAAAATGCGCAAATATTTCAAATAAGCAAGTGGTTATAAAATATTCATTTTTGGTCGGTGAATATTCGTTTGGTCGTGGAATATTCTTGCTGTCAGGGAATATTCGTACGACGGCGCAACCTTGTGTAGGCCCCATAACGAAAAGCGATTAGATGAAGAAAATGACAAGTATAAGTTGTTTATAATTAACGGCGTAGTTGTTACCGTTAATACTGTTGGAATACCTGGTGGTTAAAATACAGTAGCACATGGTATTGCACCAATTACTGATTCTTACGAAGGAAGGCACTACTCAATAATTGTTACAGTAGTTACTGTTCAATATTTTATTTTATTGATTCAATAATTGCTGCATTAATATTTTATATTATTGTTATTTCAATAATTGTCACTGCACAGTATTTCCCATTATCAGATCAATAATTCATATTATTTGAATAATATTATTAGATAACATTATTGTCAATGTCTAGAAAGTTCTGTCTAAGGAGAGGTTTGGTCATCCAATTGCGCGACAGTAAGAAAAAATTCTTATTGGAAAGCCCCCTCTTTCCTGGGAACGACCTGGTTGTCATAAATGTGATTCTGAAATATTATTTGTGAATAATTAATTATTGATTCATATGATAAGGAAATATTTATTTTATGTGGATATAAATGAGAGATATATTTGTGTGGTTAAAAATGAAGGAGTTAATGTTGAGGTTTTTATCAGTATTTTTGTCGGAATGGAGGTATTAAAAATCAGGATTTTTGAGATATTTTGCGGGGGTTATAATTTTTAATCCGACCGTTGGATCGTGGTAATTTTTGGACATGTTATACATATATAAGTTGAGTATATGTCCACAAATTTTGAACCGTTAAAAATGAAGGTATGATTTATTATGAATTTTACGAGATGACTGGTTCAGAAATTATTAAATTTTCGGAGTTTATCATTTTGGTGAAAAATTCTAGAATTGGTGGGCCCCACTCTTGGTTGGTGAAGAAATGTGCAGAGATTTTTATTCAAATGTGGTAGGCTTGAATAGTAGCAGGTAAAGCCATCAGGTTGCAGGTTAAGTCTACTTCGGTGTGTTAACATTTTCCCATAAATAGAGGGCTAAGTTAGAATTGAAAATCACACCAGAAACAAGTTTTCTCTCTTTCTCTCTCTAGATTATTGAGTGTATTTTGTGAGTATTTAGATAGTTTGAGAGTTTCTATTCATCAGAGCAAGTTTCTTTCAGCCTTATACCGGTATTCCGATCAGAAGTACTGATATTTTGAGGTAAGGGATACTATCTTCTTCTTAAATGATATTTTCTTCAATATCATTATGCCGAAATATTGATATGAACTTTCTATCAAATTTAGAATTTTTTGTGTCGGGGTTACTATTCACGTATACGACACTATTCACGAATACGACACTATTCCCGGCTAAGCCCAGAAAGCTACGTACTTCGGTCACCGACTTCGATTGCTCCCAACTTTGTATGGCTTCAATCTTCGTCGGGTCGACAAATACTCCATGTTTTGACACCACGTGCCCAAGGAATGCTACTTCCTCAAGCTAGAACTCGCATTTCTTCAATTTGACATATAGCTTGTTTTCACGAAGCCTTTGCAGTACCAGCTTCAAATGGCGCTCATGATCTTCACGGCTTTTGGAATAGATGAGGATGTCATCAATAAAGACAACAACGAATTGATCTAAATATTCTTTGAATACACGGTTCATCATATCCATGAAAGCAGCAGGAGCATTAGTCAATTCAAAAGACATGACTAAGAATTCATAATGCCAGTACCGAGTTCTGAAGGCAGTCTTTGGAATATCCTCAGTTTTAATCTTCAGTTGATGATATCCAGAATGAAGATCGATCTTTGAAAAGAATTGTGCTCCTTGCAACTGGTCAAACAGGTCATCAATGCGAGGTAGCGGATACCTATTCTTGATGGTGACATGGTTCAATTTCCTATAGTCGATACAAAGTCGTATACTCCCGTCTTTCTTTTTTACGAATAAAACAGGAGCACCCCAAGGAGATGTACTAGGACGAATAAAACCGATGTCTACTAACTCCTGTAATTGGACTTTTAATTCCTGAAGTTCAATAGGAGCCATTCGATATGGGGTTTTAGAAATGAGCTTTGTACCGGGTTCAAGGTCAATAAAGAATTCAACTTCATGTTCTGGGGGTAGACCAGGAAGTTCTTCAAGAAATACATCGGGAAATTCTCTAACAATAGAAATATTATTCAAATCTGACTTGTCTTTGTTCAAATCCATAACATGGGCTAAAAAAGCTTGACATCTGTTTTTCAATAAACGAATAACTTTGTGGCTTGATATGACAGTGATTGATTTTAGTGGTTTAGTAGTTTGAATTCGAATGACAGGTTGGTTAGGAATATGAAAACTAACAACCTTACAAAAATAATCAATTTTAGCATGATGAGTGGTTAACCAATCAATTCCTAAAATCACATCAAAAGTAAGTATCTTTAAAGAGATAAGATCAACAGGTAACGTGATAGTGCCAACTTGGATCATACAAGATTTATAAACTGTAGATGTAACGAAGGTTTCACCCAACGGAGTTTCAACAGATAAGTCAAAGTCCAATTTCTCCGGAGTCAAGTTTAAACGTTGAGCACAAGTAGGAGAGATAAAAGAATGGGTAGAACCGGTATCTAATAAGGTATAAACTTCGCAAGAGTTTATGATTAGCTTACCCGTGATCACCTCGTTCGGGTTCCTCACGTTTTGGCTAGTCACGACAAACGCTCTTCCAGGAACCGCTGATTTCGACTTATCCAGGACTGCCCTTGGAGTCACCATCCCCGTTGAACTTGGTTTTCCTACAAAATAATCCCGAGCTATGTGGCCTTCCTTTCCACAGTCGTAACATACCTTGGATTATTGTGGACAGCTTTGGCTGATATGTCCCTCTTTCCAGCATTTGTAACATCTAACTGGCGGTCGTTCTCCTCCCCTAGAATTTGTTGTTGGTGCTGGTGCAGTTGCTGATGTCTTCCCGTCATTGTTAAATCTCCTCTTTCTGAAATTTCCACTTGACTCACCTCTCCTATTTTCATGGCCACGATGACCACCCAAGTGGTTACCGCCTTTGTTCGTATTTTTCCCTCCTCGTTGGTTATCATCGCTCTGATGACTGTTGTCACCGGTATGACCTTGGTTATGGTCCGTCGGTTGCACATACTCATTATCTCGCTCTAATAATTGAGCCCTATTTACAACATCTGAATATAAAGAAAATTTATGAGAGATAAGATATTGCCAAATCTCGGGTTTTAGACCTCTTAGAAACATCCTTGTCATTCGTTCCTCATTTTCGACCAACTGAGGTTCAAACCTGGATAACTCTGCAAACTTCGCCTCGTACTGGGACACCGTCATGTTGTTTTGTTCTAGTCTGATAAACTCCACCTCCTTCATATGATGAATACTTTTAGGAAAGTACTTGTCATTGAACAGTTTCTGAAATATTTTCCAAGATATGTTGAGTAAGTCAAGCTGGGTACGCTTCACAGACTCCCACCAGTAGTCTGCCTCACCGCGGAACATAAAGGTGGCGAATGGAACCTTCTGTTCCTCCATTCATCCCAAGACATCGAATATCTTGGTAATTTGCTTGACCCACGTTTCCGCCATGATCGGATCCAGCTTTCCCTTAAATTTTGGTGGTCCCAATTCTTTGAACTGCTTGGCTGTGACAAACAGCGCATTGTTATCATTTCCACCCGTATTCTGTATACGAGTCTCCCTCGTCTGATTTTGCATGAACTGTAAAAAGCTCCTAAACATTCCATCATTCATAGTTTGGTCGGTAACGTTGTTTACAGGAGGAATATTGCCTTCCTGTTGCACGTTCCCCTGGGTGGTGATCAAAGGTGTCTCCACGGTCTGATTTACTCCATTATTAACGTTCTCAGCTGCCATTCTTAAATACTGCCATAAAGCAAGGGTTAATAGTCATGTCATATATTATCCCTATACTCTGACCGACCAAATAAACACCAAATAAACTTAGTCAGGTCATACTAGCGAATCAATTCCCCGTCTCTCCCCTCCTAGTTCTTGTCTCACATCTCAGCCAGGGATCATATCCCTAAGCTCTGATACCAACTGTGACGCCCCCAAAATAGGTATACAACACCCATTCTGAGTCGCCAAATACATAGTACAAAAAGCAAACTACAACTTTAATAATACAATTGTCGTGCAAAATACGACAACACATACTGTGAGTTTAAATATAAATATTGTCTTCTAGACAATATCCATACTCAAATAAGTCCTCATTACAATTATTCAAACACTATTTTACAGAAATATTGAGGACTGCTAAAACATCTTTCTAGAACCATCACTTCATACCCCGACTAGATCCTACTATTTTCTCACCTCCTGAGAAGAAAAATGGAACAACAAGGAAAATGGTGAGCTCAACTAGCCCAGTAAAGAAATATTATGACTAAGATAATATACAACAAATTATCATTAGTATTCAACAGGGAAAAATCTGATAGAATATAATCGACAACAAGTTTTAGATCAACAACTGCAGCGGAAACAGCAAACCATTAGAAGAATCAAGTAGAGAATGAATTCTACTATCTTCTAAGATTTAAAAATCTATCATTAATATTTTATCCCTGTAACATCAATTAATAATCATCTTTAACCAAATATTCATCTTTGCACTACAGGCCAAAGATATTCATTTGTATCACCAGTCGGTCATGTTCATCTCAACACCTGTTCATCTTTGCACTACGGGGCAAAGATATTCATCAGTTAATCATTCATCTTTGCACTACAGGCCAAAGATATTCAGTAATATCATCATTTAGGACTGAGGATGATGAAAAATATCTTAAAGAAAACGAATCCTGTGAGACAGAAGGACAAATAGTAGGGATTCGTATAACAGTTTATCCAAGATCAATAATACTTCATAATAATCAATTGTGAAGCAGAATTCAAAAATAAAGATCAAAACGTGGATACAATCAAAGATAGTAACCATAATAGATATCTTGGACAAAAAGAGAAAATTTTATTTTTTAGTGAATAGTGCCGTATTCGTGAATAGTGCCGTATACGTGAATAGTAACGTATACGTGAATAGTAACCCCGACACAAAAAATTCCAAATTTGATAAAAAGTTCATATCAATATTTTGGCATAATGATATTGAAGAAAATATCATTTAAGAAGAAGATAATATCTCTTACCTCAAAATATCAGTACTTCTGGTCGGAATACCGGTATAAGGCTGAAAGAAACTTTCTCTGATGAATAGAAACTCTCAAAGTATCTAAATACTTACAAAATACACTCAATAATCTAGAGAGAGAAAGAGAGAAAACTTGTTTCTGGTGTGATTTTTAATTCTAACTTAGCCCTCTATTTATAGGAAAATGTTAGCACGCCGAAGCAGACTTAACCTGCAACCTGATGGCTTTACCTGCTACTATTCAAGCCTACCATATTTGAATAAAATTCGCAGCATATTTCTTTACCAACCAAGAGTGGGGCCCACCAATTCTAGAGTTTTCTACCAAAATGATAAACTCTGAAAATTCAACAATTTCTAAACCAGTCATATCGTAAAATTCATAATAAATCATACGTTCATTTTTAACGGTTCAAAATTTGTGAACATATACTCAACTTATATATGTATAACATATCCAAAAATTACCACGATCCAACGGTCGGATTAAAAATTATAACCCCCACAAAATATCTCAAAAACCATGATTTTTAATACCTCCATTCCGATAAAAATACTGATAAAAACCTCAACATTAACTTCTTCATTTTTAACCACCAAAAATATATCCCTCATTTATATCCACATAAAATAAATATTTCCTTATCATATGAATCAATAATTAATTATTCACAAATAATATTACAGAATCACATTTATGACAACCAGGCCGTTCCCAGGAAAGAGGGGGCTTTCCAATAAGAATTTCTCCTTACTGGCGCGCAATTAGATGACCAAACCTCTCCTTAGATAAAACTTTCTAGACATTGCCAATAATGTTATCAAATAATATTATTCAAATAATATGAATTATTGATCTGATAATGGAAAATATTGTGCAGTGACAATTATTGAAACAACAATAATATAAAATATCAATGCAGCAATTATTGAATCAATAAAATAAAATATTGAACAGTAACTACTATAACAATTATTGAGTAGTGCCTTCCTTCGTAAGAATCAATAATTGGTGCAATACCGTGTGCTACTGTATTTTAACCACCAGGTATTTCAACAGTATTAACGGTAACAACTATGCCGTTAATTATAAACAACTTATACTTGTCGTTTTCTTCATCCAATCACTTTTCGTTATGGGGCCCACACAAGGCTGCGCCATTGTACGAATATTCCCCGACAGCAAGAATATTCCACGACCAAACGAATATTCACCGACCAAAAATTAATATTTTATAACCACTTGCTTATTTGAAATATTTGCGCATTTTACCCATAACTAACCACATTAATTATATCAACCCTTTCTATTTCAAAATAATAAATAGAGAAAATTTAATTTTATTTATTAATAAGTTGGGGTCTTACAAAAATCAAAAAAAATTCATGTGAATTCACCGGTGCGTGCCCGTGAACTTTCCTTCCTCTGCAGTCTGTGGTTTTATTTACTAAATAGTATCCTACCATTCTCCTATAAATAGAATGCTCAGTTTAGAAATAAAAAATACGCTAGAATTAGAGAATTCTTTTTCTATAATATTGAGAGTATTTGTTTTGAGTTAAGGAAACTTTGAATGTAGCAAATAGTGCAAGTTTTTCTTCAAGAATATCTTCGCCCAATTAGTCAAAAATACACTCCTTTTGAGGTAAGGGGTATTATTTATTTCATATTCGCTAACAATATTGGTTTTTGTATTCGTAAGGAATTTTATTTCGTTCAATATTCGTAAAGGATATTATTTTTGTTCAATATTCGTAAGAAATAATATTTTCTTCCATAATCTGTAGTATGTAAGTAATATTATTTCGTTTCAGATTCCAAATTCTATACTCATTTTGTTAAAGTATTACTTCTATGCTCCTTGAAATTTACGCTTCATCTAATATCGTTTCACAAGAATATTTTTCTGAATATTCTTGTTAAATTTTAATCTTTTCATGTCGGGGTACTATTCATGAGGTACTATTCACGAAGTACTATTCACGAAGTACTATTCACTCTAGTACTATTCACCCTGAGTACTATTTATGATATAAATTAATTTTTTTTCTGTCCAAATTATTTTTGATAAAATATTATTCTTGAATTTTACTCCACAAAGCAGTTATCATGTTGACAATTTGGACATTCTTGAACTCTGGAAAAATTGAATTATAAATCTTTAAAATTTATCTTTACTTTCATTTAATTAAATGCTTATATCATTGTTATCATCCTCATGCTTATATTGTGATGAAAGTCATCTTTAGCCCGTAGTGCATAAATGGACTGTTGATTGGTATGATTATGACTATGTATCGGTATAATCCTGACCTGTAATATTACAAATGATGTGGTAAAAGTCCTCATTGGCCCGTAGTGTATTGATGGACAGTAGTTGGCATGATCATGACCACTGGTGATAATAACGAATATCCTTGGGCCGTAGTGCATGGATGATTTGTGGATGTGATACTAATGAATATCATTGGCCCGTAGGGCATGGGTAATTCGTGGATGTGATAATAACGAATATCCTTGGGACGTAGTGCATGGATAATTCGTGGATGTGATAATAACGAATGTCCTCATTGGCCCGTAGTGCATTGATGGACAGTTGTTGGTATGATCATGAACATGGGTTTTCTTCGGCCAAGGGTGCAAAGATGAATTGCTGTTTGGCATGATCATGACCATTGGTGATAATAACGAATATCCTTGGCTTGTAGTGCATGGATAATTCGTGGATATGATACTAAAGAATATCCTTGGCCCGTAGTGTATGGATAATTCGGTGATGTGGATTATTTATTCTATAGACAAATGATGTGGTAAAAATTCTCTTTGGCTTACGTGCAAAGATGGATTGTAGATTATTGGTTTTACAGTTGTACATCTTTGGCTTACGTGCAAAGATGGATTGTTGATGATTGGTTTTATAGTTGTATGTCTTTGACTCGTAGTACAAAGATGAACTGTTGATTTACCTTATTATAAATATGATATTTGAATTTAACTATAATCTTTGGTGGTTCAGGTGAAGACAGGTGATTAGAGTTCTCTTTGTCTTGGGTACAACAAAGAACTGTTGATGAGTATTACAGGAATTAAATATTAACAATGGACTTTTAATTTAGAGAAGATAGTAAATATTATGTTCTACTTGACTCTTCTAATGGATTTCTGATTCCGCTACATTTGTTGATCTAAAACTTGTTGTCTATTGTATTCTATCATACTTTTCCATGTTGAGGACTAAGGATAAATTGTTCTATATTATCTTAGTCATAATATTCTTTATTGGGCTATTTGTGCTCATCCTTTTGCTTTACAATTCCTTTCAGGTAGCAAGAGTGTAGCTGGGTCGAGCGGGGATAACAGAGGAATAGTGTGATGGTCCGAGATTGTGGAAGTTTCTCGATACATTATAAAACAGCATGACATGCAATATATAATTGTATTGAGGACTTAAGATGTTAGTGTCGTATTTTATACGTCACTTAATAATTAATTTTGGTAAACAAAAATAGGGTGATGAGAACCCGGCTTTGAAAGCGTCAAAAATACACCCCATTAGAATGAGGAGAACATAAATCTTCTCGTATTCCTTTGGGGACTTGAAATATTTTTTGTTGTATTTTATATGACATTGTAATAATTTAAGTATGAATATTGTCGTATTATATACGTTACAATATTTGTATTGAAACTCACAATTTATGTGTTGTCGTATTTTGCACGACAGTTGTATAAATAAAGTTTGTATTTGAATTATGTATCGTGTTTCTGGCGACTCAGAATGGGTTGTGTATACCTATTTTGGGGGCGTCAAATACTTGGTGGTAAGGCGAGTCTATAGGCCACAATTCTTACTCGGTCGAGGATTTCAAATGGACCAATGAATCGAGGATTGAGCTTTCCTCTCTTTTCAAATCTCGTAACTCCTTTCCATGGAGCAACACATAATAATAATACATGATCTCCAACATTTAATTCCACGTCTCTTTGATGAAGATCAGCATAACTCTTTTGTCGATCTTGTGAGGTTTGTATACGTTGCCGGATCATTTAAATCTTTTCTATAGTCATACGTACCAATTCTGGTCCCAACAACATTGCTTCACCCACCTCGTTCCAGCATACTGGAGAACGACACTTTCATCCATACAATGCCTCGAATGGAGCCATGCCTATACTTGCTTGATAACTGTTATTGTACGAGAATTCCACTAATGGCAAAAACTTTTCCCAACTTCCTTTGAAGTCTAGGACACAGAGTCTTAATAGATCTTCAAGACTTTGAATAGTCCTCTCCGACTGCCCGTCCATCTGAGGATGATATGCAGAACTGAATTATAAATCTATGCCCATAGCTTTCTGCAAACTAACCCAAAATTATGAAGTAAATCTTGGGTCTCGGCCAGAAACTATGGATACTGGCATACCATGCAGTCTTACAATCTCATTTATGTATATACGAGCAAGACGTTCAAGTGAATATGTTTCTCATATAGGTAAGAAATGAGCAAACTTGGTTAATGTATCGTCAATAACCCAAATTGCAACTATGCCTTGAGAAACCTTTGGAAGACCAGTAACAAAATCCATGGTAATGTGCTCCCACTTCCATTCTAAAATTTCAAGTGGTTGCAATAGACATTTTAGCAATTGATGCTGCTCCTTGACGCGTTGACAAGTTAAACACCTTGAGATAAACTCTGCGATCTCTCTCTTCATATTTCTCCACCAAAATATATGTCAAAGATCATGATACATATGGTTACTCCCAAGATAGATTGCAAACGGTGTACTGTGTGCCTCAATCAAAATTTTATACTTCAAATCAGAGTTGTTAGGAACACAAAGTCTGGAGTTGACTCGAAGTATTCATTCTTCATCGATTCTTGCTTCTGGAATATCACCTTCTTATACTTTTTTCTTTATACGCATCTTCTCCGGGTCTATAGCTTGAGCAACTTTAACTTTATTGATTAAAGTCGGCTCTACTCGTATATTTGACATCACCACGCGGGTCCCTGACGTCTTTAACTCTATCTCCATTCTTTGTAAGTCATACAAAATGGGTCTTTGCGTTGACAATATCGCACTCGTACCCGCATATGATCTTCTACTCAATGCGTCAGCTACCACGTTTGCTTTTTCAGGATAGTATTGAATGGTATGATCTTAATCTTTCAACAGGTTGAGCCAACGTCGTTGCTGCATGTTGAGTTCCTTTTGGGTGAAGAAATATTTGAGACTTTTATGATCTGTATAGATCTCCACTTTCTCCCCATACATGTAATGTCTCCAGATCTTTAGCGCAAAAATGACTGCTGCCAACTCTAGATCATGACTATGATAATTTCTCTCATATTCTTGGAGTTGTCGTAAGACATAGGCTATGATTTTCCCATGTTGCATGAGAACACATCCTAAACCTCTGCCTGAAGCATCATTGTACATGACAAATCCCTCCGAACCTGATGGTATTATCAGAACAGGTACTAAAATGAGTCTCCTCTTATGTTCTTGAAAACTCTTCTCACATTCCTCGCTCAGATTGAATTTTATATCTTTTCGAATCAGCTGAGTTAATGGAGTGGCGATTCGAGAAAATTCTTCCACGAATCTCCGATAATAACCAGCTAAGTCCAGAGAGCTACGTATTTCGGTTACTGACTTAGGCTGCTTCCAACTTTGTATTGCTTCAATCTTCACCGGGTCAACTGATATTCCATAATTCGATATCACATGCCCAAGGAATGCTACTTCCTTAAGCCAAATCTCGCATTTCTTCAACTTGGCGTATAACGTGTTTTCACGAAGCTTTTGGAGTATCAACTATAAGACCCCAACTTTTATGAATAAAGATTTAATTTTCTATAAATATCATTTTGAGTAATAAGGTGTGGATTAGATATAATGTTATAGTTGTAGGTAATATTTATAAATTTTGCAAAGTAAGCAAGTTGTTATAAAATATTCGTTTGGTCGGGAAATATTCGTTTTATCAGGGAATATTCGTACGATGGCAAAATCATTGGTGGACCCCACAATAGAATTACTGTTAGAGTTAGAAAATGACAAATAACTTTTTATAAAAATAATGACAAAACTTTTACAGTTAACTGTTGAAATACCCGGTGATAAAGTACAATAATACACTTGGTTACATTGTAACACACAGTATTATACAGTATCTTTGATTATTGATGCTTACGTGAGAAGTCACTCAGTTTTACTCAATTATTGCAACAGTAGTTGTTGCATAGTATCTCACATTATTGATTCAATTATTGTCACAGTATCATCTGCATAATATTTTATATTATTAAATCAATAATTGAGACGATAAAGTTATTCATATTATTATTTGCATTATTAACGATGTCTAGAAAGTTCTGTCGAGAAAAGAAGTTTGGTCACCTAATTGTGTGCCAATAAGGAGAAGTCCTTAGCGGAAATCTCCCTCTTTCTTGGGAATGATATGGTTGTTAATACTGTGAGTTATAATATTAATGATGAATAAATATTATTAAAAATATGTTTAGTGAAGCCAAGTGAGTTGAGATAAATAAAAGGGTTTTTTTTATGAAGTATTTGTTATAAATTTGGCTTATTACATAGACCCCCACTTACTAATTTTTCAAAATCGTCGGTAGAAAGTTATCTCAGTTTTTGTTTTATAGTAATAAAACAGAAAACTTTTTATATAAAATAGAATATTATTTATAAATAGAATATATTATATTTTATTTGTTTGCATAGTATTGCATAGTGTTGCATAGTACTGCATAGTGTTTGCATAGTGAAATCAAAAAAATTCACGTGAATTCTTAAATTTTTATCTGTGAACTTTTTCTTCTGTGCCCCCGTGATAAATTCAAATAGCATCCTGCCATTCTCCTATAAATAGGATGCTTAGTTTAAAAATAAAAATCACACTAGAATCAGAGAATTCTTCTTCTATAATATTGAGCGTATTTCTTTTGAGTTTAAGAAAGCTTTGAGTGTAGAAAAAAGTTCAAGTTTTCTTCAAGAATATCTCCGCCATACCAGTCAAAAATATTCTCCTTTTAAGGTAAGGGGTATTATTTATTTCATATTCGCTTACGATATTATTTTTCATATTCGTAAGGAATTTTATTTTCGTTCAATATTCATAAGGAATATTATTTTAATTCAATATTCGTAAGGAATATTATCTTTGTTCAATATTCATAAGGAATATTATTTTCATTCAATATTCGTAAGGAATATTATCTTCGTTCAATATTTGTAAGGAATATTATTTTCGTTTAACAGTTGTAAAGGATATTATTTTTGTTCAATATTCGTAAGAAATAATATTTTTTTTTCCATATTCTGTAGTATGTAAGTAATATTATTTCGTTTCATATTCCTAATTGTACACTCATTTTGATAAGTATTGCTTCTATACTCCTTGAAATTAGTAGAATATTCTTGAAATTTGCGCTCCATCTAGTATCGTTCCACTTAAATATTTTTCTGGACATTCTTGTTAAATTTTAATCTTTTCATCCCGGGGTACTATTCATGACAAAAAATAATTTCTTTTCTGTCCAAATTATTTTTGCATGAATATTATTCTTGAATTTTACTCCACAAAGCAGTTATCATGTTGACAATTTGGACATTCTTGAACTCTGGATAAATTGAATTATAAATCTTTAAAATTTATCCTTGGTTTCACTTAATTGACTTCTTATATCATTTTCATCATCCTCATGCTTATATTGTGATGAAAGTCATCTTTGGCCCGTAGTGCATAGATGGACTGTTGATTGGTATGATTATGATCAGGAATTATGTATCGATATAATTATGACCTGTAATGTTACAAATGATGTGGTAAAAGTCCTCATTGGCCCGTAGTACATTGATGGACAGTTGTTGGTATTATCATGACCATTGGTGATAATAACGAATATCATTGGCCCGTAATGCATGGATAATTCGTGGATGTGATACTAACGAATATCCTTGGCCCGTAGTGCATGGATAATTCGATGATGTGGATTATTTATTGAGTTGTGTTACAACGATAAAATATTAATGATGAAATTTTAAATCATAGAAGATAATGGACATCATGTTCTACTTGACTCTTCTAATGGATTACTTGTTCCGCTGCGGTTAAACTTGATGTTTATTGTATTCTATCAGTTTTACACTGTTGAAGACTAACGATAATTTATTCTGCATTATCTTAGTCATAATATTCTTTACTGGGCTAGTTGAGTTCACCCTTTGCTTTCATTGTTCTCTTCAGGAAATGAGAACATAGCTGGGACTAGTCGGGGAATGGAGTGACGATCCGAGATGGTGGATGTAGTAGTCCTCACTATTTTATAAAATAGTGTGATAATAATTATAATGAGGATTCCATTTGAGTTTTGATATTGTCTACGAGACAATGTAAGACCCCAACTTTTATGAATAAAGATTAATTTTTCTCAAAATATATTTTTGAATATTATGGTGTGGATTTGATATAATGTTATAGTTGTGGGTAATGTTTATAAATTTTGCAAAGTAAGCAAGTTGTTATAAAATATTTGATTGGTCGGGGGATATTCGTTTTAACAGGAAATATTCGTACGACGGCACAATCATTGGTGGATCCCACAACAAAATTATTGTCAGAGTTAGAAAACGACAGAAATATCTTTTTATAAAAATAACGGCGAAAGTTTTACCGTTAACTGTTGAAATACCTGGTGATAAAAGTACAGTAATGCGCGTAGTTGCATAGTAGTACACGGTATTGATTATTGATGCTTACATGAGAAGTCACTCAGTTATACTCAATTATTGTTACAATAATTTCTGCATAGTATCTCACGTTATTGATTCAATTATTGTCACAATATTTTATATTATTAAATCTATAATTGAGATGACAAGTTATTCATATTATTATTTGTATTATTGACAATGTCTAGAAAGTTCTGTCGAGGAAAGGGGTTTGGTCATCTAATTGCGCGCCAATAGGGAGAAATCCTTATCGAAAAGTCTCCTCTTTCCTGGGAATGATCTAGTTGTTAATATTGTAATTTATATTATTGATGAATAAATGTTATTAAAAGTATTGAGGGAATTTTTATGAAGTATTTGTTGTAAATTTGGCTTATTATTTGGACCTCCACTTACCCATTTTTTTAAACTGTCGATAGAAGTTATCTCAATTTTATTATATATATATATATATATATATATATGTATATTAAATGAAATTGAAATGAGGGGGGGGGGGTGGTGGGGAGAAGTCCTGGTCGGGAAGGAATTCATATATATATATATATATATATATATATATATATATATATATATATATATATATATATATTTTATTTTTTATTTTTTTTAAAAAATAGAATATATTATATTTTATTATGCATAGTGTCCGCATAGTGTTTGCATAGTAAAATCAAAAAAAAAATTCTTCGCTGGTTGAGCGCCCGTGAATGATTCCCTGTGCAGTCCGTGATTTTCTAATTCAAATAGTATCCTTCCATTCTTTTATAAATATGATGTTTAGTTTAGAAATAAAAATCACACCACAATCAGAGAATTCTTCTTCTATAATATTGAGCGTATTTCTTTTGAGTTTAAGGAAACTTTGAGTGTAGAAAAGAGTATAAGTTTTTTTTAAGAATATCCCCACTATACCAGTTGAAATACTCTCCTTTTTAAGATAAGGGATATTATTTTTGTTTAATATTCGTAAGAAAAAATATTTTTTTCCATACTCTGTAGTATGTAAGTAATATTATTTCGTTTCAGATTCCGAATTCTACACTCATCTTGTTAAAGTATTGTTTCTATACTCCTTGAAATTAGTAGAATATCCATGAAATTTGCGCTTCATCTAGTATATTTTCATGAAAATATTATCATGAGCATTATTGATAATTTTTAATCTTTTCATGTCGGGGTACTATTCACGGGTACTATTCACGAAGTACTATTTATGGGGTACTATTCACTCGGGTACTATTCACCTTGGGTACTATTCATGACAAAAATTAATTTCTTTTCGGTCTAAATCATTTTTGCTACAATATTATTCTTGAATTTTACTCCACAAAGCAGTATAATGTTGACAATTTAGACATTATTGAATTTTGGATAAATTGAATTATAAATCTTTAAAATTTATCCTTGTTCTCATTTAATTGAATTCTTATATCTTTGTCATTATCCTCATGCTTATATTGTAATGAAAGTCATCTTTGGCCCGTAGTGCGTAGATGGATTGTTGATTGACATGATTATGACCAGGGATTATTCAGTATAGTCATAACCTGTAACGTTACAAATGATGTGGTAAAAGTCCTCATTGGCCCGTAGTGCATTGATGGACAGTTGTTGGCATGATCATGACCATTGGTGATAACACGAATATCCTTGACCTGTAATGCATAGATAATTCGTGGATGTGATACTAATGAATATCCTTGGCTCGTAGTGCATGGATAATTCAGTAATGTGAATTATTTATTGAGCTGAGTCTCAGCGATAAAATTGATGATAAATTTTTTAAATTGCTCTACTTGACCCTTCTAATGGATTGCTTATTCTACTACAATTAAACTTGTTGTTTATTGTATTCTATGAGTTTAACACTATTGAAGGCTAACGCTAATTTATTCTGCATTATCTTAGTCATAATATTTCTTATTGGGCTAGTTGAGCTCACTCTTTTGCTTTCATTGTTCTCTTCAGGAAATGAGAACGTAGCCGGGACTAGTCGGGAAATGGAGTGACGGTCTGAGATAGTGGCTGTAGTAGTCCTCACTATTTTATAAAATAGTGTGATAATAATTGTAATGAGGACTCTATTTGAGTTTTGATATTGTCTAGAAAACAATATTCATGTTAAAACTCTCAGCTATGTTTTGTTGTATTTTACACGACAGTTATATAATTAAGTTTGTATTTGAATTATGTACCATCTATTTGGCGACTCAGAATGGGTGATGTATATCTATTTTGGGGGTGTTACATACAATATTCGTGTTAAAACTCTCATCTTATGTTTTGTCGTATTTTACACGACAGTTGTATAATTAAGTTGTATTTAAATTTTGTACCATGTATTTGGCGACTCAGAATGAGTGGTGTATACCTATTTTGGGGGTGTCACAGTTGGTATCAAAGCTTAGGGATATGATCCCTGGCTGCGATTTGAGGCTATAACTAGGAGGAGAGAGACGGGTAAATTCTTCGCTAGTATGACCTACCTAAGCTTAATTGTTATTTAATTGTTCGGTCAGAATATAGGAAAAATATGTGGCATGTCAATTAACCCTTGTTTTATGGCATTGTTTGAAAATGACATCTGAAAATGTTGAGGTAAGCAATGGAGCACGTGAGACCGTTGAGTCACCGCCAATCAATATCTAGGATAATGTGCATCAGGAAGGCAATAATTTTCATGTAAACAAGAACACCGACCAAATGATGAATGATGGGATGTTCAGAAGCTTTCTGCAATTCATGCAACATCAGGAAAGAGAGACTCCTGTTCAAAATACAGGTGGAAACACTGGCAACTCACGGATGGTCACCGCTAAGCAATTCAAGGAGCTGGGACCACCAGAGTTTTTGGGAAAGCCAGAGCCACTTAAGGCGGAGGCATGGATTAAGCAGATCACCAAGATATTTGATGTCTTGGGATGCTCAAAGGAGCAAAAGGTTCCCTTTACCACATTTATGTTGCGTGAAGAGGTAGATTCCTGGTGGGAATCTGTAAAACGTACTCATATTTCTGTACTAAAGATGTCTTGGGAGAAGTTTTAGGAATTGTTCAATGACAAGTACTTTCCAGAAAGTATTCATCACATGAAGGAGGTGGAATTCATCAAGCTGGAACATAACAACATGATTGTATAACAATACGAGGCAGAGTTTGCAGAGTTATCCCGGTTTACATCTCATTTGGTAGATAATGAGGAGAGTATGATGCGAATGTTTCAGCGAGGTTTGAAGCCCGAAATTCGTCAATAACTCATTTCTCACAAACTTTGTTTATATTCAGATGTTGTAAATAGGGCTCAGTTATTGGAGTGTGATAATGAGTCAGCCCAACTAAAAGACAACGACCAACAACACGATAATAATCGTACCGGTGACAACGACTATCGGAACAATGATAACCATCGTGGAGGAAATTACCATGCCAGAAATGGTAACCACTTCAATGGTAATCATGACCAAGATAATAGGAAAGGTGAACTAAGCGGGAACAACTTTAAGAAGAGAAGATTCAACAATGATGGAAATGCATCGACAGCAGCACCAACACTCGTTTCTAAGGAAGGAGAACGACCACCGGTCATATGCTACAGATGCGGAGAGGAAGGACACATCCGTCCAAACTGTACGCAACAACCCAAAGTGTGTTACAATTGTGGGAAAGAAGGTCACTTAGCTCAATTTTGTCATGTAGAGAAGTCAAGTCCAGTTGGAACGGTGGCGCCAAATGCTTTCCTAGACAAGTCAAAGTCGGTAGTTTAAGGGAGAGCGTTTTTCGTGAGTTTCCAAAAAGCGAGGAACCCGAACGAAGTTATCACGGGTAAGCTAATCATAAATTCTTGCGAAGTCTATACCTTATTCGATACCAGTTCTACCCACTCTTTTATTTCACCTACTTGTTCTTAATATTTAAATTTGACTCCAGAGAAATTAGACTTTAACTTATCTGTTAAAACTCCGTTAGGAGAAACCTTCATTACATCCACTATTTATAAATCTTATTTGATTCAAATAGGCACCCTCACATTACTTGTCGATCTTATCTCTTTGAAAATACTTGTATTTGATATGATTTTAGGAATCGACTGGTTAACTTCTCATCATGCTAAAATTGATTGTTTTCATAAGGTTGTTAGCTTTTATATTCCTAACCAACCTATTATGCGAATTCAATCAACCAAACCACTAAAGTCAATCACTGTCATATCAATCCATAAAGCCATTCGTTTATTGAAAAATGAATGTCAAGCTTTCTTAGCCATGTCATGAATTTAAACAAAAATACGTCAGATTTGAATGATATTTCTATTATTAATAAATTTCCTAACGTATTTGATGAGTAGGTTTTTAACCTACGATTTATCCTTATCTAGCTTAATATATTGTTAGTTTTTGAGTATTTCATGTTGCTTTTGATGGGTTTTTGTTCTTGTTACAGGTTATTAAGGTGAACACATCAAAATGCTGACATTGGAAGAAATCTCAAGCGATTCTGGACATACTGCATCATCGACACGGGGCACGCCGTGAATACAGAGGAAATAGCGTGGGGTGCGCTGCATGGGAAAAAGTTACTGCATCACTAGTGCGGGCGCCGCTTTAACGAAGGACCCGACGCAGGGTGCGTCGATCGGACGAGGCAGGAGCTGATTTGGTTTATTTTGCATGTACTTGAGTTGCATGTACTTAAGGAGGCTATTTCATATTAATTGGGATTCTTTGTTTAAAAACTTGTTGGGTACAATTAGGAGTTTGATTTTTATTAGAATTCCTATGGATGACTTTGACATGGATTAGAATTAGATTGGGTTCAGTTGAAGGGAATTAATTTATAAAGAGGAAGAGAGTGCTGAAGATATCCAAGAATTGAATTACACTTAGGGAGCCATAATTGAGAAGGAGATCTTAGAGGAACAAAGGAAGGAAGTGAATTCACGAAGATTGCAGATTTGGAGGGCGAGAAGGGTGGTGTATTACTATTCTTATTTAGTTTCAATTTTTTGTAATTGGGATGATGATTTCTTTTATTTATTCAGTATTTAATTCATTAATTATGAACTAAATTACTTTTTAGGCTTGCAATGGATCTTTAATGTTGAATGACAATTATTATGCCTTGATTTGGGTTTAATAAATTATTAATTCAGTTTATCTATTGTGATTTGTGCTTAATTTATGAATTGCTTAATCATCAATTTCATGTGGATTTGTATGGATTCGAGAGATGATGTATGAGTCTAGACCTAGTCACAATAGCATGTGTTCTTGAATTCTGTGATTGAATGGAATCTTGATTTATGTTATGATAGAGATATACCTAGCATCGCATGTAATCTGGTAAGAACTTGGAATTAAACACTTTTTAATTTTAATTCACATAAAGATATAGTGAGTTAGTTAATTAGGGTGTTTAGCTTAATTCTATCTAATTTGTGGATTTAAGTTGATATGGTTTTAGTACATTGAGATATGGCTAATTCTGCATAAGTGTTCTTGATTAATAAACTGAGGTAGTGAATTAAACTGAAATAAGGTGTGATAATTGGAATGATACATAAAGTGAAGATGTAAGCCTAATTCTCCATTCTTTTCTTGAAATTAAGATTTTTAAGTTGTGTTGATCGATTGGTATTTTTTCAGTTTTTAGTTTTGATTAGTTATAATCATTTGTTGGGAGATTGCATATTTAAATTTGATGTTGAAAGTAAATATTCATGATTATATATGTTAAGTCCTTAAAGGAATATATGTACAAGGACTTAGTGGTCGATCAAAATTGTTAGGTTGATCTGAGCTATTATTGTTTATCATTCTGTAAATGAATGTATAGATGAAAAGATCAAAGTTGTTAGGTTGATCTATATCTTGAGATGTAATAGATAGGCTTCAACAAAATCGTAGTCTATCAAGCTGATCAAGAGATTGCAGAGGTCAAGGAAGGATCGTAGAGCATCGAGAATCGTAGTGTGTCTGCCTTCAAGGGCCTCTCCTAGAATCGTAGAGCGGTCTAAACACTTGCCGAGCCAACTGAGAGATTGTAGTATGCTCTCGGAAGCGTAGAGTCTGCAAGACAAACAACTGAAGATCGTAGTGTGCCAGTACTTAAGAGAAATCGTAGTGTTCTCATTTACTAGTATCGGATCAAGCACCAAGGTGGCAACACACCACGATCAGAATTGTAGAGCATCATCTGTCTGTATCAGAAGCATCGAGCCTTGCCCAGTTGTTTAAGAATAAATCCCAACAAATATGGAATGGATTATAAATGTTGAAGTCCTCGGGAGTCCCAATGACACAACAGTTATCCTTAGTATATAACAAAGAAACGTATTGAAGAAGCTAAGGAAAGTACTATGGGTCAGCAGAAAACACCTTTTCAGGTGTTAGGTGAGACAGCAGTCTACTGTGTCAGTGGGTTAGACTGCTAATCAAAAATTGTACAGAAAGTCTCCGTCAAAGCTCAGAAATGTCAAATGCATTTAATTCTTCAACGGATGTCTTCAACGGATGCATCTCAAAGGCATCATATATACAAAACATCAGCAGATGAAAGAAGGAAGCAAGCATTGAACAAAATCGCTGAAGAACACTCAACGCTCAACTCTACGATCTGAAAAAGAAAGCTTTCATGGCTACTCAGTTCTTTCAAACACAAGCTTAACGGCAACTGAGTAGCACTATTCAAGAACTTAACTATTATCAAGTGAAGTGAGAAGTTCCAAGTTAGAAGGACTTGAAGAGTTCTAAGTGAACTGAGAAGTACCAAGTCTGCTAGACTTGAAGAGTTCAAAAGTGAACTAAGAAGTTCCAAGACTGCTGGTCTTGAAGGAATCTGCGAGATTCAGAGATTGTAAAGATATCCTTAGTGGATTTCCTATTCGAGGAGTAGAAGAGTAGACTAGGAGCTTTAAGTGCTCTGAACTACTTAAAATCGTTGTGTCTCTTATATTCTTGCTATAATTGTTATAACTGTCATAACTGCTTTACTCATATTAACTTGTTATGTCTTAAAGGGAAAACAAACAAATCTCAATTCCGCTATGTTTAAATCATTATCAAAACTAACAAGTCTTTTTAAAGAAGAAAATAAAAATATCTATTCAACCCCCCTTCTAGATAACTATTGTGCCTCTGGGCACTAACAATTGGTATCAGAGTTGGTTATATCAAACAGCCTACAAAGCTTAAGTAGATCCAATGGTACATCTGATAAGCGAATCAAAGATCGGAGGAGGTAGCAAGCCACCTATGTGCAACAAAGATAAATTCGCCAACTGGAAAGTTCGTATGCAAGTCTACATAGATTCAATAGATGAAGATCTATTTGAAACTGTTCAGAATGGGCCCTACGTTCCTACAAAGCTTTCACCAACTTTAGACGACCCAAACAGAATTCAGATCAAGGTCAAAGCAGAATGGACTGACAACAAAAAGAAAGTTATCCAACTCGACAAAAAGGCCAAGAACATTTCGTTCCAATCTTTAGAAGATGACCTGTTTGAAAATGTGGTCAATAGCAAAACAACAAAGGAAGTATGGGAAGCATTACTCATCATGCATTAAGGAACAGAAGAAGTCAAAGAAAACAAGCAATCTCTCCTAACTCAGCAATATGAAATGTTTGCCCACGTTCAAGGAGAAAATGTCACTTCCACCTACGAAAGATTCAATGTTCTGCTCAACTCTCTTTGAGCCTTTAGAAAGATATATCCAAATAAAGATCTAATCATAAAGTTCATGAGAGCCTTACCTAGCAAGTGGGAAGCCAAAAACACTGCCCTCAGAGAATCAAAGAATCTCCATGAAATGACTATCCAACAGTTATATGGCAACCTTCTCACGTATGAACTGGAGCTGACTCAACGAGCAGAAACTCTATCTGAAGAAAGAAAGAAGGACAAAGGGGTTGCTCTAAAAGCAACAGATAGCATCTCCAAAGCTAACACTGAAAATGACTTTGACTATGACGAAGATGATGATGAGGACTTTGCGATGCTGGTAAGAAGACTCAAAAGGTTCATTCGTCAAGGCAAAATAAGCAAACCAAATAAAGTTAACAACTACAACAGCCAGGAGCAGATAAATGACTTATGCTACAACTGCAAGAAGCCTAGCTATTTCATTGCAAACTGCAACAAACCTCTTAGAGAAGAACTAAAGAGGAAATCAAATTCAAAGGCAACAAAAGGCCTCAGAAGAAAGATAAAGGTCTTGTGACTGGATGATCGTGGAGTGACTCAGACAACGACTCAACTCCTGAATCTGGAGATGATGAAGATCCTCAAATGACGAATCTTTGCCTGATGGCCAAACATGCAAAGGATAAGAAGAGCTCTGACATTTATGAAGTAAGTATAGTTGAGGTATTTGACTTTAACTCTCCTGATGTAGATATTGATGATTTAAGAACTGTACTACATGGCATAACATCTTATCTGCATCAATACTTGAAGTGATTCAGAGTTCTGTCCAAAGATTATTCCCTTTTTCAAAAAGAGAAAGAGAAAGTTTAGGAAGAACTGGAAATAGCTCTTCTGAGTACTAACTCTCTCCCTAAATTTGAAGCTGAGAATAAGCTCTTAAAGCAGACCAATGAACTTAATGCACAAAGAGAGTCAAGTCTAACCTCTAAAATTGAGGAACTAGAAAGGACAATCTCTACATGGAATAAATCCTCTTCTTCCATGGACTCCTTGATCTCCAGTCAGCGAAGTGCATCTGACAGAACATGTTTAGGTTTTTAGGAATCCACCTCAGAACCATATGTGGAAAAGATAAAGGAAACTAGCTTTAGTAATGTTTCAAGTTTTAGTAGAAGCATGACATTTGTGAAATCCTCACAGAAGGAAGAACCAGTCCAACCCTGCTCTTCTGATCCAATCCATGTTCCAAGGAATAAAGGATCACATGCTGGTTTAGGTTTCAGAAAAGAGAAGAGTAACTCAGTCACTACTCTCCAATCTCGAAGGGTCGTAGAGTCGAGTAAAATCAACTCCACGAACCAACTAGGAAGAAACAGTAGAGTTAAGCTTCACTCCTCACAAATCATGAAACACAAGGACACATGAAAAAAGGAGAATTAGTATAAAGGAAGGATTGCTGAGAACCCACATAAATCCAAATAGAGGAAGATTCCATATACACACACAAGCATACATCATATTAGATGGTTTGCATGTAATAAGATTGGTCATAAGGCTACAATATGCTATCATAATCCAGTGCATGTGAGACCCAAAATCAAGCAAATTTAGGTTCCCAAGGGTACTAACAAAGTAGGGCCCATGCAAGTATGGGTACCAAAATGAGAGTTTAATCTTACCACAGGAACAGAGCTCCACGATTACAACCTGATCTAGACAGTGGATGCTCAAGGTACATGACCGGGAATAAAGCCCTCATGTCAAACTTCATAGAGAATGAGGGTCCGTCAGTCATCTTCGGAGACAATGGCTCTGGCAAGACAAGAGGATATGGCTCAGCTGGGAATGGTGTATTATCCTTCAGTAAAGTAGCCTATGTGGAAGGATTACAACACAATCTTCTGAGCATAAGCCAACTCTGCGATAAGGGTCATCAAGTCACCTTCCTCAACAATCAATGTCAAGTCAGAGATCTGAAGACATCTTTTATAAAGCTTACATGAAAAAGAAAAGGAAATGTCTACACTGTTAATCTTTATCAACCTAGCTCGGATGAGACAATATGCTTTCTAGCTAAAGCATCTGAAGAAATGAGCTAGTTATGGCATAGAAGACTGTCTCATCTCAACTTCAAAAGCATGTCTAAACTGGCCTCCAAGGACCTAGTAGCAAGCTTACCCAAGTTCAGCTTCATCAAAGAAAGGCCATGCAATGCCTGTCAGCTTGGAAAGTAGACTAGAAGCTCATTCAAGAGCAAAACTGTCAACTCAATTGACAAGCCTATGTAGCTGCTTCTCATGGATCTATTTGGGCCAATTCCAACAACAAGCCTTGGAGGGAAGAGATACTCATTGGTCGTAGTGGATGACTACTCCAGATTCACATGGGTGTTTTTTCTAAACTCAAAAGATGAAACAAGCTCCCAACTAATCAAGATGTTTAGACTGGTGATGAACGAGAAAGGGAAGAAAATTAAGGCTATAAGGAGTTATCATGGCATAGAATTCGACTTCTCTAAGATGGACCAGTTCTACACAAAAAATAGCTCCACGAACTCCTCAGCAAAACTGAGTAGCTGAAAGAATGAACAGAACTTTAATAGAGGCTGGAAGAACTCTACTAGCAGTAGCCCATCTGCCTAAATATTTCTGGGCAGAAGTTGTCAACACTGCATGCTACACGCAAAACAGATCGCTTATACACTCTACGATAAAGAAGACTCCCTACGAACTGTGAAAAAGAAGGAAGCCAAGTGTCAGCTACTTTTATATATTCAGTTGTGCATGTTATATTCTTAATAATGGAAAATAGTATCTAACAAAGTTCCAACCCAAGTCAGACAAAGGAATCCTTACAGAGTGTTCAATAAGAAGACATTGAGTGTTGAAGTCTTAATTCACATCATCTTCAATGAAACAGACTTGGACAAAATAGTGTCTCAAGACACTACGAACGAGGTCGTCGAGCTCAACAGCACGATCGTAGTCCTAGAAAATGAAATTGTTGAGCAAGGAGAGGAGATCGTAGAGAGAACTACGCAAGACAACGAACCTCCACATCAAGAAGCAGAAATTGATCTCGAAGAACTCAGACAACAAGGCATCAGGTCAGATGTTCCAATAGGAAATAGATGGGTAAAAGACCACACTAAAGACTTAATCATTGGAGATCCAAATGCAAGAGTTAAGACAAGAGCTGCCACCCAGAATGAGTGTTTCTATCTAAGCTTTCTGTCACAAATAGAACCCAAAAAGATAAAAGATGCTATGGAAGACTCCAGTTGGATAGAAGCCATGCAAGAAGAACTAAATCAGTTTGAAAGAAGCAAAGTATGGAGATTAGTTACAAGACCAAGAAGCCATCCAGTCATTGGCACCAAGTGGGTCTTTAGAAACAAGATGGATGAAGATGAAGTAATAACAAGGAATAAGGCAAGACTAGTGGCCAAAGGTTACTCTCAAGAAGAAGGCATTGACTACGATGAGACCTTTAAACCTGTTGCCAGATTAGAAGCCATCACAATATTCCTTGCCTTTGCTGCCCACATGAAATTCAAAGTCTTTCAAATGAATGTCAAAAGTGCATTCCTGAATGGTGAACTTCAAGAAGAAGTATATGTGGAGCAACCTCCAGGTTTCATCAAACCAACTCTCTCTAATTATGCATGTCTATAGATTAGACAAAACCTTATATGGTCTTAAACAAGCACCTAGAGCATGGTATGAAACACTAACTAACTTTCTTATTGAAAATGGTTTCACTAGAGGTAGAGTAGATACCACATTATTTCTTATAAAGCATAAAGACAAAGTCTTAGTTGTTCAAATATATGTTGATGACATTATCTTTGCCTCTACTTATAAAAAACTGTGTAAGAGATTTGCCAAGCTTATGTAGAGCAAGTTTGAAATGAGCATGATGGGTGAGCTGAATTTCTTCCTCGGATTGCAAGTAAACTAAGCCAAGTACATTAAAGACTTACTTAAAAAGTATGGCATGGAATCAGCCTCTCCCATGAAAATACTAATTGCTCCAGCAACCAAGCTTGACAAAGAAGAAAAAGGTAAAAGTATTGATATAACTCAATACAGAGGTATGATAGGCTCTGTTTTATATCTAACTATCAGTAGACCAGACATAATGTTTGTAACATGAATATGTGCTAGATTTCAAACTAATCCTAAGGAATCACACTTAATTACTGTAAAAAGGATTTTCAGATATCTCAAGGGTTCACCTCACTTGGGACTTTGGTATCCTAAAGAGTCCTCCTTTGAACTAACAGGATACACAGATGCTGATTTTGTAGGATGCAAAATAGATAGAAAAAGTACCAGTGGCACCTGTCAGTTGCTAGGAAACAGACTTGTGTCCTAGTTTAGCAAGAAGCAAAACTCAGTATCTACATCAACAGCAGAAGCTGAATACATTGTTGCTGGCAGTTGTTATGCTCAAATCTTATGGAAAAAAAAATCAGCTAACAGATTATGGGTTTGATTTCAAATCTATACCTGTTCACTATGATAACATAATTGCCAAAGCAATAACACACAATCCTATCATGTATTCTAGGATTAAGCATATAGAAATAAGATATCATTTTATTAGGGATCATGTTCAAAATGGAACCATATCTTTATAATACATCCCTACTGAAAATCAACTTGCTGATGTCTTTACAAAATCGTAGAGATAAATAAAGAAAGTCCACGATCGTAGAGCTACCTTGACATTAGGGACCACGATCATAGAGCTTTCTCGACATAACAAAGAAGCATCCTGTGATGACAGCATCTCCAACAAATCCAAGCAATCCCTATGTCAAATGCCTCAGGGACAAACCTGATCCTTAGTTTATTCTAAGAGGTTGGCCCTTCCTGAGCTACCTTGACTCGAAAAGAATTCCAAGTCAACGTTCATCACAAGGACCAGGGCAGACAACGTTCGTAGAGCAGATTCAGCAGTGAACTCAACGATCGTAGTACAAACTTAACGATCGTAAAGACAACCTCAACTATCGTAGTGCTATCTCGACGATCGCAGTCCTCCTAACAGATACACTAGCTCAGGAGGAGCTAAGGGCAGATCAGTCTTCTTCACATCAGATTAAAATCGTGGAGCCAAGCAGAACTTGACACATACCCCACTAAGCAGATCGAGAGGAGGGAAGTTATAAGTATAATTTAAAAATATCTTTTTGAAATCAGAAGTTCAAAAAGCTCATTCCTCTTTCTCTCTCTCTCTCTCCACCAGCAGAAACCCTACCCTTCAGAAATGCTCAACCAACCTCAGTGCAAAGAAATCAATGGCGGCCTTAAATGTTATCACTGATTACAAACTCTACTTCGACGAGTTCAAGACAGCTGACCCTCAATTCCACAAGATTTTATCACTATTAAAGAAAGCTGTTCTCGAAGAAGCTCTGGGTACCAGCATATAGATCCCTAAGCTGGTAAAAGAGTTCTACAGAAATGGAGCATTTGAGAATGATGTTATCACCATAAAAGCTGAAGATATAAAACTAGCCCTAGGTTTCAAATCGAAAGGACTTCCATATATGGAGGTCATCGACTTTCATGAAGGACTGAAGAAGATGCATTATAAAAAGTTTTAGATCGTCAAGGGGTAAAAAAAGGAGTTTCCCCAAAGGTATGAGTTTTTGGCTGACATTATTGGGAAATGCATATGATATAAGAGCTCTGACCATGACTATGTGAATGAAGTGCAACTCAAGCTCATGACAACAATCTGCTTCGGGGTTCAACTCAACTATGGATCCCTACTCATCGATTGAATTGGGAAGTGGATTCTCAGTTTAAAGAAATCAAAGAGCTCTGGCAAGATGCTCTACAAGCAGTTTATAAGCATTATCCTGCAATCAGCACTGGGTGACAAAATTGGGGATAATGAAGGAGACTGGGCTGCTAGGAAATATATCAGCTGTAAAGGAAATTGATGAAGAAGAAGAAATTAACAAAGAGGAACCCATTGCTTTGGTCAGAAAAAGCAAGGGAAAAAGGAAGATGAAGGCTCAGACAACAGAGGAGCCTCAAGGTTCAATTACTGATGCACCTTAAGAGAGTTTAGGCATTAAAACTCTAAAGAATTTGAAGAGGAAAGAACAGCAGTCTGAGGAAGATGAAGACAGAGCTACCATCTCTCAGCTGCTTAAGAAAGAAAAAAGAGGCCATAAGTCAAAGAAGTCTTCGTTCTCTTCTATCGTAGAGTCACCACCGATCGTGGAGTCCAGAATGAACACCAATCCAGAAGAGGGTACTGCAACAGCTTCTCAGACTGATCAACCTTTAAGAGCTGAAGCTGAAGAAAGTGTTGAGGCTGTGGCTCAGCCTAGGAAGTCAAAGAGAAAACTGGTCAAGAAGTACATCGTTGTCAATGAAGGAGTGTTAAAGGAGGAAGACAGAAGGATAGCTGCTGAGAAAGAGCTACCCAAAGTTGAGAAAGGGCTACCCAAAGCTAGTAAGAAGAATACAGCTCAAGTTGAGGGGGAGCTTCCTTAAGTTCTTACACTAGAGAATGCCTCAGCTGAGGGGGAGCTACTAGAAGTTCAAATGGATGATCGAGTTGAGGGGGAGCCTCACGAAGTTCCTATATCAAAAAAGGCCACAGCTGAAGACGAATTACCAAGAGATCATCATAAAACTTCCTCAGTCCCTCAAGAGATTCTAGCTTTAGAAACTGTAGAAATGGAAAGAATTAAAGCTACGGCGGATGAGAGAACAAAAGTGCAAAGAAGTCAAGTGGAGATAATTGATGTAGTGGAAACTTCAAATGAAGACAGAGAAGAAGAAGATGATGATGAGGTTAAGATTATTGCAGTAGGCTGTGATGGATATAGGAGAGCCAACTACAATCAAATGTTCTCCTATCTACCTATGATGCCCTTTCACATAGCCCAAATCCTCAACTCCTGGATCACATGTTCTGGACCTTCAAAGCCTATCTAGCAATCTCAGTGCTAGTTCATGGATTCCCAGGTAACCTCATTTTTGCCCAAAAGCTGATCACCAATGGCCCCTCTTCAGAAAATAGGCATGAGGTACAAACTATTCCCATCTCTTTCAGGGTCAGTCATTGTCCACCATCAACCTTCAATCAATTCTACGAGTTGCCAAGATGGTTGGAAGTGATACTTCATCCACTCAATCAATTTCTAGTTACAGGATCCAAACATTCTATAACTAATGAAAACATGCCTAATTTTGTGTTGATCCCGTCTCCTATCATATCTCACTCTACGATTACTGATCCAAATTCAATCGTAGAGTCACCTGCTCAAAACGTAGAGTCACTTCTTCTTGAGACTCAACCTCACACACCTGCTCCTCCATCAGATATCCCTTCCTCATTAACCAATAACTATTTCAATCTTGATCTTAGTCTCTATAATATGTAAGATCAAAATACAAGAACCTCTCCTCCAAATAATCAGCAACTCCTTGAGCTCATATCAGATCTTCCTACCAAAATGGAGTTGTCTGAAGCATCTAAGAAGGTGACTAACGACATACAAGAAGATCTTGAAGTTCACTCAGATCTTGTTCACCTAGGCTGACTCATTTGATTGATGTTGCCAACACTCTCCCAAGCAACCTAAGTTCTAAGCTTACAAAGAAGCTTAGGAAAATCATAAAGGAGATGATTCAGAGTATCAAAGAAAGGGATCAAATCCACTTTCAAGCTACCAAGAAACACATGAAAGCAGTTCTTATCTTGTAGAATACTCAGGAATCCCAAAATAAACTTATAATGGAAAGTCTCATGAGTCTACGAACTTCAATGAAAGAATTTCAAGCATTTTTCGTGGGACAAATGCAACAAATAGAAAATGTCTTGGCCATTCTACAAAAGAGAGAATCTTGAACTGATTCTCTGATCCAAAAAAACCGTGAAGATATTGTTCAATCCAAGAATCAGCTCCATGAGCTTGTGCAGGGCATGAATCGACTATCTGAAGACATTTGAACCCTTGATGCTGACATAAAAGGGGAGAATAAAGGAGAAGAAGAGAAAGGCAAAGGAAAATTCATAGATCAATCTTCAAGGAGCCCTCCTGTAAGACAGCCTCGCCATCAGACTCAATGACTTGAACAGCAGCAAATTATCATGGCACAACCGCTAAGAAGTCATGAGCCCAGCTCACAAGGTGTAACCACTACACACCTAAACTTGCCAATTAGAGATCCTGCGTTCATGAACAGACACTAGAATTGGGAACCGCTAAGTCAAAACGAGCTGGAAGATATAGCATGGAGAAACGAAGCCAACAGGAGAAGGAGAGCTGCAGAATATGCCAATCCTCCAAGGAACAAAAAGCAAAAGAAATAAAGATAAGTTAAACTCAATTACTATTGATGTAACTAAGCTTAATTATAATATTTGTCTTCACAAACATCAATAAATTCATGCTTATTCTCTAGTTTCAGTTTCTCACTGAAACACTAAGTCATATTTACTTTCTAGCAACTGCATCTAGAAATTGATAATCATGACACAAATCTCCTTGGTTATGTCAACATCAAATAGAGGGAGATTGTTGGGAGATTGCATATTTAAATTTGATGTTGAAAGTAAATATTCAAGATTATATGTAAAGTCCTTAAAAAAATATATATACAAAGACTTAGTGGTCGATCAAAATTATTAGGTTGATCTGAGCTATTAATATTTATCATTTTGTAAATGAATGTATATATGAAAAGATCAAAGTTGTTAGGTTAATCTATATCTTGAAATGTAATAGATAGGCTTCAACAAAATTGTAGTCTATCAAGTTGATCAAGAGATTGTAGAAGCCAAGGCAGGATTGTAGAGCATCGAGAATCGTAGTGTGTCTACCTTAAAGGGCCTCTCCTGGAATCGTAGAGTGGTTCAAACACTTGTCAAGCCAACTCAGAGATCGTAGTATGCTCTCGGAAGCGTAGAGTCTGCAAGACAAATAAGTGAAGATCGTAGTGCACCAGTACTTAAGAGAAATCGTAATGTTCTCATTTGCTAGTATCGGATCAAGCCCCAAGGTGTCAAGACACCATGATCAGAATCGTAGAGCATCATCTGTCTGTATCAGAAGCATCGAGCCTTGCCCAGTTGTTTAAGAATAAATCCCAACAAATGTGGAATGAATTATAAATGTTGAAGTCCTTGGGAGTCCCAATTACACAAAAGTCATCCTTAGTATATAACAAAGAAACGTATTGAAGAAGCTAAGAAAAGTACTATGGGTCAGTAGAAAACACCTTTTCAGGTGTTAGGTGAGACAGCAGTCTGCTGTGTCAGTGGGTTAGACTGTTAATCAAAAGTTGTACAGAAAGTCTCCATCAAAGCTCAGAAATGTCAAATGCATTTAATTCTTCAACGGATGTCTTCAACGGATACATCTCAAAGGCATCATATATACAAAACATCAGCAGATGAAAGAAGGAAGCAATCATTGAACAAAAACGCTAAAGAACACTCAACGCTCAACTCTACGATCTGAAAAAGAAAGCTTGCTCAACTACTCAGTTCTTTTGACCACAAGCTTAACTGCAACTGAGTAGCACCATTCAAGAACTCACTATTATCAAGTGAAGTGAGAAGTTCCAAGTTAGAAGGACTTGAAGAGTTCTAAGTGAACTGAGAAGTATCAAGTCTGCTAGACTTGAAGAGTTCAAAAGTGAACTAAGAAGTTCCAAGACTGCTGGTCTTGAAGGGATCTGTGAGATTCAGAGATTGTAATGATATCCTTAGTGGATTTCCTACTCGAGTAGTACAAGAGTGAACTAGGAGCTTTAAGTGCTCTGAACCACTTAAAAGCGTTGTGTCTCTTATATTCTTGCTATAACTGCCATAACTGCTTTACTCCTATTAACTTGTTATATCTTAAAGGGAAAACAAACAAATCTCAATTCCACTGTGTTTAAATCATTATCAAAACTAACAAGTATTTTTAAAGAAAAAAATAAAAATATTTATTCAACCCCCCTTCTAGATAACTATTGTGCCTCTGGGAACTAACATCATTGATTTCGATTAGTGTAATAAAATTGGGTTAATATAAAACTGGTAATCGTCAGGATTAATTTCTTGCTATTCTCTGTGGGAACGATTCTTTTTTTATCATTATATTACTTGTTGACCACGTATACTTGCGTGTTGAGCGTAATTAGATTTTACACCAATAAGTTTTTGGCGCTGTTGCCGGGGAATAGTTTTGATTTTAATATTTTTCAATATCAGTTTAATTAGTTCAGTTTTACTGAAACAAATTTTTCTTTTGTTTTGTTCTTTCTTATTTCAGGTTCTTTGAGTCAGTTTATGCAAACTCGGCCTAAAAACCCAGACTTGCTTCCTTTTGAGGACAATATCGAGAAACGATTTCAAAGGCTAAGTAAGTGGATTAAAGACACGAGGGAAAACTTTGAGAACTCTAATAAGGAAGAAACAATGGTTGCCGAAGATCAAAAAGCGCTAAAGGATTATGCCACTCCCAAGGTGACTGAGCTTCAGTAAAGTATCACCAGGCCGGCGATTGCTGCAAACACTTTTGAGATCAAGCCTGGGACCATATAGATGATTCAGAACTCAGTACAGTTTGAGGGTTAGCCAACGATGATCCTAACAAGCACTTGGTCAGTTTTTTGGAGATATGTGACACCTTTAGATACAATGGGGTGTCAGATGATGCAGTCAGACTTCGCTTGTTCTCGTTCACACTGCGGGACAAGGCAAAAAGTTAGTTACACTCTCTGCCGCTAGGGTCGATTACTATATGGGAAGACCTTGCTTAGAAATTCTTGGCCAAATTTTTCCCACCAGCCAAGACTGCAAAAAAGAGAAACGAGATAACCATGTTTGAACAGCAACATGGGGAATCATTATATGAGGCATGGGAGAGGTAAAAGGAATTGCTCAGAAAGTGCCTACATCATGGATTACCTAAATGGTTGCAGATGAACACGTTCTATAACGGGTTGAATGGGAATCTCAGGGCTAGTATAGATGCGGCTTTGGGTGGAGCATTTATGGCCAACAGCTATGAGGAGGCATATGAGTTGATAGAAACAATGACGGCTAATAACTACTAGTGGCCCACAGCGAGAATGACACAGCCTAAGGTAGCTGGGGTGTTAGAGGTAGATGGGGTGACGGTGTTAACAGCACAGATTTTCGCATTATCAAAAAAGGTGAATGCTTTGTCAGGTGCACAAACTCAGCAGATTGTGGTTATTTGTGAATTGTGCACGGGGGAACATCCTACGGAATAGTGTGCTATTAACCCAACTTCAGTACAATTTATGGGTAGCTATAATAGGATTCCACATAACATGTATCAGAATGCCTACAATCCAGGGAATAGGAATCACCCTAATTTTTTGTGGAGTAACAACCAGAATCAACAAGCTCCATGACCATCTTATCCCCCGGGATTTCAGAATCAGCATCAACAAGCAGCTCTGCAGTAAGAGAAAAAGATAGATTTAGAAGAGTTGTTATAGAAATATATATTGAGTAACGAGACGGCCATGAAATCACAAGAAGTGGCCATCAAGAACTTAGAGAATCAAATGGGGCAGCTGGCTTTTGAATTAAATAATAGGCCTCAAGGAACTCTACCCAGTGACACAGAGAAAAATCCAAAGGGGGAATCATGAGCAGTGTCAAGCGATCATGTTAAGGAGTGGAAAACATCTTGAGGGGCATAAGATAGAAAATTAGGCTAAAAATATGACAAAGAAGGTGAAGACAAAGTAGTTGAGGGAAAACAAGGTGAAGAAAAGCAAGTGGATAAGAGCAAGACAGAGATTGAGTCAGTTGTATATCCTCCACCACCATTTCAGCAAAGAGTTTAGAAACAGAAGTTAGACAAGCAATTTTCCAAGTTTTTAAAAGTTTTAAAGAAACTTCATATCAACATTCCCTTCACAGAAGCCCTAGAGCAAATGCCAAGTTATGCTAAATTCATGAAGGGTATTCTGGCAAGAAAAAATAAGTTGGAGGATTACGAAACTGTAGCATTAACGGAGGAGTGTAGTGCAGTTTTATAGAGAAAATTACCTCCAAAGTTAAAGGATCCGGGGAGTTTCACCATTCCTTGCACAATCAGAAACATGGCCTTCAAAAAGTGTTTGTGTGACTTGGGGGCAAGTGTGAACCTCATGTCGTTATTTGTCTACACCGAATTGGGTTTACCAGCTCCAAAATTGACAAACATATCTCTACAGTTAGCAGATAGATCAGTAACATACCCAAGAGAGATTGTGAAAGATAACTTGGTTAAGGTGGACACATTTATATTTCAAGCTGATTTTATAATTTTAGATTATGAAGAAGATAAAAACATCCAAATCATCTTAGGGAGACCTTTTTTGGCTGCGGGTAGGACTCTCATCGATGTACAAAAAGGTGAACTAACCATGAGGGTTCAAGATCAGGAAGTCAAGTTCAACGTGTTCAAAGCTATGAAGTTCCCTACAGATGAAGAAGAGTGTTTTCGGGTGGATGTCATTGACAGGATAGTTAATGAAGACATGGTTAAAAGTTTGGCTAATAATCCATTGGAAACTACACTATTAGGAGATAAAGAATTGGATGATCCAGAGTTCGTAGATTACTTGCATATGTTGGATTCCTTGCCTCGAGTCAGTAGATTCAAGGTACCATTCGAACCATTACACACAGAAGAAAAAGCTTCGACAAGAATGAAACCTTCATTGGAGGAGCCACCTACACTTGAGCTTAAGCCGCTTCCTAAACACATCAGGTATGCGTATTTAGGCAATTCTAATACTTTACCTGTTAATATTGCATCTGTGCTTAACGAACTGCAAGAAAGTAAGTTGCTAAGAGTGCTTAGAGAATACAATTCGGCTATAGGATGGACAATTGCAGATTTTAAGGGAATCAGTCCATCCTTTTGCATGCACAAAATTCTTATGGAAGAGGATGCAAAGCCAACAGTGGAACAACAAATACGGCTAAATCCAATCGTGAAAGAAGTGGTGAAGAAAGAAATTCTAAAGAGATTGGATGCGGGAATTATTTATCTAATTTCAGATAGTGCGTGGGTCAGTCCAGTTCAATGCGTGCCGAAAAAGGGAGGAATGACTATAGTAAAGAATGATGATAATGAATTAATTCTGACGAGGACAATGACCGGTTGGAGGGTTTGCATGGACTACAGGAAGCTGAATAAGGTAACCCGCAAGGACCACTTCCCTCTACCTTTTATCGATCAGATGTTGGACATGTTGGCAATGTTAGGTTTGTAATATTCATGAACGCAATCAAATTGCATAAATAAGTGGAAACGTAGAAAATTAGAGTTTTAAAATTTTACAAACCTTATACCCGGATCATCCTTTATGTATAATTATTAATTAAATGAAAAGATAAAGAACAAGAATCATACCTTTGAAGATTCGAGCTTCCTCAGGTACAAGTTCACCTCCAAATCCTTTCGCTTTCAACTTGAATCCACCGGGTTTGGTTCTTTCCTTTGATCAACGTTAGCCACCCAAGTGTTTGGCCTCTAGAGGTGCCCCACCAAGGAAGAAGAAAGATTCAAGAAGATGAGTGGTTGGCTAAACCCTAGTTTTCTATCTTTATAGAAAAGAACATATTCTCCAACTATTAAAATTGCGTATGTTGTGAAAAAGTCAACAACTCTACAACACCCATAATAAGACTCCTCTTATTTATAGATGTATGCAACCCTACTTAACAATTAAGGAATTGAGTTTTATTTTAATTAATTAAATTCTTTTAATTAATTAGGCTCCTAATCTTATTAGGAATAATTAATTAAAATCTTTTAATTAATTTACCTCTTAATCTTATTAGGAATATATGAGAGTACTTTTATTAATTAATTCCCAAACTCCTTTAGGAATTAAATAATAATAATAATAAGACTCCTCTTATTAATTTATATTTAATATTTTCAAAATATTAAATAATAAATATTAAGCTATTTAATTTATTCTATCACCATAGATTAAATTAAATATACTTAATTTATTATTACGATTATGCCATTAACTTCTTAAATAATTATTATTCCTTTTATGGTGTGACTCTTTAGGTTCTCCATATAAAACCGGTTGGGAATAAATCAATTAGAACAATTCTAATCTTATTTAAATAAATAAATTAAACTATTAATTTATTTAAATAAATAATATTTATTCTACAATAGGGATAAGCCTCCCTAGCGATCAACGACTTTCCAGATAATATAAATTTCAACATTAATCATAAAAGAACCTTTGAGTAAATAGTTACCGTATAATTTAATCCTTCCACCATACAATGTCCCAATTAAATATAAGATATGGAATTACTGCCAAGTCTTATTTAATTTAATTATATGTATTTCGACTCTTAAATGCACAACACCAAATAATACAAATTAGAAACTCCTTTCTAATTTTATTCTGCATTGGCCAAGGACTACTGGGTTGTCATTTATCGAATCACATAGGACATTTCTCTTCTTTTACTAGAAGTGATAGATTCTTTATTGATCATACATTATCTCCATGTACAACTTATTATACCCAATCATACCCTTTGATATACCCTAAGGATCTTAAGGAATAAGTCAAAGTATAACTCATAATACACAAGATACTATGATGATCGTCCAAGGATCACTTGTACTACTATCACTACAGAAATTTCTATTGACAAGAAAGTAAAACTTCATTAGGTATTCCTTAGCGAGCCATGTTCAGTGAACTTATTCTCTAATAAGCACCTACATACTTGCTTTAGTGTCTCCACATAAATGATCATGAGATCAATCATCCTCATCCAATGAGCAAGCAACGTATGTACCAATCTATCCGGATTCACTAATCCATAATTTAGTAATCTAACGATTGAGAACTATTTTAGTTTTAAGCTTTTTAAAAATTTAGATCTCATTAGAATGATCATCATCATTATTCTAAAAGCATTGCTTAAAACTATGGGTTTATCACATATTATTAGGCAGCATCATGTAGATAATTAAAAACCTTTAATAAATTAATACTTCTTATTAATAAATGAATAAGATTGTTACAAAGTATATGCTTTATCATCAAACATGATTGGCTTGTGTTCATACTACTTTCAGGCATGGCATGAATTTTACTGTTTACTGGATGGATACTCAGGGTACAATCAAATAGTAATAGCTCTTGAAGATCAAGAGAAGACCACGTTCACGTACCCATATGGTACATTTGCTTTTAAGAGGATGTCTTTTGGTTTATGTAATGCACCCACGATGTTCGAACGATATATGATGGTCATCTTCTCGGACATGGTGGAGAAGAATGTGGAAGTTTTCATGGACGACTTCTTTGTCTATGGAGATAATTTTGATGTCTGTCTAGAGAACTTGGTCATGGTCTTGAAGCAATGCGTGGAAATGAATTTGGTGCTTAATTGGGAGAAGTGCCACTTTATGGTCGAAGAAAGAATAAACTTGGGGCACAAGGTCTCTGCGAAGGGATTAGAGGTTGATAGAGCCAAGTTGAAAACAATTAAGAATCTTCCACCGCCAACTATAGTCAAGGGAATCCGCAGTTTTCTTGGACATGCTGGATTTTATTGAAGGTTTATTAAAGATTTCTCTAAGATTGCAAAACCATTGTGCAGTCTCTTAGAGAAAGATTCAGTTTTCAAGTTTGATGAGGATTATAAGTCAGCATTTGAGCAATTGAAGAAAAAGTTATACAGCTCCCGTGATCGTAGCACTGGATTGGACAATGCCTTTCGAGTTAATGTGTGATGCTAGCGACTACGCAGTAGGAGCT
Source organism: Panax notoginseng (assembly GCA_016801055.1). NCBI lineage: Eukaryota > Viridiplantae > Streptophyta > Magnoliopsida > Apiales > Araliaceae > Panax > Panax notoginseng. The sequence continues at coordinate 40,636,432 of CM029019.1, forward strand.
ATTTTGGGTCAACGTTGAGAGAAGATATTCCACGCCATATACTATGCAAGCAAAACCCTTACGTATGCTCAATTGAACTACACAACCACCGAAAAGGAATTACTTTCTAAAGTATACGCCTTTGATAAATTCATAGCGTACTTGATTGGAACAAAGGTGGTGGTATATATGGATCACTCGGCGATTCGTTATCTAATCTCAAAGAAGGATGTTAAGCCTAGACTAATCAGATGGATCCTTTTCCTCCAGGAATTTGATTTGGAAATAAAGGATAGGAAGGGGACATAAAATCAAGTGGCAGATCATCTATCAAGATTAGAAAATCCGAATAAAGATGGGGCAGATAAGTGTTTAATCAACGAGTCATTTCCAGATGAGCAGCTTTTTGGAGTCAACTCAAAATTTCCATGGTATGTGGACTTTGCCAATTACTTGGTGAGCAAAGTCCTTCCCCCTGATCTGACACGTCTGCAAAAGAAGAAGTTCCTACATGACGTCAAGTGGTACATGTGGGACGAGCCCTATTTATCCAAACAGTGTGCAGACAAAATGATTCGTAGATGTGTGCCATATAGCGAAGTTAAGAATATCTTGCACGAGTGTCATTCATCTGCATATGGGGGACATTATGGGAGTGAGCGGATAGCGTCAAAGGTACTTCAAGCAGGATTCTATTGGCCTACTATGTTCAAAGATGCCCACCAGTTCTTGAAAAGCTGTGACAAATGCCAAAGGGTGGGTAACATATCAAAAAGAATGAAATGCCGCTCAATACAATCATGGAAGTAGAAGTTTTTGATGTGTGGAGAATGGACTTTATGGGACCTTTTCCTCCCTCATTCAATAACTTATGTATTTTTCTTGTTGTGGATTATGTAACAAAATGGGTGGAAGCTGTAGCACTCCCTACAAACGATGTCAAAGTTGTTCTCAAGTTTTTACAAAAGAACATCTTCACAAGGTTTGGCACACCAAGAGCAATTATAAGTGACGAGGGAAGTCATTTCTGTGACAATCGAAATTTTGTAATTAATTTTAATATTTATTGGATTGAATAAATATTTTTCGATGAATTAATTATTAGATTAAATAATTAATTGATGAAATTATGTTAGATTAATTTAATTATATGTGTTATATTTATTAAATTAATGTGGAGAATTTTTGTTATTCGAAGTATGTCATTATGTGAGCTTATTGTATTAAAAGAAATATTTAATAAGCCTAATGTTATTTTAATTAATTTATTTATTAATTAGAGATTTAATAATTTGACATTATTATTAAATGAGAATTTGAATTATGTGACTATGTGAATTAATGAAAAATTATTTCATTTAAAATAAATTAAATAAGATATTGGTTTTATTTTATAAGTCGATGTGACATTATTTTAACTATTTGATAAAGTTTTATTAAATTAATTAGTTTTGAAACCAATTCTTGCCAGCTAAACAAGACCCTAAAGGGAGTTGTTAGCAGTTACCCATGATCGGGTAACTGACCTCTACTGCGTCACTTCATTTCTTTTTATACGTCTTTCCTTTCCTTCCTTTTCATTATTTGGCTAAGTCTGGCATAAAACAGAGAGGGAAAAGAGAGAGTGATTGAGAATTATTTTGAGAAAGTTTGTGACTCTGTATTTGAAGTAGAGTGAATTGTCATCCTTGTTCATCTACGCTTGGGTAATTTTCTTCAACCCAAATTCCTATTTTACGTCTTTCAAAGTTTTCATGAATATGACTTCATTCAAGTTCCGTTGAGTCTCTGTAAATTAGGAAATGGTGTTGTTATAGGGATATGTGTAATGATTCGAGTAGTATAGCATGTTTTATTATATATTATACAGGTTTCCATATCATCAATTCATAATTTTATAACGTATGCTATTTGCAGAGTATGGAATATGGTCATATGGCCTTATACGTGATTTTAATATGTCAAACATGAAATTTTCTACAAGATTTCCACTTATATGTGATTATGCATGATAAAACGAACAAAATGAAATTTGAATGGTTGGATTTGGTTTTATAACGAATCTGTGGCGTTGAATTTTAGGAATTTATGTTCAACACTTCAAGAACATCAAGAACAGTACAATTTGCATAATTTAATTCTGTGATTATGTGTTTAATGGGTTAAAATCACTCTATAAATGTTGGGTATTAATTATATATGAATTATAACATGTGGGTATGTGTAATTTGGTGAAATTAGTGTTTATGTAGTGTTTATTTCGCCTGATTCTGTGTTCTTCGCGAACTGGAAATCAAAAACTGGAGTGTCGCGCCGCGGCGCCAACTCCAAGAACAATCCCCGTGCCGCCGCGCCAGAGATCTGTGCCGCAGCGCCCAGACCCAGTACAAAAGTGGCGCCGCAACGCCACTTAGCAGAATGTCCAGAAAATGCATTTTTTCAATGTTTAAGTATAGAAATGTGTTAATAACCTAGTCTAATGAATATAAAAATTTGTTAGATATATAATGAGATATTAAAGTGACTTTTTACCAAGTCAATAAGACAATTACATGTTGATTGAATTGTTGATTATATACTTAGCTTGTTGTTCGTATAGTGTAATATTATGTGAAAATAAGTATGGTAATATGACTAAGTATAGTCCTGAATTCGAGTTAGACAAAGAATAATTGTGTGATGTTTAGTAAGTTGTAATTGACTGGTATTGTGAATGAAATTGATATGTAGGAGTTAAATCAAAGAACGAGTTTAGTTAAAGTGTAATCTACGCACGAAGCAAATTTTCTAACCTTACTTGTTATCATTATTCAAGTTTATAAATTTCGTCGAGTAAATTTTCATTATTATTAATCAAGTTCAATTTTGTTATGCTAAAGATTATTTATCTTTTCAAAGTATGATTCTATTATACAATAATTGTTCTATTATATACCTCTTGAGATTGTTATTCAATTTAAATATCATTATTTGTTGAACCTTGTTAGACTAGCGAACCCTTAATGATTCGACTAGTCCATAGTTGATGAGCGTTCTAAATTTCAAAACCCTTGATGAATTATCCAAACCAAACTTCCTTTGGTGCGGACTCAAATGTCAAACTGAGATGAACAACCATGTATAGGGGATTACTTATGCGTTAGCATTAAGATATTGTGCACAGTATGGTACTAAGGGCTGATCCCCCTAAGTACGAGAAGAAAGGTCCATAGTCTTATGACTGTTAAAGGTTTCAAGTATAACCCTTGATAACCTAGGACATAGTTCAAGGTCTTATGACCCTCAGAAGTTCTTTTGAATTCTTGTTATTCATTCTCAATTCAAAAGTTGAGCTTTATTTCAGAAATCTTTGATTCATTCGCATGTTATTATATTGTTATTTTCATTATTATACTTATGGGCAATCGTGCTCACTCTTGCGTAATAATAACATTGCAGTTAAGAACGAAAGAGCGGACGAACCTTCCACTAGTAAAGGCAAGGGAAAGCTTAGCAAGTAATTAAGACTGATTATTTATGTCATGTAATTAAAATTGATGTTATTAAGACTTATTGGTTTATGTTTTCGCACAGATGATTTAAGGTTGGAGTAACCTGGGATTTATTTATTATTCAGATGTTGTAACCCCATAAGGGGAGGATTTATTTCTATCTATTTCATGGTTTGCATTTATTATGGGTAGATAGATAAATGATGTTTGTATAGTGAACACCAAATCATGTGGGAATGGAAGTACCCGGATTTGGGGGTGTCACAATTTCTGCAATAAAACATTCGCAGCTCTCTTGGCGAAATACAGGGTCAATCATAGGGTTGCAACAACATATCACCCCCAGACGAGTGGTCAAGCTGAGGTTTCCAACAGAGAGGTGAATAAAATTTTAGAGAAGGTGGTAAACCCGAGCAGAAAAGATTGGTCTCTAAAATTGGACGACGCACTATGGGCTTACCAAACAGTATACAAAATGCCAATTGAGATGTCTCTATATCAGTTGGTATACGGAAAAGCATGTCACCTCCCAGTGAAATTACATCACAAAGCAAACTGGGCAATTCAAAAACTCAACTTCGATTAAACAGCTACAGGAGAAAAGAGGCTACTTCAATTGAACGAACTTGATGAATTCAGACTGCAAGCATATGAGAACTCGAAGCTGTATAAAGAAAAAGTCAAGAAGTGGCATGACCAGAAAATTTTACAGAGAAAGTTCGAACCGGGACAATCGATATTATTGTTCAATTCAAGACTGAGATTATTTCTCAGAAAGCTCAAATCCAGATGGTCAGGACCATTAACTATTAAGAGGGTTTTCCCACATGGCGTCGTTGAGCTATACAGTAGAAATCCGCTCGAAACCTTCAAAGTTAACGGGAAAACATTAAAGCACTACTGGGATGGCGATATCGACAACGAAGCCATTGCAATTACACTTGCCGATGCACCATGAAACCAGAGGCACCGTCGAGCTGACGACGTTAAAACTAGCGCTACTTGGGAGGTAACCCAAGCTCTAAACCTTTTCTATTTCATTTATTTAGTATATTTTAGTTCATAGTATAGTTTAGATATTTCTTTTTCAAGGAGTAATGACCTCATTGTGGTATGATTGTAGGGAATCAAGAAAAAAGGACATCACCCAGTCACTGCACCAATGGCACGGGCCACGCCACCTTAATCGTGCACACGACGCGGGGGGCGCTATCTTCACAACAACTTTTTGCTCTATTGGCATGGGGCGCGCTATGATACACTTAAACACGGTGCGGGGGGCGCTATACTGGACAAAGTTTTTGCCTACCAAGCGTGGGGCGCGCCATGCCAAGCTATAATCCGGCGCATGGCGTACCATCTTGGGATGAAGTTTCTGCCTACCTAGCTCGGGCCGCGCCATCCAAGGCTAATCAACAGCGCGGGGTGCGCCGCTCTGAAAGGCCAGATTCTAAAAGCGTGTTTAACGTATCTTGTTCCAACTTAACTCCATATAACTTCCATTCTCCTCAACTTCTTAGCTAATACAAACTCTTCCACTCCCCCATAACTCCCATAATGTCAAATTTTATTACACCACTTCTCCTACTCCTTCCCAACTTCTACTCCCATTAACCCACAATTACTACAACTCCACGTACATGTTTCTTTTTCCTCTTCTATATCAGCCCAACCTCCTACAATTAGCCACAATCAATCTGAAATATACTCATTACACTCCTATTCTAAGTCTAATACTTCCTCCTCACAAATTCTTACAAATTGTGGCATCACTCTAAAGGTGGAGACGCAAGTTCTTATTAAAGGTAATCACAAATTGCTACACTCTAGTTTCTTCTTCTTCTTCTTATATTTGGGTTTAGAGATTGTTTAAAGAGCCAAGTTTGGGGGTGTTTTGCTTCACGCCCACCAACTATTTGACAGAATTCCTGAACCAAGTTTTTGCCCCTTAGCCTACTAAAAACACCATGTATTCATATAAGAGACCCCGTCCATCCACTTCTACTGCTCGGGCTCAGTATGATCACACAAAATTTGTCAGTGAGGGGGCCGAGGCAAGGTTCAAATCATCCATTGACAAGAAGACATTGGTACTAGAATGGGGATTGAAGCCGGATGCCAACTTTGATTGTGATATGGCGCTGATGATTGTGGAACGTAATTGGTTTTAGTTAGTGGAGTAGCCACTACCAGCGGTGATCAACATAGTAAATGAGTTTTATGCCAACGCCATGGAGCATGTTGATCACACAGTCATGGTACTGGGTAAACCAGTGTCCTTCCACGCTAAAGCTATCAACGAGTATTTTGGGCTGGAAACACCGACTGATGGACGCTATGAAGATGGCTTACCTAACCTGGATGAATTGATTGCAAGATTGTACAAATTAGGCACACAATGGGCTACCCGAGCTGGAACGGATGAAAAGATAATTTTTCCATATTTAGCGTTAAGCCGTTATGGTAAAGCATGGTACACATTCATTTGTGCCCGATTGATGCCCATACGCCACCAGAATGATGTGACCAAGGAAAGGGAACGACTTCTATATGGGATTGTACATCACCATTTTTGGGTAAATAATTCAGTGGTGTTCTACAACGTGGATGTGGGTGAATGCATTCAAGAGTCGATAGACAGCCTGCCACGGGGAAGTACCACGGGGGGCCTTCTTCATGTATTTCTCATAACCGATTTGTGCCGCAAAGCTGGAGTGCAATGGCATTCCTCCAAACTGATACAATAACCAATGGCTATAATCGACCATGCTACCATTGAGAAGTACAAGGCATGGGAAGGGGAAAGATCGCATCCAAGAGGAGAAGGTTATATCATGATTCACCAACCCTCACCCCTAGTTGCAGCTAATCCAATGGAAGGGCAACAATCTTGAGGTTCACAGAAACAATTCTTGTGGCTGGCTCAACGTCAGAATTTGATGTATCAGTACAATGCCAATGCTTTTAGCATGCTTACTGATGCCTTTTCTCGCAGTAATCCAAATGCCGATTCTGTGTCCATGCTTGTTCCTCCTGTCTCCCAGCATACCCTCCTTCGGATGACGACGAGCAGTGACTCGTCTTTCAGGGAAGTCCTCACGTTTTTATGTGTTTTATATTGTCGTAATGGGGACATTACTTGAATTAAGTTTGGGGGGTTTGCTTTTGCTTGGTTAATTTGTGAAGATTTTCATGATCATGGTTAGTTAGTTTTTGATAAGTTTTTATATTTGTTTATTTTTTTTATGTCCTTTAGTTTAATACATTCATATTATATATATATATATATATATATATATATATATATATATATACATTTTGCATGTAGTTCATTTTGCATGAATTCAGTTATTATATAGTAAAAGTCTATTTTTGGCCAATGATGAGATTGGAATTATGTAGACGAGTTAGTATTAAGTATTTAGTCTTTGATATGACTTCCTGTTATGAATTGAATCTTTTTCTATTTGAAACTGGTATAATCAGGTTAGCACTTTAAAACAACTATGTTGAATGATTAAGTTTAAATTGGCACATAATGGAATTCTTAAGGATAATACTAGTTTAAATAAAAGAATGATAAGAATGGGCAGTGATGGCTAAAGCTAGGCAAGAACTTAAGTTTAGGGGGAAAATTTGGGATACATAAGCTTAATATATATATATATATATATATATATATATATATATATGAATAAACACCGTGGCATGCTTGTCTAGTTTTGTGGCCTTTCTTACTTGAGTAAGTAAGCCCGAGGAGATTATCTTTATACCTGGCGCCCTAAGGTCTTAATGGTCTAGGAGTCGTTGGTCGAAAGCTCGTTAAGGTAGCATTGAAAAGCCTAAGGGATTAAGACATTGCATAGCCATGAGTATAAAAAAGAGAATAAAACAGGAAAAGAGCGAAAAGCCCCCGTAATGAAAAATAAAGAATAAGTATCCCGGATTGGACTCTTGAACTTGGTGAATGTTTGACTTTAGTTGGATTTAGCTTATTCTTGGATTTTGTGAGTTTACAGTGTGTGATGCCTTTAAAGAGATCTATTATGTGTCGTATTTAGCATTATATCAGTTAGTTTGGTTGTTAAGCACACATGCACTATATTAGTAAGAACAGTTTAAGATTTGATGAGTGATTGAGAAGTTATTGATTGGTTTAGATATGATGTACTATCGTGTTTGCTTAATTTCTCTAATGTTGTGTGATGAAACAATGTTCTGTCTTAATATTGGATTCGTAGTTATAGAGTAATTATTTGCATTGCATATCATTTTGCTTGAGGACAAGCAATGTTTTAAGTTTGGGGAAATTTGATGAGTAGGTTTTTAACCTACGATTTATCCTTATCTGGCTTGATATATTGTTAGTTTTTGAGTATTTCATATTGCTTTTGATGGGTTTTTGTTCTTGTTACAGGTTATTAAGGTGAACACATCAAAATGCTGGCATTGGAAGAAATCTCAAGCGATTCTGGACATTCTGCATCATCGACGCGGGGCGCGCCGTGAATACAAAGGAAATGGCACGGGGCGCGCTGCATGGGAAAAAGTTACTGCATCACTAGCGCGGGCCGCGCCGCTTTAACAAAGGACCCTGCGCGGGGCGCGCCGGTCGGATGGGGCAGGAGCTGATTTGGTTTTTTTTGCATGTACTTGAGTTGTGTTGGGATAAATAACTTCTTTATGTAATAAGGTAATATTGGGAGTGTGTCAAGGAGGTTATTTCATATTAATTGGGATTCTTTGTTTAAAAACTTGTTGGGTACAATTAGGAGTTTGATTTTTATTAGAATTCCTATGGATGACTTTGACATGGATTAGAATTGGATTGGGTTCAGCTGAAGGGAATTAATTTATGAAGAGGAAGAGACTACTGAAGACATCCAAGAATTGAATTACACTTCGAGAGCCATAATTGAGAAGGAGATCTTAGAGAAACGAAGGAAGGAAGTGAATTCACGAAGATTGTAGATTTGAAGGGCGAGAAGGGTGGTGTATTACTATTCTTCTTTAGTTTCAATTTTTTGTAATTGGGATGATGATTTCTTTTATTTATTCAGTATTTAATTCATTAATTATGAAATTAATTACTTTTTAGGCTTGCAATGGATCTTTAATGTTGAATGAAAATTATTATGCCTTGATTTGGGTTTAATAAATTATTAATTCAGTTTATCTATTGTGATTTGTGCTTAATTTATGAATGGCTTGATCATCAATTTTATGTGAATTTGTATGGATTCGAGAGATGATGTATGAGTCTAGACCTAGTCACAATAGCATGTGTTCTTGAATTCTGTGATTAAATGGAATCTTGATTTATGTTAGGATAGATATATACCTAGCATCTCATGTAATCTGGTAAGAACTTGGAATTAAACTCTTTTTAATTTTAATTCACATAGAGATATAGTGAGTTAGTTAATTAGTGTGTTTGGCTTAATTCTATCTAATTTGTGGATTTAAGTTGATATGGTTTTAGTACATTGAGAGATGGCTAATTCTGCATAAGTGTTCTTGATTAATAAACCGAGGTAGTGAATTAATCTGGAATAAGGCGTGGTAATTGGAATGATACTTAAAGTGAAGTTGTAAGCCTAATTCTCCATTATTTGCTTGAAATTATGATTTTTAAGTTGTATTAATCGATTGGTATTTTTTTAGTTTTTAGTTTTTATTAGTTATAATCATTTATTTTGATTAGTTTAATAAAATAGGGTTAATATAAAACTGGTAATTGTCAGGATTAATTTCTTGCTATTCTCTATGGGAACGATTCTTTTCTTATCATTATATTACTTGTTGACCACGTATACTTGCGTGTTGAGTGTAATTAGATTTTACACCAACAGTATTCCCTGAAGAACTTCTTGGCCTACCCCAGAGCGTGAAATCGAATTTTATATTGACCTTGAACCCTGTGCAAAATCCATTTCTAAAAACTTCAAATATTTCTTCAACTAAAACAAACGTATCATGTGCCAAAGACATTGGCTTGAGCTGTTAAAAGATTACGACTATACCATTCAATACCATCATGTAAAAGCGAACGTGGTAGCTGACACGCTGAGTAGAAGATCGTATGCGGTTACGAGTGTGACGTTGTTAACATAAAGTCCCATTTCGTATGACTTACAAATGATGGAGATAGAGTTAAAGACTCTAGAGACCCATGTGAAGATGACGAATATACAATTAGAATAAACTTTAATCAAAAATTTTAAAGTTGCTCAAGCTACAGACCTAGAGCTGATGGATATGAAGAAGAAAGTACAAGAAGTCATTATTCCAAAAGCGAGAATCGACGAAGTGAGAAAAGCTCAAACCTTTGATTTATTGGTCTATTTGAAATCCTCGATCGAGTAGGAATTGTGGCTTATAGACTCGCCTTATCACCGAGTATGTCTTGTGTTCATAACATTTTTCACATATCTATGTTACGTAAATATGTGGACGACCCGAACCACATTATTGAATTAGAACCAGACGAGATAGCAGAAGATTTAACGTATAAAGAGGTACTTGTTAAAATCTTGGATAAGAATAAACCTATTCTACGCTCAAAGGTTATACCTCAAGAGTTAGAATCTGAAATGAAAACAAGGTATCCTCACCTCTTCGACATACTAGGTACGTACAACAATTTTGAGGATAAAATTTCATAAAGAGGGGAGGTTGTAAGATCCCAACTTTTATGAATAAAGATTTAATTTTCTCTAAATATCATTTTGAGTAATAAGGTGTGGATTTGATATAATGTTATACTTGTGGGTAATATTTACAAATTTTGCAAAGTAAGCAAGTTGTCATAAAATATTCGTTTGGTCGGGGAATATTCATTTTATCAGGGAATATTCGTACGACGGCACAATAATTGGTGGACCCCAAAATGAAATTACTGTCGGAGTTAGAAAACAACATAAATATTTTTTTATAAAAATAATGGCAAAAATTTTACCGTTAACTGTTGAAATACCTGGTGATAAAAGTACAGTAATGCGTGTGGTTACATAGTAGCACATGGTATTATACAGTATCTTTGATTATTGATGCTTGCGTGAGAAGTCACTCAGTTTTACACAATTAATGTAGCAGCAGTTGTTGCATAGTATCTCATATTATTGATTCAATTATTGTCACAATATCATCTGCACAATATTTTATATTATTAAATCAATAATTGAGACGACAAAGTTATTCATATTATTAACGATGTCTAGAAAGTTCTGTCGAGGAAAGGGGTTTGGTCACCTAATTGCGCGCTAATAAGGAGAAGTCCTTATCGAAAATCTCTCTCTTTTCTGAGAATGATCTGGTTGTTAATATTGTGAGTTATAATATTAATGATGAATAAATGTTATTAAAAATGTGTTTAGCGAAGCCAAGTGAGTTGAGATAAATAAAGGGGTTCTTATGAAGTATTTTTTGTAAATTTGGCGTATTACATGGACCCCCACTTACTCATTTTTTAAAATTGTCGGTTGAAAGTTATCTCAATTTTTGTTTTATAGTAATTAAATAGAAAACTTTTTATATAAAATAGAATATTATTTATAAATAGAATATATTATATTTTATTTATTTGCATAGTACTGCATAGTGTTGCATAGTACTGCATAATGTTGCATAGTATTGCATAGTGTTTGCATAGTAAAATCAAAAAAATTCACATGAATTCTCAAATTTTCATCCGTGAACTTTTCCTTCTGTTCACCCGTCATAAATTCAAATAGTATCCTACCATTCTCCTATAAATACGATGTTGAGTTTAGAAATAAAAATCACACCAGAATCAGAGAATTCTTCTTTTATAATATTGAGCGTATTACTTTTGAGTTTCAGAAAGCTTTGAGTGTAGAAAATAGTACAAGTTTTCTTTAAGAATATCTCCGCCATATCAGTCAGAAATACTCTCCTTTTAAGGTAAGGGGTATTATTTATTTCATATTCGCTTACGATATTATTTTTCGTATTCGTAAGGAATTTTATTTTCGTTCAAAATTCGTAAGGAATATTATTTTCGTTCAATCTTCGTAAGGAATATTATTTTCGTTCAATATTCGTAAGGAATATTATCTTCGTTCAATATTCGTAAGAAATATTATTTTCGTTCAACAGTTGTAAGGGATATTATTTTTGTTCAATATTCGTAAGAAATAATATTTTCTTCCATACTCTGTAGTACGTAAGTAATTTTATTTCATTTCATATTCCTATACACTCATTTTGATAAGTATTGCTTCTATACTCCTTGAAATTAGTAGAATATCCTTAAAATTTGCGCTTCATCTAGTATCGTTCCACTGAAATATTTTTATGGACATTCTTGTTAAATTTTAATCTTTTCATACCATGGTACTATTCATAGGGTACTATTCACTAGGGTACTATTCACTCGGGGTACTATTCATGACAAAAATTGATTTCTTTTCTGTCCAAATTATTTTTACATGAATATTATTCTTGAATTTTACTCCACAAAGTAGTTATCATGTTGACAATTTGGACATTCTTGAACTCTGGATAAATAGAATTATAAATCTTTAAATTTTATCCGTGCTCTCACTTAATTGAATTCTTATATCATTGTCATCATCTTCATGTTTATATTGTGATGAAAGTCATCTTTGGCCCGTAGTGCATAGATGGATTATTGATTGGTATGATTATGGGCATGAATTATGTATCGGTATAATCATGACCTGTAATATTACAAATGATGTGGTAAAAGTCATCAGCCCGTATGCATTGATGGACAGTTGTTGGCATGATCATAACCATTGGTGATAATAACGAATATACTTGGCCCGTAGTGCATGGATAATTCGTAGATGTGATACTAACGAATATCATTAGCTCGTTGTGCATGGATAATTCATTGATTTGGATTATTTATTGAGTTATGTTACAACAATAAAATATTGATGATGAACTTTTAAATCATAGAAAATAGTAAATATCATACTCTACTTGACTCTTCTAATGGATTGCTTGTTCCGCTGTAGTTAAACTTGATGTTTATTGTATTTTATCAGTTTTACACTATTGAAGGCTAACGATAATTTACTCTGCATTATCCTAGTCATAATATTCTTTACTGGGCTAGTTGAGCTCACCCTTTGTTTTCATTGTTCTCTTCAGGAAATGAGAACATAGCCAGGACTAGTCGGGGAATGGAGTGACGGTCTGAGATGGTGGCTGTAGTAGTCCTCCTTATTTTACAAAATAGTGTGATAATAATTGTAATGAGGACTCCGTTTGAGTTTAGATATTGTCTACGAGACAATATTCGTGTTAAAACTCTCAGCTTATGTTTTTTCGTATTTTACACGACGGTTGTATAATTATGTTGTATTTGAATTCTGTACCATGTATTTGGCGACTCAGAATGGGTGCCCTATACCTATTTTGGGGGCGTCACATCAGCCTCAAGTGTTGCTTATGATCTTAACGGCTTTTGGAGTATATGAGGATGTCATTAATAAAGACAACCACAAAATGATCCAAATATTCCTTAAATACTCGGTTCATCATATCCATGAAGGCAGCAGGAGCATTAGTCAATCCAAAAGACATGACTAGGAATTCGTAAAGCTAGTACCGAGTTCTGAAAGCAGTCTTTGGAATGTCATCAGTTTTAATTTTTAACTGATGATATCCGGAACGAAGTTCGATCTTTGAAAAGAATTTAGCACCTTGCAACTGGTCAAACAGGTCATCAATGCGAGGTAACGGGTATGTATTTTGGATGGTGACATGATTCAACTCCCGATAGTCAATGCAAAGTCGCATACTCCCTTCTTTCTTCTTTACGAATAAAATAGGAGCACCCCAAGGAGACGTACTAGGACGAATGAAACCGATGTCTAACAGTTCTTGTAGTTGGGTTTTAAACTCCCAAAGTTAAATAGGAGTCATTCGATATGGGGTTTTGGAAATGGGTTTTGTACCGGATTCAAGGTCAATACAAAATTCAATTTCACGCTCTGGGGGTAGGCTAGGAAGTTCTTCAGGGAATACGTCAGGAAATTTATTAACAATAAAAATATCATTCAAATCTGATGTATTTTTGTTTAAATCCATAACATGGGCTAATAAAGTTTGACATCCGTTTTTCAATAAACGAATGACTTTATGGCTTGATATGATAGTGATTAACTTTAGTGGTTTGGTTTCTTGAATTCACATAATAGGTTGGTTAGGAATACGAAAACTAACAACTATACGAAAATAATCAATTTTAGCATGATGAGTAGTTAACCAATCAATCCCTAAAATCACATCAAATGCAAGTATTTTCAAAGAGATGAGGTAATGTGAGGGTACCGATTTGAATCAAACAAGATTTATAAACAGTGGATGTAATGAAGGTTTCTCTTAACGTAGTTTTAACAGATAAGTCAAAGTCTAATTTCTCTAGAGTCAAATTTAAATGTTGAGCGCAAGTAGGTGAAATAAAAGAATGGGTAGAACCGATATCAAATAAGTTATAGACTTCGCAAGAGTTTATGATTAGCTTACCCGTGATAACTTCGTTCGAGTTCCTCTTTTTTTGGGAGGTCACGACAAACGCTCTTCCTTTAACTATCGGCTTTAACTTGTCTCGGACAGCCTTTGATGTCACCATCCCAGCTGGACTTGACTTCAATACACGATAAAATCGAGCTAGGTGACCTTCTCTTCTGTAATTAAAACACGCTTTGGGTTGCTGCGTGCAATTTGGACTGATGTATCCCTCATCTCCGCATCTGTAGCATACGACCGGTGGTCGTTCTCCTTCCTTAAAAATGAGTATTGGTGTTGTTGTCTTTCCATCATTGTTGAATCTCCTCTTTTTGAAATTTCCACTTCTATTATCTTGGCCAAGATTACCACCGAAGTGGTTGCCATTTCTGGCATGATAATTTCCCCCACGTTTGTTGTCCCCGCTTCGATAACTCCTACCACTGGTATTATCGTTTTGTCGGCTGCTATCTTTTGGTTGGGCTGACTCATTATCGTGCTCCAATAACTAAGCCCTATTCACAATATTTGAATACAAACACAATTTGTGAGAAATAAGGTATTGACGAATTTCGGGCTTCAAACCTCGCAGAAACATTCGTGTCATACACTTTTTATTATCTACCAAATGGGATGCAAATAGGGATTACTCCGCAAATTTAGCCTCGTATTGTGATACGGTCATATTGTTTTGTTCCAGCTTGATAAATTCCACCTCCTTCATGTAACGAATACTTTCAGGAAAGTACTTGTCGTTGAATAATTCTTGAAACTTCTCCCAAGACATCTTCAGTGCGGAAAGATGAGTTCGCTTTAAAGATTCCCACCAGTAATCTGCCTCTCCTCACAACATGAAGGTGGAGAAGGGAACCTTTTGCTCCTCTGAGCATCCCAAGACATCAAATATCTTGGTGATCTTCTTAATCCATCTCTCTACCTTAAGTGGCTTTGGCTTTCCTAAAAACTCCGGTGGTCCCAGCTCCTTGAATTGCTTAACAGTGACTAGCCGTGAGTTTCCATTATTTCCACCTGTATTTTGAACAAGAATCTTTCTCTCTTGGTGTTGTATGAATTGCAAAAAGCTCCTAAAATCCCATCATTCTTCATTTGGTCGGTGTTGTTGTTTACATGAGGATTATTGCCTTCCTGATGCACATTATCCTGGTTATTGATTGGCGATGACTCAACGGTCTCATGTGCTCCATTGCTTATCTCAAAATTTTCAGATGTCATCCTCAAACACTGCCACGAAATATGGGTTAATTGACATGCCACACATTATCCATATATTCTGACCGACCAATTCAATAATAAATAAGCTTATGTAGGACATATTAGCGAAGGATCTATTCGTCTCTCCCCTCCTAGTTCTAGCCTCAGATCTCAGTCAGGGATCATATCCCTAAGCTTTGATACCAACTGTGATGCCCCCAAAATAGGTCCATACAACCCATTATGAGTCGCCAAATACATGGTACAAAATTCAAATACAAACTTAATTTACACAATTATTAATTGTTGTGCAGAATACAACAAAACATAAGCTGAGAGTTTTAACATGAATATTGTCTCATAGACAATATCCAAACTCAAATGGAGTCCTCATTATAAGTATTATCATAATATTTTATAAAATAGTGAGGACTACTATAGCCATCATCTTGGACCATCACTCCATTTCTCGACTAGTCTCAGCTATATTCTCATTTCTTGAAGAGAACAATTGTAAGACCCCAACTTTTATGAATAAAGATTTAATTTTCTATAAGTATCATTTTGAGTAATAAGGTGTGGATTTGATATAATGTTATACTTGTGGGTAATATTTATAAATTTTGCAAAGTAAGCAAGTTGACATAAAATATTTGTTTGGTCGGGGAATATTCGTTTTATTAACTACCCCAAAATTCGTACAATAATATTCTCCTTCTCGATCGTTAACAATACAACTTTAATCTATCTTTACATCATTATTCAATATTAAAATAACTAAAAATGCGGAATATTTAAAACTTTTATACATTTCCTTCTGTATTGCCCTAAATTGCAACCTTTACATTACATCTCTTCGATTCAAATTTATATCATGAATCGTTACAACAAAATAACTATACAAAGTCTTACATCATAAATAGATGTCCAAATACACCGGATAGCTCAACATACAATTCAACATATTACATTCAAAATATTAAATACATTTCTCATAAAACATAAGTAATCTTCGCGAACATGGATCTCTATAATTCACTTAGCACATATCCTTACCTTGAAATCTTAACCTGTAAAAATGGTTATTTGCAAGGTTGAGCTCGACAGCCCAGCAAAATCTAACAGTTTCCATGCATCACGTAGCATATAATAACATGCTCAACATATATCTCATAAACATTGGACTAACATAACATACATGCTACAGTTTATATAACAAATATAAAAATTGAGTTCCTTACTCAATCAGCATTCTTTACTCAATCAACGTAGTCATAAGTTGACTTTAACATTTCATACTTTCAACATATATATATAACACATCATGCTCTTTGCAATAAAGATTTAAAACAGTTAATCATTAAGTTCGCATAGCAAATAGGAACTGAAAGACTTGCCTTGATCGTTGTTTACCAATAATAGTTTAACAGCTTACAGTTATCTGCACTTCACGTACCCTACACAATTATATAATCGTAGACATCAACTATTAGTCACATAGCAACGCATAGTAGTTGTAATGTAAACTTTACTCTACATCTCATAACCCTTCCTATTATATATATGCAATGCACTTTCATCCATTTCCAACATAACACTCAATTCTAGTTAAACTTGTTATTTCAGTACAAGTCTTATGCTACTATATATATTTCTGAAACTCCAAGTGTTGACTTCATAACACTTATCTAACATTCATTGTGTACACCAAGTTCTAACATAACACGTTCATAACTTATGATTCTTTTTACCACTTTGAATTTATCAATGACATATCACGGCTCTGTTTTAACCACCTTAATACATGTTTATTACATTAACACATCACTAACTAAGTTATAATGAGTGTCCAAGGTCTGCAGAAATAGCAGCCTTTACTGTCTGTGACTGGCTACTGGCACGGCTGCGCCAGTTTTACACTGGATTACAGCAAGCCCACGCGGCAGCTGCATGCCCGCGCCTGCGCCAAGAGGCTACGTGGTCACACGATGCATCAGTTTCAGTTTTGCAGAACGTGATTTGACACAGTTTTTAGGCCAACTAACACGAATTTCACCCACCAAACAGTGAATTTAACACAAACAATTGATATAGAACTATCACAAACATGTTTGCTAACATATTCCTCAACATAGAATAATTTAACAACAATTATACTAGTTTAATTTCCTCAAATTCCATGTTTTCATATGAAAACTCTATTTTTGACATCTTTTACAAAAATTATCACTGTGATTACTATTCTACACCGAATCACTTCGTTTAAACTATGTTATCTTCGTTTCTTAACGAACTAGCATAATCAAAACCCCATTTATAGTTTAACATACAAATTGACCACTAAAATTGGTAGTTTTACAAGATATATGAGAAAATATTCACTATCATTATTTTTTTTCTACTTTTAAACGTAATTAGCATACAATTTCCCTAACTAAACATAAACTTTGGCATTACAATTACTTACACTTGCAACAACTCAGTTTTTTTTACAACAATTTGAGAGAATTTAAATTCATATAGTCTAGAAAATACACGACGTACAACATATTAAAACGTATATGTATATGTAATACTAAGGTTATGAAAATACCTTCAATTTGCTAAGATGATCCTTGCTAATCAACTGATAATCACCTTGAAATTCTTAGGTTTCCTCTCAATCTCTCTCAAGTTCTCTGTAATCTTAGGCTTAGAAAAACTAGAATGCATGTAACCCAAAACTGATAACCATGTATGTGTAATAATAAAAGAAAACTTATATGGCCATAATAAGCCTAATCAGTTACAACATATAACGTATAGATTATAAATATATTATATTTATTATTTTATTTATTTTATTTAAATTATTTACAAATAAAAAAATAAAAATTCAAAAGCCATAAGGCTTTGTTTGGCAAAACCCTTTAAAATTTAAAAACTTAATATATTTAAGCCTTGTTTGGCCAAAACTAAATTAACTCCTTTAATTTATTTTAATGAACAGTTTAGTTTATAATTTATAATCACATATTATTTATTTGGATTTCCATATCTAATAATAATCAAATAAATTAACCACATACTATATTTTAAATAAATTTTCCACTTTAACAAATATCACAAAATTATAATTTCATTATAATTTTATTTAATAATTTAATACACCATCTTAAATTATTAAATCAGAACAATAATATAACATCTCATGTTATATTACAACTCTCTAAATTATAAATTAATTTAATTTAGAATATTATCTAATAAATTTATACTAACAACCACCACATCAATAAAATATTTATTCAACAATTTCAACAATAAACGCATCAAATAAATATCTATATAATCCAATAAATATTTAAAATTACAATCTGAAATTCTGGATTGTTACATCCTTCCCTCCTTACAAGGATTCTTTCCCCAGAATCACAACTCAAACAATCAAATCGTCACATTCTTCACTTCTTACAAAGATTCTGACCCCAGAATCGAAGACACAGACTAAACAAATAACTCAGGATACTATTAAACCTCACTTTCTCAATATATGAATATATATTTCTCTATATACCAGATCACATATTTTAAAATATACAGCACAAAAATATACATGCTCAAACTTAAAACATCTCGTAATAAGAATTTTAATTATTAAATTCCTATTTTAATAACTTCTAAAAATTCGGGTTGTCACATCCTTCCCTCCTTATAAGGATTCCGTCCTCGGAATCACCGAAACACTACCTTACTCAGGTTTTCATCAAATCTCTTCGTTGAATAACTTCCACACTTTACCTTAATATAGGTTTTATATTTTCTACCCCCACCATTCTTAATAATAAATTTTTGTAAGTTTTATTTCATAACTTTCACTTGAACTCAATTATATTTTGAGTGTTACATATTCTTTAACCCATTCATTTCCTTTTCTAAGGATCGCTATCATAAACACTTGGGATATTACATTCACCCATTCTTCTAAGAATTGCATCTTCAAAATTTTATTTATTAATCCTCATTCATTCAATCTATCAAAATATATTTTACGTTAATACTTTATTCATTCATTGGGTTCTATAACCACTTTCTTTCCACAATGTTCTTTCTACAATTATTAACTTTTCTATTAAAAGTTTTATATTATTCTTTGATAACTTATCTCATTCTCATTTCAAATGTTTTTTTCAATAAATTCATCATTCAGTGTCGCATTCTACGACTTACTTCTTTCTAAGGAATATCATCCTTACCATATTCGCCTTTTTAGAATAGCAAGAATCTTCCACAATTGCTCAATAATTGGGAAGCAGTATGAATAACTCAGGAATTTAAAAGATTCCAAATCATGTTGAGGGGTAGTAAGACCTTGAACTACGTCCACGGTTATAAGTACTCTTTCAACTTAAACCTTAATAGTCATTAGACTATAGGGACTCTCGTACTTAGGGTGTTAAGCACTTTATACGATGTATTGTGCAAAAACATCTAAACGCTATGTGTATATGTCCATAGTTATAAGTATTCTTTCAACTTAAACTTTAACAATCATAAGTCTATAGGGACTCCTCGTACTTAGGGGGATCAACCCTTCGTACAATATATTGTGCACAAACATCTAAATGCATTGCGTAAAATAACTCCCCTATAATAGGGTTGTTCATCTCAACTTTTCAACATCTGAATTCGCACCAAAACAATTTGGTTTGGCATAACTTCTCAAGAAACGCTTGAATTTCATGAACATTTTTCAATATTCGTCTAGCTGAATCAAATAGCATAGACTTCTACAACAATTCGGTCATCAATCGAAATATATATATATATATATATATATATATATATATATATATATATATCTTATATCTTAAAGAAATCTCAAAAATCTTTTTATGACGTCATGATACCGCACTGTATTTATAGTCTGTTTGAGGATTCCGTCATTTGGTGATTTTATCATACTACATCATACCATAGTGGCCTGACGATCCTTAGATCACATCCAACACTAAATAATACTGCATTGATGACTCCATCGTTATTTTTTTCATCTCTGCACCAGGTTCCATGATACATTGATGATATATATAAAATACATTTTGATATTTTCAAATCATTTTTGTCTAGCCGAAGCAATTAGCATAGATATACGAATAACAGTATTATTGTTAAAACTCATTAGTTCCATCATTTGATTCAATATTTTTTAAGAAGATAAAAGTGTAAACATCAGCACGAAGTCAATAAATTTCGAAAGTCTAGCATAGCTAGTAGATTTAGAATAATATTCTTGTGTTTCAACTTACCATCTTCCTCTACCCCAAGTATAGTTCATCAAACTTACCGCACATTGGAAGTTCAGAACTTGCCACAATAATATGAGTTTAAGAACTTATCCTAGTCAGACCATCGGGGTCCATTCGCTGAGGGGTTCAAAATATACCATATTATTATGAGTCACGAACTTACCATATGCATTAGTTTTAAGAACTGCACCTAATCCTAATAATATCTAACTAATCTTAGTAGTTTCTAATTATCAAATATACACATGAGAAAAGAATCACCTTTTCACCACATATACATTGTCGACGTCAGGATTTTTATTTGTCCCTTTTCGTTACCTGTTTTTTTGTGTTCTCATTTTATGTGAGATTTATTTGTAAAAACAAGTGAAAAAGGTCCGACATGTGTAATGTTAACGATTTGACTATAAGAGTCGCCAGTTGGTTTTTTAACTAGTTGTACCAACACAACCGAGAAAAGGTTTGCACATTGACCCAGTGATGTGACACTACTAAACGAGTCTGTGAAACCGAGATTCATTGAGGGTCCGGGGACTTGCTAATACGGAGGAAAGGTGTTAGGCACCCCCCGACATCCGTGTTGCCACGGTGACCGCCACTTTTCAATAAACTGCCATATGAAGTGTGTGTATGTGTGTGGGTCAATGTGCTATTATTTGGAAGTAGTGCTATGCCTCGTTTGCACCTATATACATAGGGTTTGAATTTGTATAAAAATTCAGTTTTAAACAAGATATAGGATTGATGTTTTAAAAGAGGTTTTTCAAACCCTGTGCTCAATAGTAATTGAGACCTTTGATACTTCCATTTTATTCCGTATTCGGCTTGATTGATTTTATTTTACAGATGCGAGGCATCTGTATAAAAGTAATGTACAAAAGGCGCTGAATTCCTCGTGGGTATGAGAACCATCTAAGGAAATCCAAACATCACAGATAAATTTACAAGCTGCTTACAGCTGAAAAGGTCCATCACGGGAACCGAATCTAGATTCAGTGGACTGAATCTGTGATCACATGATTCCTAGGCTCGCATGATGCCGTGATAGATATAAACGCAGTAAGCAGGTATATATATAAAAGCTGTATATATATATATATATATATATATATATACAGACATGATCACCAACCACGAAGTAGCTCCATGGGGGATCAGAAATGTAAATTAAGCTCTGAAAATGATCAACCGCCACGGAGAAAACTCCAGGCGAGACGAAATGTACAGAAAGTAGTAAAAAACGGTCAACCACCACGAAGTAAACTCCAGGTGGGACGAAATATATATATATATATATATATATATATATATATATATATATATATATATATATATATATATACAAATATAAAAATGATAAACGCACTGGATATAAAATCCAGGCTCATCGAAAAAAGTCCAACAACAGTTAATATATATAAGTATATATATATATATTAAAGCAGTAAACGCACCGGATATAAAATCTAGGCTCATCAAACAAAGTTCGACACACATTTCATATATATATATATATATATATATATATATATATAAAATAAAACCACGGACCGAAGTCCGGGCAAACACACGCAACACGACTCTCAACGTAAAGAAGGGTGTGTGCAATTGTGGAGAGAAAGACTTGAAAATGTGTAAGAAGGCTTACAGTGGGCTGCCAAAGAAGACTTCAATAATTTTAAAGTAGATAAACACTGGCTTCCGCCGGTACAGAAGTAGCTATATGTGAGCTCACAAGTATTTAAAATGAGAAAGCACTCAGTTTGGGGTGTGTACAGAGCAAATTGGATAGGGCTTCCACGCCTTTTCTCTTCTCAAAATGGCCACCCCAAGCCCTCTATTTATAGAGGGTGGAGCCACAGATGTACCTACGGCTGGGCCGCAGGTGTACCTGCGGCTGGGCAGCATGTGTACCTGAGGCTGCCCGGGGTACCCCGGGCTTCGCGGGTTCCAATGTCTCGAAGTACGTGCACATAGGCAACGTGATGTCAGCTCGAACTTTTAGAATTATAATTCGGGCATCCGACTGAGGTATATAGGACCTATTTCGGACCACCGTTGTTGAGAGTTACGCAATAACATGGGATTAAAGGTTGTACGAAGTCATAAAGATGGGACGATGCCCTCCGATCTTCAGCTTCAAATCCTATCCGTTATCTTGCGCAAAAGTCACTCGAGATTGGTTTTTCTTGGCTCTTATGGGACATTGTTATGTAGAAATATATGTCTGAAATGTTGAGACGACGTGATGTGGCGTCATGGTGGCAAGATGACGACTTTGCCCCTCACCGGGGTTATCTCTGATTTGGGCTGATAAAGCAGATGTTGCTCAGGGTTATCGCTGAGATTGGATTGCTGCAAATGTTGAAGGTCCTCTGTGTTATCTCTGAGGTGTGCCTGTCTTGTACTGAGTGCCTCAGTGTGATCGTCGAGGTTGAAGCTAATGGCTTACATTTGAAACAAGCATTTTTGGGGTTATCTCCGGAACTACCACTGCCTTCCTTGGGGTTATCTCCAAGGTTGAAATCTATTATTCTCAGTGTTGGGACTGAGACGAAACATCTCGGGGTTATCTTTGGGATGAATCGGTCTTCTCTAATTTGTGTTTTGGTATTGGATCTGCATTCCTCGGGGTAATCTCCGAGGTTTGAATTGTTTCTCCCGGTGTGTGTTCTGGGGTTGAGCTGTTACTCCCAGTGTGTGTTCCGGGGTTGAGCTGTTCCTCCTGGTGGTATCCAGAATGGATATGAATTATCTTCCAAGGTTTCCTCTTAAAAGACGAATCTGCGCTCCTACGATGTCAATAACAGATATGTAGAAAATTTTGAGTGTCTACATATGCCCATCTTTATCATATTCATGCAATGCAATGCATGGATAGGATAAAGAATCCTAGCACTTGAAATATAACATGACGCAACTGTATGATGCATGTGTATGGGGTTATTGCCCAACATGCTGAGGATGATTGCTATCTTCCTATAGCTTCTACTGGGGATTTGGCAATGATAACCAAATTGGATGTGCGATCCAAATCTTTGAGGATGTTGACGTTGGGGTTATCACCAAAGTCCTGAATCTTTGATACAGACTTAATTCCGAAGAAGTGCCTCTTATATGTAAGAGATCTGTGGGGATAAAGCTTTGTCTGTTTGAGGATATGTATAACATATTTCGTCATCAATCCTCCTTGATGACGTTTCCTTTTCCTGGTTTGTATCGCCTATGTCAATGTTCTGTTAGTTTTACTGCCAACAGCAAATGTTGTCAGGGCTGCCTGACCTTCGTTGACGTGTGAACCAACAGTTTACCACGCGTTGTAACCCTCGTCGGGAATACATTTGATCCTCTGTTGATATATAGATCAACGGATGAACTCCCTGCAGGGGATAAATGCCAAGGCTGCTTGGACTTTGTTGATGTGTGTATCAACTGATGAAATCATTGGATGGTTTCTGATACGACGTTGGGTTTACTTGCCAACGGCTGAACTGATGTCAAGGTTGCTTGACCTTCATTGATACGTACATCAATCAATGACAATGCGCTGTGACCCCCGCCGATGTTGTTGGATCATCGTTGATGTGTGTGTCAATAGAACATGCGTTGTAACCCCCACCGGGGAGACACTGGGGAATATGAGTACCCGAGTATGAAATCCTCGAATAGCTCTCGATGCATCGATGGGTTTACTTGCCATCGGTTGAAATAACGTCAAGGCTGCTTGACCTTCTTTCATACTTACACTAATGGATGACAATGCGTTGTGACCCCCGCCGGGGGTTGTTGTATTTTGATATATACAAGCGCATTGTAACCCCCGTCGGGGTTCCACTGGATCATCGTTGATGTGTGTATCAGCGGCTGAAATCATCGGACGGCTTCCGACGCTTCGTTGGATTTACTTGCCAACAGTTATAGTGATGCCAAGGCTGCTTGATCTTCGTTGATATGTATGTCAACGGATGATATGAGTTATAACCCCCGCTGGGGTTATTTTCTTTGACATATGTACCGCGTTTTGACCCCTGCCGGGGTTATGTGGTAAAGTAGGATGACGATCCTAAATGAGAGGAATTGGACCTGCGTGAGGTATCGCTGAGCGTGACTTGTATTGTCTAAGATCATCAGCATAGTGTACCTTGTGTTTGGGCTAATACCAATGAATGATGTGAAGACCCACAGTTTAACCAGGATTGTAGGCTATTCTGCTCAATCGCGTAGCGTTTTTATCCCTGATTTGGCCTTTTCAGCTTGCGAGAACTCCTTTGCAACTCGAATTGGACCGAGCTGGAGGGGTGGGACCCACATAGGGGTGCCGCAGGTACACCTGCTACAGATGCAGATGGACCTGCGGCCAACCATAGATGATAAAGACCAGCAGGTTGCTTTTATAAGTCATTTTCAACTTATGCCGCGAAGGAAATCTGAGAGCTCTTCTTCAGATTTGCTGAGTTCGGGCGTCTTTCTGCAAATTTTGTCACCGTACAAGTGTTCTACATTGTCCTAGTAACGTATGCATGTACTTTTTTCCAATTTTTATCCGTTGGAAAATGACTTATCATATGCAATGCATCTAAACACATAGTAGTGATTATGTATGCTCAAATGATTTGATAAAAAATATTCAACATAGTAAATATTAGTATTAAACCATGTTGAACATAATGATGTGAAAAAATTTGACTTTTGAGACAGTCAAATGGGCACCTTTTTCTGCTATTTTTATCCTATCTGAGGACATTTCAGCATAAGGTAAGAAGGCAAAGTACTCATACCATTGAGGTTAACCTTATGTGTTGATGATTTTGATTTTTTATGCGTATAGTATGTATATGACTGTGGGCAGGTGTGCTACTGAATGGCCACCTAGTCATGCCTATGTGCATGTGGATAGTCCTATTTACAAAGGAGACTATGGCAAAATTTTCCTAAAATGTAGGAATTGTGTAGTCATGCATTTTTAATTCTACTTGTAGATGTATGTTAAAATGATGCATGCATGCATGTAGTCATTAAATGCATTTTGAAAAGCTCCAGGTTAGAAAATACCACACCCTTTCTAAGGTGATTTGGAGACTTGTTGTCCAGATATTATGGATTCGGATCAACCGAGTAGTTCCCGTAGGACCACTTCTGGTGTACAGAGGAGGGCTTCTGAAGTGCCTCGACCCCGTTTCGTTAGACAGCCTCGTCGGTTAGTAGAGGCGGTGATACGTCCAGCCCAGGTTGATGTGCCAGACGTAGAGGAAGAGAAGGAAGATGTTTCGGTTGCGGACCCCGCTCCTGCAGCGTATATTTCCCGTAGGGATCTCCCGAGTATTCAGGTAGTAAACCCAGAGCTTTTGGGTGACTTGAGTCGACATCCCTCGATGTATTTGCATGCTAACGAGGTATGACGTCAGAACTTGATCTTCCTTCTTTCCTATTTGTGACCAGTAAAAGGATTTAATGTTGATCTGCATTTCATGTAGGTTCCTGGCTTTACACAGCCTCGAGGGAAATGGTTCAGTATACACTCTATGTACCAGGCTCTTCATCCTGACTATAGAGCGATTGTGCATGACTGGGGTTTTGGAGCATTCTTTTCCATCCTTCCCCGCCGTTGCCCCTAGGGTTACCTCAGGGCATTGTCTGAGCGGTGGTTTCACCAGACTCAGTCACTCTATTTGCTGGACTGTGAGGTAATGATGACGCTGATGGATTGACGATTTATCGCAGGTATGAAGTTTAGAGGGGCGCCAGTTCCTTGCACGACGGATATTACCCTAACTACCGTCAGATCCTTGTTAGGAGTTCCAGCGGAGGCGCTCAAGGGCAAGATTGTCTGTGCGGGTCCTTTGAGCATAGATGCTATGAGTGGGCTATTGAGCGAGCCCGTGCCAGATGATGTTAGAGTCAGGGATCGTATTCTTCGGCGATTGTTCCTGATGATCATTAGGAGCTGCTTCATAGCAGATAACTCTTCTACGGTGTCGTTTGCTTTGATCAGCACCACTAGGCATGTGGGCCGTATTGGAGAGTATGATTGGGATTCCTATACCTTTGCCTATTTCCTCAGGGGCATACGTATGCGCTCACAGGGCTTGACCGAGGCTTGGTTAGGATTTTACCCATTTCTGCTGGTAAGTAGTTCTCTTGTCATTTACCATGTATAGGTTAAGAGTGTTAACTGACAGCAGATGTTTGCCTTTGTGCTGGCAATTTTGGGCCTATGAGAGGTTCCTATATTTGCGTTCGGTGAATGAGCTAGGATTAGATACCTACCCACAAGGACGACGATGGCATCATTCTATATTGGCGGAGGTCCTTGTAGCTGAGGGTTTCACTCACTACCACTTGCAGCTAGAGTTGCTGATGGCTGACATTATCACATGGATTCCATATTCTGGGGAGTATTTGGCCATCAGATTTAAGGATGGGTACCCGACTGGTGTCGAGTACGTAATTTCCACCCAGAGAGTTCCTCTCTTCACTGATGGAGGATGGGAGCTCTATCTAAGAGAGCGTGCTATTAGGAGCACCACAGGAGAGATTCGTATACCGATCTTGCCTCCTGTCAGGCATTATTAGAGTGTATCTCAGTCACCCATCATTGATATCCCATTGTTAGGTGTTGACGGTTTTGCATTATCAGAGGGTCCGTGCACTTAGGATGTATTTCAGCGCTGGTGGATCCCTCGTACTATTAGAGCCCAGACCCGTGCCACTCAGTTCATGGGGGATATGGTTCCAGGATCTATGATGAGGATGGATTGGTTAGCCTATATCCGAGATCCGACTCATGTGACACAGATTGACAGTTTGACCCAGCAGTTGGACCAGGCACAAATCTTTATCCGGTATTTGGGTAGAGATCCGGCAGAGGCAGATTCGTTTGATCCTTCCATCTCAGCCACTGGTCCCTCAGATGACCCATTTGGTTTTACCGGCGCAGATCCTCCTTTGTATCGGCCTGATATCCCTGTTGATAGAGATCCAGTGACTCAGGAAGAGTTACATCTGGTGGATAGAATTGATGATGTGGACATCGATACCATTGTCTTCTTCTGATGTGTATTCTCGTTATATCTTTTGATAGGCCTCTGTTAGCTAGTGGGTGTCTGTGCCTCATTCTCGCTATATCTTTTGAATGGCCTCTGTTAGTAGTAGGGCGTATGTGCCCCATTTCCCTGTATTTGTAGCTCTACAGAGATGATGTATTAGATGATGATATACTTAGGAATGTATGTACAGTTTTTCCATTCCCTATATCATATTGCCATCTATTATCTATAGTGCATGTATCATGTTATGCATATGTATGTATGTCCAGAGATATTCAGCATTGACCCCTGGATGGTCTTATGACACGGCCCGTGCAGATGTCTTCTTCGGCAGTTAGCCGTATTGATCATACTCCACTATTATTGGTGGTATCTGGTATGCGATCGTGGTATGATAGCATGTCACCATCAGATAGGGTGACCATAGATCATTTATTGCAGCGTAATATGACCCTATTGATGTTTCAGGTTCCCACAAGATTCGTTGATGGCATGCTGGAGCACTGGGTATCGGAGAGGCAGGTTTTCCGATTTGGGACCCAGGAGTTGACTCCCACTCTGGAGGAGTATGCACGGTTGACGATGCTGCCACTGGACACACCTTGCGTGCATATGGCTTTGGGGGACATGAGTCAGCGGTTCATGACCCTCACTGGACTGAGGCAGAGAGTGGTGCAGGATGATCTTACATCTGGCCACGTTATATCCCAGCATTTTCTATTTGACAGATTTGGCTCTAAGGATAGTTATAGGCGACATTCCGGGGATTTCACCATACCGGAGGATCATTGGCATCTGACCAAGGTAGATGTATTGTTATTGTGTGTACTGTCATATGTCTACATGCCACTGTATATGGATGAGTTGGACATAGAAGTTTTCATGGCGGTGAGAGCTCTCAGGGAGGGTCGTACCATCATACCTATGATTATAGTCGAGACATTGAGGTCAGCTACATACTGCTGCACTTATCCGATAGGAGTAATTACGGGCAGTTCAGTCATGCTATACGTGTGATTTATGTCACATCTGAGACCGATTGGCACTTTTAGACGGCATGGGTATTGTTCCACCCATGATAGCCAGGTCATATTCATTTCAGCATGCGGAGTGTACGGATGCTATGTCTTGGTCTGCTTTCTTAGCTGATATTGTAGACCCGTTTAGTATACTGTCGTGGTCAGGGCTCAGCTCACCTTAAAGCTTTATTACTCATGCTTCGGGCATGGATTACATCCTTCTGGCTAGTTTGAGGGGCATGACTACTTACCATCCACTGGCCGTGATGTCATAGTTTGACCAGTTTCAGGATTTTCATCCTTTCGAGGGGGCGTTGGGCCAGCGTTTAGCTTCTCGCTATCTTTCAGCAGAGGACCGATCCCGTGTGTATACATGTTAGGATCAGCGTGAGATAGCTACTTTTTCCATTAGTCATCTAGGTTGTTCCGCAGAGTATTTCGCATGGATGGAGACAGAGACTGCATCGGTTACGATTGTATCCACATTACCGAGTATTGACTCAGATGGTGGAGAGCCCATGGAGGACATTGATTCTCACACCGAGGAGGAGCCATCTACTGGGTTGCCAGTATTTCCTTTAGATTCTCCCAGTACTAGAACTGTCGTGATTTAGCATTTAGCATAGTACTTTGAGCAGAGACTTCATCTGATGACCTATGAGAGAGATCAGGCTAGATCCCTGATGTTGACAGCTCTTGATGGGAGAGACGCAACCTTGTTAGACAGTGACGAGGCATTAGCTCGTATAGATGCCACTGTCGTTAAGCGGGATGAGGCCAGATCAGCCAGAGATGCAGTGATGGTCGAGCGGGATAGTGCCATATCTGCCCGGGATGTAGCCGTCATAGATAGTACTGCAGTGAGGTCCCTTACCACTGGCATGCTTACCCGGGATGTAGCCGAATCTCCTATTTGTGAGGAGAGGTTGGGTAATTCCATCCCTTTGGTTTGAAGCCAATGAAATGTGGTGAATTGAAGTTTGATCCCAGTACCATTGACAAGTATTTGGGTTTTGGTAGGGGGTGAGACCGAACCATAAATGGCTGCCTACGTACTCCTATTGAAGAGGAGATCAGGTCTGCGTAGTTCGAACCTGGTGTAAGAGGTCCAACGTTGTTTATAAAAGGCAGATGAGTGTAGAAGCTTTATTGATGAAAAAGGTTGTAGAAATGTTTTTGTGGTTTTTGTTTTTGTAGAAAAGGGTAGAAATGTTTTTGTTGTTTTTTGTTTATTGCGACCGGGCCATATAGAATATGGTTGCCTACGTACTCCCGTGTATCAAGGAGATCAGGTCGACGTAGTTTGCCCCTCAGGGAGAGTTGAAAAGCTTGATCCTATGTGCAGGATAAACTGCGGGGAAGAAAGATTAATCCCATGTACAGGTCAAATTGTGGGGAAGAAAGTTTAATCCCATGTGCAAGATAGACTGTGGGGAAGAGAAAGTTTGATCCTAGGTTGAGGACAAACTGCAGGTACGAGAAGTTTGATCCCAGGTATGGGTAGCCAAACTACAAACGTGAGAGGTTCAATCCGTAGTGGGATGACCTAAGTTGTATGAGCGCAGTGAAGCCAGACTACTGGCTTAAAGAGTATGTTTCCCTGAGGGGAAAAGTGTGGACAAGAGTTGTATGTGGTAAAGGGTTAAAGAACTGGAATGACTGGTGATCTGATGATCCAATACTAGGATGTTTGCTTGATGGTAACTTCAGACATTGTACCGTTTCACGGTGTCCAAGTTGATGAGTTGTGGAAATTCATCGCCGTCCATTTCTTGCAATCTGAGAGCGCCTCCTGTCAATACTTCCTTGACAATAAACGAGCCTTCCCAGTTAGGAGCGAATTTTCCCTTAGATTGATCTTGGTTGTCAATGATCTTCTTCAAAACCAAGTCATGTTATTTAAACTGTCGTAGCCGGACTTTTCTGTTGTAGGATCGGGTTATCCTTTGTTGATATAATTGACCATGGAAGATAATCGCGGTTTGCCTTTTATCTATTAGAGATCATTGGTGATACCTGTCTTGTACCCATTGATCTTCATCCAGCTGAGCATCCAACAACACTCTGAGGGATTCCATTTCTACTTCTATGGGGAGTACTGCTTCCATCCCATAGGTTAATGCGTAGGGGGTTGCCCCAGTTGAAGTGTGCATTGATGTTCTGTAGGCTAACAAAGTAAGAGGCAATAGGTCAGGCCATCTTCTGTGGTTGGTGGACATCTTTTGCATAACCTTCTTGATGTTTTTGTTAGCCGCTTCAACAGCACCATTCATCTTTGGACGATAGATGATAGAGTTAAGGTGTTTGATGTGGAATTTACTGTATAGTTCTTCCATCATTTTGTTGTTGAGGTTCTTAGCATTGTCTGATACAATTACCTCGGGTTGTTCGTATCGACAAATGACATTGTTTTCTGATGAAAGCAATGATGACTTCTTTGGTAACCCTGGGGAAGGAGGCTGCTTCTACCCACTTGGTAAAGTAGTAGATCATAGTGAAGATGAAGCGATGTCCATTACTGGCTTTGGGCTCGATGGGCCCAATCATGTCCATTCCCCACATTGAGAAGGGTCAAGGTGAACTCATATTGTGGAGCTCCCGTGGAGGGGCGTGGATAGCATTCCCATGAATTTGGAATTGATAACATCTCTTGACGTGGTCATAGCAATCAGCCTTGAGAGAGAGCCAATAATGTCCTGTCCTAAGGATCTTCTTGACAAGGAGGAGGCCACTCATGTGTGGGCCACAAACTCCACCATGGATCTCATCCATGAGTCTTTGAGCTTGGTCTTTATCTAAACATTTGAGAAAACCTAGTCCTGCAGCTCTCTTGTAGAGTGCATCTCCGCTCAGGTAGAATTTCATAGCAAGTCGATGAATCTGACTTTGCTCAGTCAGGCTCGCCTATGTGGGTGTAGATCCATCTCGTAGGTACTCCTTGATATGCTGATACCAAGGTTGTTGGATGAGAGGTAGCTCATCCGATACTTCTCTAACATAGTTCCCATAGGTTGGTGCCTTTTGCAGGGCTAATGTGACGCTTGACATTTGTTCTTTGTCAGGTATATGAATCAAGGAGGCCAAAGTTGCTAATGCGTCCGCAAAGTCATTCCTATTACAACGAATGTGTATAAAGGAGATTTCTTCAAACTCCAAAGCCATATATAAAACTTGTTGATGGTAAGGCAGCAATCGCAGCTCTTTGGTTTGATAGATTCCTATAGATTGTTTGATTACCAACTCTGAATCCCCAAAGATAGTTAACCGTCTGATACCCATTGAACGGGCAAGTTTTAGCCCCATGATACAGCCTTCATACTCAGCTGTGTTGTTGGTGCTGATAAACTATAATTTGACGGCGACGGGATACTACTCCCCCGTACCGGATACTAGAACTGCTCCAGCTCTAGAACCTTCCGTATTAACAGCTCCATCAAAATACATGTTCCATATTGGACGTGCATTGTACTGATGTTGTTGCTGAATTATCATTACCCTTTCATCTGGGAAGCATGTTTCCAAGGGTTTGAAGTCCCCTGAAGGTGCGGCGGCCAGTTGATCTGCAATTCCTTGATCTATAATGGACTTTTGAGTCACGTAGACAATGTCAAATTGTTATAGGATCAACTGCCATCTGGACTGCCAATAATTCAGTATGGGTTTACTGAACACATACTTGAGAGGATCCATGTGGGATATGAGATGGGTTGTGTGCCCATGGAGGTAATGTTGTAACCCCATGGCAGCCCATGCTAAAGGACAACAAGTCTTCTCAATCAGAGTGTACTTGTGTTCACTGCTGCTGAAACTTTTGCTGAGGTAATAGATAGCTCGTTCTCGGCCTCTATCGTCTTTCTGG
Source organism: Panax notoginseng (assembly GCA_016801055.1). Lineage (NCBI taxonomy): Eukaryota > Viridiplantae > Streptophyta > Magnoliopsida > Apiales > Araliaceae > Panax > Panax notoginseng. The sequence continues at coordinate 40,668,829 of CM029019.1, forward strand.
CCCAGCATGCAGCCCATGGCATTGTCACTTATGGACAGGTACATGAACAGGGGAACATCATCCCTGGGTGGTACCAAAATAGGAGCTTTGACTAGCTGCTCTTTAATTGTAAGGAAGACATTCTAGCACTCATCATTCCATTTCATGGAGGAGTTCATCCTTAACAGCTTGAAGATAGGCTCACAGGTTGATGTGAGTTGAGAAATGAATCGGCTAATGAAGTTGATTCTTCCCAAAAATCCCCGTATTTCCTTCTCTGTTTGAGGAATGGGAATTTCTGTAATGGCCTGGATTTTGGTAGGATCCAGCTCAATTCCTTTGTGGCTGACTAGGAATCCTAGCAACTTGCCTGATTTAACTCCAAAGGCGCACTTGGCTAGATTCAACTTCAAGTTGTACTTGCGCAACCTGTTGAATAGCTTTCTGAGATGGTCTAAGTGGTTATCCTCCTTCCGGGATTTGACAATGATGTCATCCACGTAGATCTCTATCTCTTTGTGCATTAAGTCATGAAAGAGAGCCATCATAGCTCGCTGATAGGTAGCTCCGGTATTGATGAGGCCGAATGACAACTGTCTATAGCAAAAGGTTCCCCAAGGCTTGATGAAAGCAATTTTTTCACGATCTTCCTCAGCAACCATGATCTGATGGTACCCCGCAAAGCAATCAGCAAAGGAGTACATGTCGTATTGAGCAATATTATCAATGAGAATGTGGATAAAGGGCACGGGAAAGCTATCTTTAAGGCAAGCTTTATTCAGATCCCAATAATCCATGCAGACTCGCACCTTTCCTCCAGGCTTAGGCACGGGAACGATGTTAGATATCCATTCAGGATATGTGGACACCATGATAATGCTAGCATGAAATTGTTTCACAATTTCTTCTTTAACCTTTAAAGTCCACTCAGGTTTCAATCGCCTGAGCTTCTGCTTGACTGGCTTGAATCCCTCTTTAATGGGAAAGCGATGAAGAACAATGTCAATAGACAAATCCACCATGTCTTCATGAGACCATGCAAACACATCCTGGAATTGGGTTAATAGCGTAACCATGTCATTCCGTTGGTTTGGGGTAAGGTCTGAACCAATCTGATAAGGTTCCAAGATTGAAGGAGGTGGTTTGATCAAGGTTGGGTTTAGGCTTGTCTTCGACCCATTCTTTGATCTCCGAAGGCACCTCAATGTCCTCTTGTATTTCCAACAAGTCTGAGTCCAACATTTCATCAAAGTTACAATCCTTGTGGAGAAGAGGCATCTTATCAGCAAGTACAGGCACATCTAAGTTCAAAGTCCTGAAACAAAATATGCTTTCACTTTATATATATGAAACTATTTAATTATACATATTGTTAGCATGTACAGATAAAACAACTACGAATACTATATAGAAAAGTAAGCAGTTATTATATCTACATGGTAGAAAGAAGTCATACCCATTTTACCCTTGTCGACCAATGCAAGGAGTGCTGGTCCAATTGGCAAGGATAAAGTCCGGGTGGACTACATTGATGGAGGAGCCGTCATCGTCCTCCTCTTCCCGAATGATGGCCATGACGTCTGGGCAATCATCGTCTGGGGTATATCTATTTGTATGTTCATCATGAACAATGATATGCATGCCCGACATTATCCGGACGACATTTTGTTTGATTCTTTGTTTCTCTTCCTCCACTCTGGGATCCGGAATAATGACTTATTTTGCTTTGAACGACACTAGCTTGGGAAATAGCATAGCCATCACGTTGGTTAGCACCTTTACAGGATGTTGTGCGGACTCAGCGTTTGAAGGCGAAGATAAACACCACGTGGTTGAAGCTGAAGGAATCTACTGATGCTTATGAGGATTCCTCTGACTAGAACTGGCAGAATAGCCTAGTTCAGCTGTCCTAGTTTGACTGGTTACTTGGATGGGGTATTTGATACCTTGGTGATCTTTACCCAGCCCTTGTCCTAGCTGATGACCCAAAGACATCATTTCCTGAGTAGCTGACATTACTTCGGCAGAGATCTTGGGTACGGGCAATGGCGTTCCCAAGGCATGAAATTGAGGTTTGCTTACTTCCAAAGTGTGAAAACTGACCGGCTCAACATCAGAATTAAAACTGATGAACGGTATGTCACCTTGTTGAGGGCATTCCGGTTCAGCGTTGACTATAACTAAGCTATTGTTGATAATGTATTTCAGTTGCTGATGAAGGGTGGAGGGGACTGCCCCAGCCATATGAATCCATGGTCTTCCCAAGAGCAGGTTGTATCTCGAATCTATCTTGAGTACGTGGAAATACACGCAGAATGTATGGGGACCAATCTCAATTTGCAGCTCAATCTCTCCGACTGAATTCAGGCGGGATCCATCAAAAGCTTTGATGATCGTATGGCTACTTCGGATTTGATTGAGATTGACGTTCATCTTCAATAATGTAGCGTATGGACAAATATTCAAAGACGAACCTCTATCTACTAAGACTCTAGCTAGCATATATCCGAAGGACAAGACCGCAATGTGTAACGGCTTGCAATGACAGGTCCCTTCGGGCGGTATGTCATCATCATTGAAAGAGATCACATTGTTGTTGAAAATGTGATCTGCCAGATGTTGAAATTTTTCCACATCCACTGATTTTGGCAAGTAAGTTTCTTCCAAAACCTTTAGTAGAATCTTCATATGATCCTCGAAAGTTAAAACCAAGTCTAGTATTAAAATTTGATGTGGAGCTTCTCTTAAGCTTAAAACCACCTTGGCTTCATTATGACCCATGGCACGGAGGAATTTTTCAATCTTCTCCATGGGAATTTTCCCCTTTGATTTGATGGTAGACTTCATCACCCGTTGGGGAAGATATAGTGGATTCTCCTTCGACACTGCAGCAGTTGTATGCGAGGTGGATCCTTCATCTTCTTCATAATTCCACAGAACTGTGTGCAGGCTAACAATAGGATATTGTGCTCTGCATGGTAAGTTGATTGGCTCGGGAGCGACCACTTTCAAAGGATTGTTGCTTCCACTGAGTTGAATTGCTGTTATAGTGAGTGGCTTGCCAATGCCATCAGCCTCATTGGAGATAACTTCTACCAATCCCTTCCATTTAGTAGGACATGTATTCTCACGATCACGTAGCACAGTATCATCGTCTGCTAGTTACAGGACACCGCTATCAATGAGATTCTGGATAAGGTGGCGGAGTGCCCAGCATTCTTCTGTGTTGTGACCACGAGAATGGGAGTGATATTGACATACTCCATCAGAATTGTACCGTCCTGAACGGGGATTGATTGGAGGTAGAAGGGAATTAATCCTTCCTTCATTGATTAGCAATTGAAGGATTTCCTCCATAGGTTGGCCCAGATATGTAAATTCCCTTCTGTTGGCAAAATCCTGACGAGCTTTGGTATTCGCTCTCTTTTCCACTTTGTCCTCCATTGTTTCACTTTCTGGAGGTGAAGAGGGAATATTCATGACAAGAGAAAGGAGACTAGCATGCTCCTGGCTAATTAATTGGCGTGTGACTTGATGCTGGTATGTAACCAGTTCTGCCAATTGCTCGATTTGCTTGCACAGAGCTTTCATTTTTTTTCCATTGAGAACTGGAACTTGGCATAATCCCATTTGTCAGCACCGTCTTTGATGATCTAGGATGCTTCACCGTTAGAATTGGAACTTTTTCCACTGCTCCAATTAATCATGTTGACTTCTTTCTCTTTGTGTAGAGGAAGAGGGTTGTCTTGCACGTGAGGTTGATCTGGTTTGGTGACCACAATCTCACCATTGTCTATCAGGTCTTGGATCTTATGTTTCAAGGCCCAACAATCTTGAGTATCATGTCCAGGTGCCCCGGCATGATAAGCACATTTTCAAGCAGCATTAAAACCCCTACCATTAAGAAGCACATAATGGAAGAAATGTTGACCTAAAAGGGACCCAATGAATGACTTGCATGAGTCCAACCATCCCACATAATTTTTTAAAGCCACCATTTTCTTCTGGACTAGAAGTTACAGGCTTCTTAGGAAAGATGATCGGATAAACTCTCAAAAAGGTGTGAATGCCATATAGTAATTGTTTCCGACTCACGGATTACGTACCGCATGACAGGTGAAAATCTATTTGCAGTTTCGTATATTATGTGACGCCCCCAAAATAGGTATACCTCACCCATTCTGAGTCGCCAAAAACATGGTATAGAAACAACTACAACTTTATTAATACAATTGTCGTACAAAATATGACAACACATAAACTGTGAATTAAAATACAAATATTGTCTTTTAGACAATATCCACACTCAAATAAGTCCTCATTACAATTATTGATACACTATTTTACAAAATAGTGAGGACTATTATAAAAACTGCCTTGGAACGTCACTCCATACCCCGACTACTTCCAGCTATATTCTCGCTTCCTGAGAAGAAAAATGGAACAAAAAAGAAAAGGGTGAGCTCAACTAGCTCAATAAAAGAATATTATGACTAAGATAATATAGAACAAATTATCGTTAGTCCTCAACAGGGAAAAATCTAATAGAATATAATAGACAACAAATTTTAGATCAACAACTGCAGTGGAAACAACAATCCATTAGAAGAGTTAAGTAGAGAATGAAATCTACTATCATCTATGAATTTAAAAGTCCATCATCAATATTTTATCCCTATAACATCAATCAATATACATCTTGAATTAAATATTCATCTTTGCACTACGGGCCAAAGATATCCATTTGTATCACCAGTTGGTCATGTTCATCTCAACACATGTTCATCTTTGCACTACGGACCAAAGATATTCATCAAGTAATCATTCATCTTTGCACTACAGGCCAAAGATATTTATCAAGTATCATCATTAAGGACTGAGGATGACGAAAAATATTTTAGCGAACGAATCTAGTAAGATAAAAGGACAAAGTTTAGAGATTCGTACTTTAGATAATTCAAGTTTAAAAATACTCCATAATAAATCATAATGGAGTAAAATACAAGAATGACGATCAAAACATGGATACAATCAAAACTAGAAACCATACAAAACATCTGGGACGAAAAAAAGAAAATTTTATTTTTCGGTGAATAGTGTCGTATTTGTGAATAGTGCCGTATACGTGAATAGTGTCGTATACGTGAATAGTAATCCCGACACAAAAAGGTAGAAATTCCACAATAAAACTTATATCAATAATTTGGCATAATGATATTGAAGAAAATAATATCATATAAGAAAAAAATAACATCTCTTACCTCAAAAAGACAGTACTTCTGACTGGACTACTGGATATAGTGCTGAAGGAACTTGCACCGTATAGCAACACTCAAAGTATCAAAATTCTCACAAGAATACGCTCGATAATATAGAGGGAGAAAACTTCAGTTTCTGGTGTGATTTTCAATTCTAACCTAAGCACCCTATTTATAGGAAAATGCTTAGACCAAAGCAAAAAATTTAATAAAATATTAATATATTTATTTTATTTTCCTACGCACACCTTGCCATCTGATTTCAGCAACTAACACATGCAAGTGGGTCCCACCAACACACCAAACATGTTTTAAACAATTTTTGTAACAAAATCAATTCAGAACCAATATTCCAGAACTTCAATAATTCATAATAAATAGCTCTTTTATCAAAAAAAATTGAATCTTATGTTCATTCCATAGAAAATTCAATTCTCTACAACTTTTTAAGTTTAAGTTTTTCCAAATTTCAAGCAGAAATTGACCGAAATCCACATACGGACGATTTTGCAGGCTATAATCAAATTTTCATCAAAAATGGGGTCCATCAACACACAAAACATGTGTTAAACATTTTTTGTAACAAAAATACTCTTCCTCCTCATTTATTCATATATCACACATTCATTGTAAAAATATCACCATTATTATATTATTATAATATAATAATATATTAAATGAATTATTTTATCAGAAAAGATAAAATATCAATTTTTCAACAATTGTCACTTTTCTAAAAATTCCTCCATTTATATCCATATAAATAAATATTTTTCTTATCATATAAATTAATAATTAATTATTCACAAATAATATTACAGAATCACAATACTGACAACCAGGCCGTTCCCAGGAAAGAGGGGGCTTTCCAATAAGGATTTCTCCTTACTGGCACTCAATTAGGTGACCAAATCTCTCCTTGGACAGAACTTTCTAGACATTGCCAATAATGCTATCTAATAATATTATTAAAATAATATGGTTTATTGATCTGATAATGAAAATACTGTGCAGTGACAATTATTGAAACAACAATAATATAAAATATCAACGTAGCAATTATTGAATCAATAAAATAAAATATTAAACAGTAATTACTGTAATAATTATTGAATAGTGTTTTCTTACGTAAGAATCAATAATTGGTGCAATATTATGTGCTACTATACAACACCGTATATTACAGTATTTTAACCACCGGGTATTCCAACAGTGTTAACGGTAATAACTACGCCGTTATTTATAAAAAACTCATACTTGTCGTTTTCTTCATCCAATCGCTTTCCTTTATGGGGCCCACACAAGGATGCGCCGTCGTACGAATATTTCCTAACAGCAAGAATATTCCACGACCAAACGAATATTCCCCGACAACAAGAATATTTTATAACCACTTGCTCATTTAAGATATTTGCGCATTTTACCCATAATTTATCACATTAATCAAATCAACCCTTACTATTTCAAAATAATAAATAGAGAAAATTCAATTTCATTTATAAAAAAGTTGGGGTCTTACAACCTCCCCTCCTTATAAAATTTCGTCCTCGAAATTGACGTGCGTACCTGGTGTTTCAAAAAGGTAAGGATACCTCGCTTTCATTTTCGTTTCCAACTCTCAGGTCATTTCCTTAATAGCATGGTTCCTCCACAAAACTTTAACTTGTGGTATGACCTTTGTGCGTAGGACATGCTCCTTCCTATCCAAGATCTTGACAGGTACATCCTCGTACGTTAAGTCTTTGGCTATCTCGTCTGGTTCTAACTCAATAATATGGTTTGGGTCTTTCACATATTTACGAAGAACAGATATGTGAAAAATATTATGAACACGAGATATGCTTGGAGGTAAAACGTGTCTATAGGCCACAGTTCCTACTTGATCGAGAATCTCAAATGGACTAATAAATCGAAGGTTTGAGCTTTCCTCACATCGCCGATTCTTGCTTTTAGAATAACGACTTCTTGCATCTTGTTCTTCATATTCATCAGCTCCAGGTCTGTAGCTTGAGTAGCTTTAAATTTATCAATTAAGGTCGGTTCTACGCGTATATTTAACATCATCACGTGGGTTCCTAGAGTATTTAACTCTATCTCTATCATTTGTAAGTTATACAAAAAGGGTCTTTGTGTTCGAAAATATCGCACTCGTACCCGCATACGATCTTCTACTGAACACGTTAGCTATCACGTTCGCTTTTTCAAGATGGTATGGTCAGAACAGGTGCCAAAATGAGTCTCCTCTTGAGTTCTTGGAAGCCTTTCTCACATTCCTCGCTCCATAGGAATTTTGTATTTTTCCTAGTCAGTTGAGTTAACGGAGTAGCGATTCGAGAAAATCCTTCCACGAATCTCCGATAGTAACCATCTAAGCCCAGAAAGCTACATACTTCAGTCACCGACTTCGGTTGCTCCCAACTTTATATTGCTTCAATTTTCGCCGGGTCAACAGATACTCCATGCTTTGACACTACGTGCCCATGGAATGCTACTTCCTCAAGCCAAAACTCACATTTCTTCAACTTGGCAAATAGTTTGTTTTCACGAAGCCTTTGAAGTACCAACTTCAAATGGTGCTCATGATCTTCATGGCTTTTTGAGTATATGAGGATGTCATCAATAAAGACAACAGCGAACTGATCCAAATATTCTTTCAATACACGGTTCATCATATCCATGAAAGCCACAGGAGCATTAGTCAATCTAAAAGACATGGCTAGGAATTCATAATGCTCATACCGAGTTCTAAAAGCAGTCTTCGGAATATCCTCAGTTTTAATCTTCAGCTAATGATATCCAGAACGAAGATCGATCTTTGAAAAGAATTGTGCTCCTTGTAACTGATCAAACAGGTCATCAATGCGAGGTAGCAGATACCTATTCTTGATGGTGACATGGTTCAATTCCCGATAGTTAATACAAAGTCGCATACTCCCGTCTTTCTTCTTTACGAATAAAACAGGAGCACCCCAAGGAGATGTACTAGGACGAATGAAACCGATGTCCAATAACTCCTGTAGTTGGATCTTTAACTCCTGAAGTTCAATAGGAGCCATTCGATATGGGGTTTTAGAAATGAGCTTTGTACCAGGTTCAAGATCAATAAAGAATTCAACTTTACGTTCTGGAGGTAGACCGAGAAGTTCTTCAGGAAATACGTCAGGAAATTCACTAACAACAGAAATATTATTCAAATCTGACGTGTTTTTGTTCAAGTCCATGACATGGGCTAAGAAAACTTGACATCCATTTTTTAATAAATGAATGGCTTTATGGCTTGATATGACACTGATTGACTTTAATAGTTTGGTTGCTTGAATTCGCATAACAGGTTGGTTAGGAATATGAAAACTAACAACCTTACGAAAATAATTAATTTTGGCATGATGAGTAGTTAACCAATCAATCCCTAAAATCACATCAAAAGCAAGTATCTTTACAGAGATAAGATCAACATGTATTGTGATGGTGCCAATTTGGATTAAACAAGATTTATAAACAGTTGATGTAATGAAAGTTTCTCCTAACGGAGTCTCCACAGATAAGTCAAAGTCTAATTTCTTCGAAGTCAAATTTAAACGTTGAGCACAAGCAGGAGAGATAAATGAATGGGAAGAACCGGTATCTAGTAAGGTATAAACTTCACAAGAATTTATGATTAGCTTACCCGTGATCTCGCATTTTGGCCAGTCACGACAAACGCTCTTCCAGGAACTGCTGATTTTACCTTGTCTGGGATAGCCTTTTGAGTCACCATCCTCGCTGGACCTGGTTTCACTACAGTACAATCTCGAGCGATATGTCCTTCCTTTCCATAATTATAACATACCTTGAACTATTGTGGACAGTTTGGGCTGATGTGTCCCTCTTTTCCACATTTATAGCATACGACCGGTGGTCGTTCTCCTCCCTTCGAAATAGTTGATACTGGTGCTGACGTCTTCACATTATCATTGTTGAATCTCCTCTTTTTGAAATTTCTACTTGACTCGCCTCTCCTATTATCATGACCACGATTACCACCAGAGTGGTTACCGCTTTTGTCTGTATTTTTACCTCCCCGTTGGTTATCATTGCTCCGATGACTGCTGCCACTGGTATGACCCTAGTTATGGTCCCTTGGTTGAACATACTCGTTATCTCGCTCTAATAATTGAGCCCTGTTTACAACATCTGAATATAAAGAAACTTTATGAGAGATAAGATATTGTCGAATCTCGGGTTTTAGACCTCTCAAAAACATCCATGTCATTCGTTCCTCATTCTCTACCAAATAAGGTGTAAACCTGGATAACTCTGCGAACTTCGCCCCGTACTGGGACACCGTCATGTTATTTTTTTCTAGTCTGATAAACTCCACCTCCTTCGTATAACGAATACTTTTAGGAAAGTACTTGTCATTGAATAGTTTCTGAAATGTTTCCCAAGACATGCTAAGTGCGGCTGGCTGGGTACGCTTCACAGATTTCTACCAGTAATCTGCCTCACCACGGAACATAAAGGTGGCGAATGGAACCTTATGTTCCTCCGTGTATCCCAAGACATCGAATATCTTAGTAATTTGCTTGACCCACGTTTTTGCCTTAATCGGGTCCGGCTTTCCCCAGAATTCTGGTGGTGCCAACTCTTTGAACTACTTGGCTATGACAAACCACGCGTTGCTATCATTTCCACCTGTATTTTGTACACGAGTCTCCCTCGCCTGATTTTGCATGAACTGCAAAAAACTTCTAAATATCTCATCGTTCATCGTCTGCTCAGTGGTGTTGTTTATAGGAGAAACATTTTCTTCCTGTTGCACGTTCTCCTGATTGGTGATTAAAGGTGTCTCCACGGTCTCACTTACTCCATTATTAACATTCTCGGTTGCCATTCTCAAATATTGCCATAAAATAAGGGTTATTAAAGAAATTAACATATCACATAATATCCTTATATTTTGACCAACCAATAAATAAGCTTAGGTAGGACATACTAGCGAAGGATTTACTCGTCTCTTCCCTCCTAGTTCTATTCCCCAATCTCCGTCAGAGACCATATCCCTAAGCTCTGATAGCAACTGTGACTCATGTCCCAACCGTGGACAGCACCTCACAGCGATACCTATCAGTTTGCCACCGCAGAACAGCGTCCCCTACGGAGAGTCTGGCATCGGTGCATCCCACATCAACAGGAAGTCAGCAGATAGAGGCTCGGGGCTCTTTACTTATGGCTCTGATACCAACTGTGATGCCCCCAAAATAGGTATACCTCACCCATTCTGAGTCGCTAAAAATATGGTACAGAAATAACTACAACTTTATTAATACAATTGTCGTGCAAAATACGACAACACATAAACTGTGAATTAAAATACAAATATTGTCTTCTAAACAATATCTACACTCAAATAAGTCCTCATTATAATTATTGATACACTATTTTACAAAACAGTGATGACTATTATTAAAACTGCCTTGGAACATCACTCCACACCCCGACTACTTCCCGCTATATTGTCGCTTCCTAAGAAGAAAAATAGAACAAAAAGAAAAAGGGTGAGCTCAACTGGCCCAGTAAAGAATATTATGACTAAGATAATATAGAACAAATTATTGTTAGTCCTCAACATGAAAAAATCTAATAGAATATAATAGACAACAAATTTTATATCAACAACTGCAGCGAAAATAGAAATCCATTAGAAATTAGAGAATGAAATCTACTATCATCTATGAATTTAAAAGTCCATTCATCAATATTTTATCCCTGTAACATCAATCAATATACATTTTGAATCAAATATTCATCTTTGCACTACGGGCCAAAGATATTCATTTGTATCACCAGTTGGTCATGTTCATCTCAACACCAGTTCATCTTTGCACTACGGCCAAAGATATTCATCAAGTAGTCATTCATCTTTGCACTACAGGCCAAAGATATTCATCAAGTATCATCATTATGGACTGAGGATGATGAAAAATATTTTAGCGAACGAATCCAGTAAGATAAAAGGACAAAGTTTAGAGATTCGTACTTTAGATTATTGAAGTTTAAAAATACTCCATAATAAACCATAATGGAGTAAAATTCAAGAATGATGATCAAAACATGGATACAATCAAAGATAGTAACCATACTAAACAGCTGGGACGAAAAGGCATCTCTACTGTTTAGGTCATAAAAGGGATAATATGTGTGAATTTCACTCCTATTTGTTATTCTTTTAAGTGTGACATGTGCTCTTATTCCATACAAACACCCATTTTGGGAGCATAAAGTGCTTAATGTATATCCTTCAGAACATGGCTCTGTGATACTTGTCAATTCTGTATTAAAGCTCTGCTCATTTAAAATAAAAGGGAAGAGTCACTTTAAAGTTGGATTTGTCACTGTTAAAGGTGCTTTGTTGTTAGAGTTCTCATTGGCAACAATGGAGAACAACATTAATACCAAAAAGAAGGTGGAGATAATATATGTTACAATTGTGTTTCAGCATCCAGGCATCAAAGAATTGACTGAATTAGTGGGGCAGGTTACTGTTACTATTAATTCCATTGCAGTCTATAAATCTATTGCGGGTTTGGCCCAGAATGCCATCATCTGCCAGGGATATGTTATGTTCCCTGTTGTCGGGCTTGAGATTTTTGTGGATGGATGCCATGACATCAAAAAGAGTGCTGATGTAATAGAGCCTATTCTTGCTGCTTACTACAAGGCTCTCGATGACCAGAAAATCCTACTTGAAGGAATCTTATTGAAGCCCAACTGGTGACTCCTAGATTTGATTTGCACTCGAGTTGGTTGCCGAGAACACTATCTAACGTAATGGCAAATGATGGGAAATTATTGGCAACTGGAAAATGTAATATATGCCACTGGTCTGAATGTATAACAAGTTTTGGCATCTATGGTTCTTTTGTTGGTACTTTCAAACCTATGTATGAGAAGTACCACCTTAAGGACAAGGTGGTTTTTGAGGGGACGGTATTGTTACGTACCATGTACTCAGCTAGTTAAAATGGGTTTGTAAGAGAGATCCAATGGTAGAGATTAACACTAAAATTAGTTAGGATAAACGGTATATAACAAATCTGAGTTTTGCATGTTAAGTTCATGTACTTAAACAACTGATTTGTAACAGAGAAAGGTATCAAAATATAAGTGTCAATTTTCCAATCTCTTTTTCCACTCTCCCCAAATTTCTGCAAGTCTAGCTGAGAGACTCTAAATCTTAGCAACAAAGGGACTCTACTTAGAGTCCGACAGGAAGTTTGTTGCCTAATATGTCACGATAAACATAGGTGGGCTCCAATTACATATGAAAATCTCTCTCCTTGGGATTACGGGTGGGAAAAGAGAGGACAAACTAGCATGTTTTAAAAAGGGAATGTCTCGATCTTTCCCTTTCCTTGCCCAAGTATTTCAAGAAAATATCAGGAATTAACTGTAAAGCCCCCAAATTCGGGTACTTAAAACACGAACTCGGTGCTTCACGATACCATTTTTATGAGCGGAATAATACTAATAATAATAACAATAATATAAAGATCAACTTAATTTACATATCATCAGAGTCTAATCCCCAGGTACGAGACCTTTAAACATTCGTTACATTACATGATAATTAATATATATCATCATTATCCTAATAAAGTCTAGTTATTACAAAAGATAGCATTATTATTCAATCAGCGATCTTTCCTTTCCCTTTATTCTTTGCAGAGCCTTCAGGTTGCTCACAGTTAGCTGAAAACATTTAAATTAAGCAAGGATGAGCATTTGAGTGCCCAGCAAGTAATAGCAATTATATATATATATATATATATATATATATATATATATATCTTTATACTACCCTTCTACAACAAATCAATAGTTGTGAAGTAATCTGAACCGATAATAATAACATAACAACCCTCTTTCAATTTTTTGAAACTACGTATTGACTATCTATAGGGTTAAGGTGACATACTATGAACATTATTTTTATTTTCGAAAAGGTTAAACAGAAATTCATCTGTAAACCGTCATAACTTACGGGCACGGCGGTGATCAGCTCGTTATACCCTGTATTGATCAATACTACATGCAAGAACGATGTTATCGTTCACTCTGTCCACCTTGGGTGCATAAAAAGTTTTCCCGTGTACGGGATGTTCATACTTGTCGGGGTTCCAAATCAAAGGTTTTATCTTGTTCAACAATAATCTATAATTCAACATATATATATATATATATATATATATATATATATATATATATATATATACGGGTAATTAACAAAGGTGAAGGTGTATCAACATATGATTAAATACAATGATTATCCAAGTGGGGACAATTGTATGACCATTTATAGAAGTTAACGAATAGAATATATATATGAATTACCATATACTAATGTGTTGATAATCAATGAGCGTATATAATATTGGGTTAATAATTTGTACAATAATAATATAATTTAGACACATTCTTACTCATGTCCATTGCATAGAGAAAATGCAAAGGTAAGATACTTGCCTGATATGCTGCTTACAAATTGTAACTTAGTTTTATCTTTTATATCACAACCTATCATTAATCAGATCATTCGTTCGATTAGAACAATATACTATAACACATAGTACTGCATTTCGCAGTCAATACATAACCTAATCACATTGGCACATATATTCAACAGTCATTGAATCACAAACAAACAGTAATACAATCAAAATATCTAAGTCCAGATCAATTTTTGAAACATGTCGGTGTATCGACAGCTTTATCGGGTAATTATCGAGTCTAAGACTCTATTCTGTAACTCAATATCTGTAAGTATCAGTCATATTATTTTTAAATGACTTATAATAATTTTTAAACATTTATTATAATTTATCATGAATTTTCAAACATTGAAATCATTATTACATGATTTAAATATTAAATAATTCTATTATCATTAATATTTAATTAATATTAAACTATTAATGAAACCATTGCCAAAATATTAAAGTTATTTATAATAACTTAGAATATTTTTAAAGTATTAATATTACCCTTAAATGATTTTTAAAACAATTAAAAATCATTTTTAAATAATTACCATTAATATTTAATTAGTAATGTACTATTTATCAAAATATTAAAAGTCATTAAGTATAACTTAAAATATTTTTAATTCATTTATATCCTTTTTAAATAATTTTTAAATTAATAAAATAATTTTTAAACTATTTATTTAATATAATTATTAAATAAATTTAATATCATCAATATTAAATTAATATCATTAATATTAGGTTATTAATGAATTTATCCTTTACATATTAAAAGTTATATTTTATAACTTTAAAATATCTTTAAACACTTTATTTTTATTTAAAATAATTTTTATAATATAAAAATTATTTTTAAACTAATTTATTTAATATAATTATTAAATAACTTTAATATCATTAATAGTGAATAATTAATGAAATTTATCTTTAAATATTAAAAGTTATATTTTATAACTTAAAATATTTTTAAACTATTTATTTTTATTTAAAATGATTTTTCTAATATTAAAATCATTTTTAATTAATTTATTTAATTTAATTATTAAATAAATCTAATATCATTAATATTAAATAATTAATAAAATTTACTTTAAAATATTAAAATTTATAATCTATAACTTAAAATATTTTTAAATAACTTATTATCATTTAAAATGATTTTTAATATAATAACATCATTTTTAATTAATTTATTTAATGCTCTTAATAAATAAATTAAATATCAATAATATTTAAATAAATACTAATATTTATGAAAAATATTTTAAATTATTAAAAGTTAATTTTTTTTAACTTGAAATAATTTTTAAATTATTTTTGTAATTTTCAAAAATTAATTTCTATTTTTAAATAATTTTTAGAAATTAATTTAATTAAATTAAATAAAACTATCGCTATAGCCTTTAGCGACAAAATTTGTCTCCTTAGGTGTTCTTGAGCCCTCAAGAACATTCATAGCAATTAACGAGTGAGCACGTTTGACCAAATATTACTCTGATTATTGTGTTTCTGGGTAAATAAAAGATTAGAGGTTGTAGTACTAATATCAGACTACACGATCTAAGAACAAACATTGCGAAAAAGCATAAAACTAGAGAGATCTAGGCCCAAAAAGTAGCTGTCAGTCCTGTTCTTTATTTCTAGGTTACCCAGAAATGAAGAACAGTTCGACTGTCCACTTTTGGGCTTCCACAACTTGATTCTTGTGCAGTAGTTTTGTGATCGAAGCTTTGAAATCTGTAGCCAACATGTCAAGGAAGAGATAGATCACATATAATCACCATAACAACAACTAAATCGTCAGATATTAACCGGTCAACCCATGTCAGAAATCACGATCATACGTTTTCTGGGTTACCCAAAAAACGAAAATCGTGATCGTCTTACATGGTTTGACCGTACACTACATGAATCATGTTAATCATATAGATGTTCTATAAGCTTAAATATATTGCATAAACAACATAAAACAAACTTGTTACAACAACAGAATCCAAATAACAAAAACCTGAAAGATCTGGGCCCATGAACTTGCTGTCAGAGATTTCTAGGCAAGTTCTGGGTTACCCAGATCTGGCTTGGTCAATGTCGATCAACGATATTTGACTAAGATTAACTAACATTCTAAGCATGATCTGGTCCAACCACAAGTTCTAGATCACTGATCTCATAGCAGGCTACACATTCGAAGCTTGAAACAACAAAAATAATAAACAGAGAAGGATCTAAGAGCTCTGACATTCGTTGTCAGACAACCCAAATTTTTTTTTTCCAAACTTTTCAAAAACTTGATTTTGAGCATATTAAAGTTATGGATCTAGTATGTGCCAACCCAGATCAACTATATGGACTACAAATAACATATTCTAACACTCAAACATAACATCTAACACAAGATTAAAGTTAGATTTCATGGCTAGGGTTTATACCTTCTTTGATCAATCTTTGATTCTATGCTTATGATTTGCCAAGGGTGATCGTGGGGCTTTGTTTGTGACAGATATATCTTGATATTTTCGGAAGTGTGGGGCTTGAGAGAGTTAGTTTGAGTGTTGTGCAAAATTTAGGCTAACAATGAACTTTTTCTCCTTCCAATATATATATATATATATATATATATATATATATATATATATATATATATATATGATGTTGGATGCATGACTTGGCTGAGATTGCTTAGTTTGCTGGAGATATAAGGTCACATGGGGTTGTTGGATTTGGTGAACAACTTCACCTATTGTCAAAACCTATAAATTAGCTTCAATAATGCAAGGGGTATTTTGGTCAATTGGCTTGGAATTTTAATGGCATTTGTGTAAACTTATCCCAAACCCTTAGGGTTTAACCCTAAGGTCTTGCACTAATTAATTTGTAGGATTTCTAATTAAGCAAAAATAGATAAATAAACAAAATTTTAGTTTCTTAAAAAAATTACAAATTAAGTTTACTAATTTAGTTTAGGTTTCCTAATTACATAAACTTAAAAATTAGGTTTAAGTATTCACTAATTAACATTTAGTTTGTTTAATTAGCGATTAGGGTTCCTATTTAGCAATTAGGGTTAACAATTTAATAATTAGGGTTAACAATTTATAATTAATATTTCTAATTACATTATACATGCACATTAGGGTATTAATTATTTAATAATTATTGTTAACCTTGCTAATTTAGCAATTAGGGTTTACAAGTTGCAATTAAATTTTATAATTACTAATTAGGGTTACCTAATATAGAAATTAGGGTTTCTTAATATTAATATTTCAAAATGTTAATTAGGGTTTTCAAAATACTAATTAGATTTTCCATAATAAGCAATAAAACCTACTATACATAATATTAATCACATTAACACAATTTCTGACTGATCACAAACTCCAGTTTAGGTTTCAAATTAGGGTTTCTAATTTCAGAAATTAGGGTTTTACAAATTAATGCTAGGATTTTGACATTATGCACCATAATTGACCAACCATCATCAATATGTACATACAGTACATATCTATAGCACTAAAAAATCAAAATTTAATTAATATTATATTATTATTCTCATTCTTTACTCAAATTCCAAAATTAGGGTTTGAATTTCATATCTGATTTATTTTTCATATATAACATTATTAATTAAGTTAAAATAATTAACTTAATAATCTGTACTTAAAATTTATATAATAAAATAATTATTATAGTTATTCTGAAAATCATTTCATATATTATTTAAATAACATATCATTATATTTTCATAAAAACATTTCTAGCATAAAATTAATTCTTATAAGAATGTAATTTATAATAATCAATAATTCTAAAATAAAATTATTTGTACATATTAATGAAATATCCTTTTATTTATCACATAAATACATATACACATTATCTTGTACAAATCCTCATCTTTAAAATAAAATAAAAAAAGATTTACGCAAAATTTCTGATTTATTTATATAGAAAATATCGGGTTGTTACATTCACCCTCCCTTATAAAGATTCTGTCCCCGAAATCACCGTTTTTAAAACCTATATATACAAAGGTACATAGCATACACAATCATTGCAATTAGATCTCGATCATAATTTGATCGAACTGATCTTTAACTATTCACATAAAGCTTGTCTTTCTGATTAAACGGAAATTTGATTTCTAAAAAAAACTCAAATTCCTCCCTCAAAATTCTTTTATAAAATAATTTACTATATATAGGAAAATCATGTAAAAGACAATAAAAGTTATACGAATAATACCTGGAGTTTCATTGACAGCTGCCGTCGTATCCTAGATTGTCATGTTGTAGACCCTTGCTGTTGATTTTGTTGGCTTGTTTGACGAAGTCGGTCCTGTGATTGCTAAAGTCCCGCTACTAGTGCCAGTATTCACACTTCCTGCCTCTGCCCTCCTCTTCGGAAAATCCTTCACCTTGTGCTCAGTAGATCTGCACAGGAAACACCCACTATTCATTCTTGGATTGGGGCAGTTGGGAGAGATATGGCCCTCTTGCCCGCACTTATAGCATATAAATTTTCTCTTCATACATTTTCCAAAGTGGTTTTTTCCACAAGTCCTACACGGCACCACTTGCTTGTTCACACCTTCTTGTTTTACTTGCACACTTCCAAAATTGCTCCCCTTCCTCTTGCTACTACCACTCCTACTCCCACTATTAATTTCCACCTTCCCAATTCCTTTAACTTTACCTTTCTTCTTCCTCTCCTTGTTGTAGAGGCTCATGGCCTTACTCCCCTCCTCAACAATAATAGCTTTCTCCATGAGTGTAGCAAATGTAGGAATCTGCAACATTGCCACCTTGTTATAGAGCCGGGGTTTAAATCCTAGCTCAAACCTTCTAGCTTTCCTAGCCTCCGTATCAACTTGATGCGGAGCGAACCAAGCCAACTCATTGAATTTTGCGGCGTATTCTGACACCGTCATATTCTCCTTCTTCAACTCTAAAAATTTCACCTCCATTCTAGCCTGCATACTAGATGAAAAATAGTTTTCAAAAAACAAAGTTTTGAACCCATCCCAAGTAACTATTCCTTCTCCTGCCCTTGCTTGATTCGCTTCCCACCAAAAATTTGCCTCACCCTTCATCATGTAAGTGGCAAAAGCAGTCTTTTGCCCCTCAGCTACCCTAGCTATCATGAATGTTTTTTCAATCTCTTTGACCCAAGATTGAGCTTCAACAGGGTCAGTGGTACCTTTAAATTTCGGTGGTCCCACAGCCTTGAAATCTTTAAAGTTCGCTAAGCGATTTTCTGACTGGTTCCCTGCAGCTGGCATTCCTTGTTGTATAGCTTGTGCTACCATGTTTGCAAAGTGCTACATCGGGTCTGCTTGTTGTTGGCCCTCAGCGTTGTTGACCGATTCTTCTGCCCTTTGATTTCGAGTTCGACGTCTTGGCGGTATTATCTGATTAAATAAAATCATAAATTTAACTTACATTCTAAACCTTATCATATAAGTTTAATATATTAAACTTATTTTATTACTCAAACATATATTCATATTCATTTAGTGAATACTTTGCATAGCATAGCACATACTGCTTTAAACATCAGCTATCCCTTTGTGACTACAAAAGTTGGGAACATTACACAGACATACTTATCATATATATTACATTAAACACACATACACAACAGAACCTATACTACCTATTCGCTACGCCTTTTTCTTGGACAACCTTTCGCCTGATGACCTTCCAATCCACAAATAAAACATGCACCTGGTTTATAGTCGGGACAATAAAGAGTGGTATGTCCTTCATAGCCGCAAATGTAACATATTCTTTTCCCTTTCTTCTTATTAGATTTTCCTAATTTATATTCTTCCATCTTTCTTTTCCCCTTATTGCTCAGAGCTGCACACGATGTGTTGCTTGTGGCTCCTATCTGATCAATTTGGATTTTAAGCTTATCATTTTCTTCCATTGTTTCTATTAACACATGTCGCAGTTGACTATTAAGCAGCTTTTCTATCTCCCACAACCTTTCCAAAGAAGAAACCTTTTTCCCCAGATCCTGTACCTCCGTTGATGCTTGATCATCTTCAACTTTAGTGTCTGAATCACTATCTGTCAGTTCCACCATCTCTGAATTTGGTACTACGTTTTCCACGATAACCACCTCGTCCGAGGTGGTTTCATTGTGAGCCTCTATTTTAGCTATTAGCTTCGATATTAGCTCGGGTATATGGATCTGAACCTTCTTCAAGTTATAAGCATATAACAAGCCTTTTCCACCAGACATCTACACACATAAATTAATCTGATTAGCATACAATATATACACACAACAAATAATAGTTTTATATAAGTTATCTTTTATTTTGTTTAACAATGAATTTATCTAATTCATCTCCTTTTAAACTCTGTATGAGTTATTTATATTTTCAATGTTTCCCTCTGTTCTAAGGTTATAGCCTAAGGTCTTACCCACCTAAGGTTTCTAACCCTAAGGTCTGATACCAACCTGTAAAGTCCCCAAATCCGGGTACTTGAAACCCGAACTCGGTGCTTCACGATACCATTTCTATGAGCGGAATAATACTAATAATAATAACAATAATATAAAGATCAACTTAATTTATATATCATCAGAGTCTAATCCCCAGGTACGAGACCTTTAAACATTCGTTACATTACATGATAATTAATATACATCATCATTATCCTAATAAAGTCTAGTTATTACAAAAGATAACATTATTATTCAATCAGCGATCTTCCCTTTCCCTTTGTTCTTGGCAGAGCCTTCAGGTTGTTCACACTTAGCTGAAAACATTAAAATTAAGCACGGATGAACATTTGAGTTCTCAGCAAGTAATAGCAATTATATATATATATATATATATATATATATATATATAGCTGAAAGAATTTAAATATTTTTTTATACTACCCTTCTACAACAAATTAATAGTTGTGAAGTAATCTGAACCGATAATAATAACATAACAACCCTCTTTTAAATTTTTAAAACTACGTACTGACTATCTATAGGGTTAAGGTGACATACTATGAACATTATTTTTATTTTTGAAAAGGTTAAACAGAACTTCTTCTGTTAACCGTCAAAACTTACGGGCACGGGGGTGATCAGCCCGTTGTACCCTGTATTGATCAATACTACATGCAAGAACGATGTTATCGTTCACTCTGTCCACTTTGGGTGCATAAAAAGTTTTCCCGTGTACGTGATGTTCATACTTGTCGGGGTCCCAAATCAAAGGTATTATCTTGTTCAACAATAATCTATAATTCAACATATATATATATATATATATATATATATATATATATATATATATATATGGGTAATTAACAAAGGTGTATCAACATGTGATTAAATACAATGATTATCCAAGTGGGGACACTTGTATGACCATTTATAGAAATTAACGAACAGAATATATATCTGAATTAACATATACTAAAATGTTGATAATCAATTAGCGTATATATTATAGGTGTGGGCCCATGTGCAAAATTAGGGTTCACATGACCTAATTAAATTAAATGCACAATTAGGGTTACACGACCTCATTAAATGTGCAAGTTAGGGTTCGCATAACCTAATGGAATGAAGATGGAAAAGTCAGAAATAAACGTGCTAGACCGGGAGAAGCCTCCACGTGTCCCGAGGCGGAAGACTCGTGGAGGCGGCTCATTTTGGGAATTGATTGAGGGATTGGATTGGTGGCTAGAAGGACAGGGCAATATGGGCATTACTCTAAGGACTAAAGGGTATTTCTGAAATTTCCCTAAAGGCATGTGCCTTGCACATGACTACTTTCCAGAATACCCTATAAATACCCCTTCCATTCCATTTGGAAAGGGGACTTCTCTCCAGACACAAGACTCGAACTCTTTTAGTAGCTTAAGGCTCGGATATTCCACCTAAAAGCACTAACAAGATTCGAACACTCTCTCAACTCGAAGAACCGAAGAAGGCTCTTGGAATCCCAATAACCCTAACACGGTTTTCGGATTCTAGGGGTTCTGCCACACGTCGTTGGAGTAATAGCCCACCTGTCGTTCTCCCCTCTACAATCAATCAATCAATCAATTCCGTATTCTTCATGGATTTCTCTCCTCCTCAGCCAACACGAAACCCTAAGCGAGCAAGGCGCGATTTCCTTGCCCATATTTATTTGGCGACTCTGCTGGGGAGGTGTAGAATTCGTGAAGGGTATGCCCACAACTCGAAGCGGGAGAACTACAGGAAGAGCTACTTCACCAACAAACAGTATTACCTCACCGGATCAAGTTCCAAGGCAAGCAACTCAAGCTTTCCAAGGCGCAAATCTGGATTTTGACCAACCAATTATTGAAGACGCTTCAGAAGGGAGTTCAACATCACCACACATGGCTAATCAACAACAAACCAACGCAGGAAGGCAAGGCGAGGATGTAGGTGGAGATCAGATGAATGTTGTGCAACTGGAGATGCTCAAGGCATTGAAGGAAGCACGAGAAGGGCAAGGGATGATGATGGCCATGATGCTTGAAATGCAGAGGAAGCAAGAGGAAATGGGGAATTTCCGCCAGCAGTTGATGCAGATTCCCACTTTCAAGGCCATGTTCCTAGGAAGTTCGCAGGGGGAACAGGTAGGGGTGGAAGACAACAACAATGGCAGCAACAACAAAGAGAACCAGATTGTGCTTCCATCGACGGAAAGTCAATCGGTTCCAATAATCAACTTAGAGGCCCAGCACAGTGGCGACGTGCCACAACTTAGGTTGGAAGTAAGCCAGCCTCAGACAAACATCATCCCAACTGCTCTCACATCAATTTCACAGATGCAAATGCCAACCATTCCGGGCAATGTCCAGCGAGTGAGCCAGAAACTGCCACCAGTGCCACCTTTACACGATGCAAGCGTGCATCAACCAAATTCTCTAGCATATACACCGCCGATGCAGCAGTTTATCACAGCACCCTAGAGAGTTCACGCCACAAGCCAGTATGTGACGAACGATGATATGATCGATGTGATCAATCAACTTCGCAGGCAGACATCCCGACCCTCGGAGTTAGACTTTACTCCGCCTTACCCGGTACACATTCGGAGGCAACCTTACCCGATAGGGTATATTGAGCATCCCCCGCAGTTTCCAAAATACAACGGGGAGAAAGGAAACGCGAGGGAACATATTGCCAGGTTCGTAGAGTCGATGTCTCCGTGGCTGGGATATGATGAAGTGAACAACCACAACTTGTTGATGCGGGAATTCAACAAAACTCTGACGAATAGTGCCTTCAGTTGGTACTACAATTTGGAGAAGGGGTCAGTCCATGATTGGGATGACCTAAAATTACAATTTTTTAAGAAATTTTTCTATGTGAAGAAACAGGTAACCATTGTGGAGCTCATGCGGCTCAGACAGAAGCCGAATGAGGAGCTATCAGATTACGTTGACAGGTTCAGGGCCCAGGCACAGAAGTGTGCAGAACCGATTGAAGAAAAGAACCTGGTCAGCATTTGCAACAATGGTGCCTTAGATTCCTTCAAGCCCCACCTCATTACCAAGGCTTGTGATTCCTTCGCGACCCTCTCATCTTTTGCACAAGACTTGGGAGGAATCATGACACTGCCCACTAGCCCTACGACGGTTACATGGAGGGGCAAGAGGACAGCAACTGTGGCTTTGGCTGACTCTCAATCAAAACCATAAGGGGGCAAGAGGGAGAAGCATGAGAAAAATTTTGATCGAAGCAAAGGAAGGTCTGGAGACAAATATGCAAGAAAGTCGGTCCCGGAGGCTATCACGTGCAGTGAGAAAGCATTCAGGGGTCTATACGAGCAATGGATTGAACATGGGGTAGTGAAACCCCCAAGGCCTAGATTTGCAGTGACGGAAGAGATAAAGAGAAGGCCAGACTTCTGTGTATTCCACCAATACGCGGGACACTCAACTATGGATTGCTATAGCCTGCGTAGGATATTCCACGAGAAGCTGGCAAATGGGGAGATTGAACTGGGAAAGGAGAGCAGTGTTCATGACAAGCCACTGCCAAATCACAAGGGGAAAGAAACATGCAACACTGTTATTCACAACACAGTTCCAGAAGTGGAGATGATGATGGAAGAAAAGGAGGAGTGTGACCCAGGCCTGCAGGTGACGGCATTGATGAATGGGACCAAGTTTAGAAATTTTTTCGATCAGATAGGATTGGCCAAGGAAGCAAGGATTGAGGCAACCAGGGCAATTATTAAGGCCGCCGAGACACAGGAGACTTGCATGGCCATGAGCAAAGGATTTGTGAAGACGATGGAGGAAGAGGCAAATAAGATATCTTTCTCTAAAGCTGATAGAGAGATAAGATATCCACACAACAGACCACTGTATGTGACTGCAGTAATCAATGGCATCGAAGTGCGGAGGGCGTTCATCGACAATGGAGCGTCTGTAAATATTATGCCCTACGCCATGTTCAAACGGTTAGGCCTGCCAGAGAAGAAGATTATGAAGGAACAAACAAACATTACAGGATTCGCCAACCAGAGCACAAGAACCTTGGGACACATCAAGGTAGACATGCAAGTTGGAAAGATTCGAGGGCCTGTAATGTTCCATGTTGCAGAGGTGGATGCAGCATACCATGTCTTGCTGGGAAGGGCTTGGCAAAATGACTATGGGGTGGTACCCTCAGTTTTTCATCAATGCTTGAAAGCTATCTGGAAAGGGAGAGAAGTGAAGGTACCAGCAACTCGGAATCCCTTTGGACTAGAGGAGGCACACATCACCGAAGTAACTTTCTTCGATGATGTCGCTGAAGAGGGAGAGAACCAGATCGCGAGGCCTGATTCCCTAAGACTAGCAAGTTGGAAGGAAGTGCAGGAAGATAAGTTTGTACCTGCAGAAAAAGTGAAGAAGAAGACCTCGGAACATGGAGAATGTTCCAAAAATATGAAATCGATAATAGTAGACTTGGAGAAGGAAGGAAGAGAAGAGAAGAAAAGGCCAGCAGATCCTGAAGATGCCAGAAATATAATAAATGCCAAGCGGATAGCACAGTCTGAGGATGGCCAAAAGGAAAAATGGGAGAGGGTTGTTGAACCCGACGGAAAGGTGGTGTTTCGGTTGTGACGGTGCAAGGGGGAAGAGCCCAAGGAAGCGTGCAAACCCAACGGCTCAGGAGGTGTCCCCCACTCCGGTAATAATGAAGAAAAAGTTGTACAACAAAAGGTTGAACCAGCTCCAGAATGCTTCGAGGATAGGCCAAAACCTCAACAAAATGAACTAGAAGAAGTTGATTTGGCAACAGATGGAGGAACGCCAAGACCGACTTATATCAACAAGGAGCTTGAGGCTAACCAGAAAGAGGAGCTCATACAACTATTGCGAGAGTATAGGGACGTCTTTGCTTGGAATTACGACGAGATGCCCGGAATTGACAAAGATCTTGTGGAGCACAATCTAAACATAAGCCCGGGAATGAAGCCAGTGAAGCAAGCACCTCGCAACTATGCACCCGAGGTCGAAACCCAAATAAAGGAAGAAATCAAAAAGTTACTGGAAGTAGGGTTCATCAAGCCAATCCAACATCCAACATGGCTTTCCAGCATCGCACCGGTAAAGAAATCAAATGGACAGCTATGAATATGTGTCGATTTCAGAGACTTGAACAAGGCATGCCCGAAGGACATGTACCCATTACCCAACATAGACACCTTGGTAGATGCAACGGCTAATCATGAGATGATGTCTTTCATGGATGGGTTTGTGGGCTACAATCAGATAAAGATGTCCATGGAAGATGCAGAGTTGACAGCCTTTCATACCCCGTTTGGGAATTTTTACTATGTAGTAATGACATTCGGATTGAAGAATGCGGGGCCAACTTATCAGAGGGCAATGCATGCTATATTTCATGACATGATTCATGATATAGTGGAGGACTATGTGGACGATGTGGTAGTGAAATCCAAGAAGGCAATAACTCATGTGGAGGACCTGAGGAAAGTGTTTGAGCGATGCCGAAGGTATAAGTTGAGGATGAATCCGAAGAAGTGCGCCTTTGGAATGACGGCTGGAAAATTCTTGGGCTTCTTGGTGCACAACAGAGGTTTAGAAGTGGACCCAAGCAAGGCGAAAGCAGTTACAGAGATGCCCCCACCAAAGACGCAAAAGCAGTTGAAGAGCTTTCTAGGGAAGGTCTTGTACATGAAAAGATTCATGCCAACATTAGCCGAAGTCACAGAACCTTTCGGCAAATTACTAAAAGGAAAGGCAGAATGGGACTGGGGACAAGACCAACAACAGGCCTTTGAGAAAGTAAAAAGAATTTTGTCTTCGGCACAAACGATGGTAGTGCCACAAAGAGGAATGTCGTTGCAGTTGTACATCACATCTACCAAGAAGTCTATAGGAGGATTGATCACGCAAGAGGTGGATGGAGAAGAGAAACATGTGTATTACATTAGCCGGATAATCAGAGGACCAGAAACCAGGTATTCACAAGTGGAGAGGCATTGCCTAGCGTTGGTGTTCATTGCGCAAAAAATGCGACATTATTTTCTAGCGCACGAAGTAATGATTGCAACAAAAACTGATCCGATCAGATACCTATTGACTAGGCCAGCATTAGTAGGAAGACCTGCTAGATGGATGATGATTCTTTCAGAATATGACATCAAGTGTGTAACACCAAAGGCAATCCGATGTCAAGCCTTGGCAGACCTGCTAGCTCAATTTCCAAACGGAGAATATGAGCCCCCTTCTAAGGATCTTCCGGGTGGAGAAGTGGAATCAATCGACTTGATGGATGAGGACCCAGAATGGTGGAGTTTGGCTTTTGATGGATCATCTGCAGAAGGTAAAGGCGGAGCAGGAGTGGTGTTGACCACCAAAGAAGGAAATGAAATATCCTTGTCGTACAAATTGGACTTCCCTTACACAAATAATGAAGCAGAATACGAGGCGTTCATACTAGGATTGTTAGCGGCTCAAGAATTGGGAGCCAAATATCTTAAAGTAAAAGGAGATTCAAACCTTATAGTGCAGCAGATAAAAGGCCAATTCGGAGTGAAAGAACCCATCTTGGCGCCGTATCGAACTGTAACACAAAAGGTGATGGAAGCTTACAAGAAGGTGGTGATTGAATATGTGCCAAGAGGATAGAATAAACAACCGGATACACTAGCAACAGTAGCATCTCGAGTCTATATTCAAGGAGAAGACTTGGATGTGAAGGTAATGAAGAGAACCCTCCCAACCACGGTGCTAAACTTGTTCCCCAAAGACATGATAGACGATTGGAGATATGACATCTCCCATCAATTGCAAACTAAGGAAGGAACAATACCAATCGTAGAGCTACAAAAGTACAGCATCATCAAAGGTGTCTTGTATCACAAAGAAGCAGATGGTGTATTGACACGATGCTTGGGGAAGCAAGAAGCAAGTAAAGTCTTGCATCAGGTGCATGAAGAGAATTACGGGTTTGCAGACATAGGTCTGTATCGTAGGTTGCAACGCCAAGGGTATTATTGGCCTGAAATGAAGAAGGCAGCAGATGCCCTACAACGCCACTGTGTTTCATGCCAAGAATACCCTGGGGAGGATGAATGTGCTTTCATTGATGATATAGTGGATTGGCGAATTCCTTATGTGAACTTCTTACAAAACGAGATTCTTCCAACCGAAAAGAAGGATGCAATTATAATAAATAGGAAGTCGCAACGATTCTTCTTACAAAATGGAGAATTGTTCAGAAGAGGTGTCAATGGCAAGCCCCTACGGTGTCTAGAACTAGGCGAAGCCAGAGATTTGGTCTATCAAATGCACAAGGATGAACATCAAGGGGGAGCCAAGTTGTACAAACAACTTATTGATCATGGTTACTATTGGCCAAAGATGGAAGGAGATTGTCTAGAATTTGTCAATAAGTGTCACATTTGTCAAATACATGGAAACCTGATACAAGCTCCCGTCGTGGATTTGCGCACCTTAGCAACACCATGGCCCTTTCATACATGGGGAATGGATCTTATAGGTCCTGTACACCCTAATTCTAAGGGAAACATATGGATTTTAACTGCCACCGAGATGTACACAAAGTGGGTGGAAGCCATACCCTTGAAGAAGGCCACGGGACCAGCAATGGCAAACTTTATCAAGGAGCACATCATTTGCCGTTTCGGGATCCCGAAGATCATTTTGTCCGACAATGGAACCCCCTTCATCAATAGGGACATCAAAAGTCTGATGGAAAGATACATAGTGAAACATTATAAATCATCACCCTACTACCCGAAAAGCAACGGACAAGCAGAAGCGACAAACAAAACCTTGATAAAAATCTTATCAAAAACCTTAGACGATCATCCGAAGAAATAGGCAGAACAACTACCAATAGCGTTATGGGCATATCGAACTTTAAAAAAAAAGCCTACAGGCGAAACCCCATACGCTTTGGTTTATGGTGAAGAAGCTATCTTGCCCACCGAAATAGAAATACCTTCGGCTCGAATGAGACTTCGAAGCTTAGTCGAGGAAGAAAGCCGACCAGCCGCCCTAGAGGCCTTAGCCGACTTCCGAGACAAGGCTAAAGAAAAACTTGAACAGTACCACGAAAGACTGCGACGACAATACAATACCGCGGTGGTACCACGACAAATTCTGGTGGAAGACCTGGTGCTCAAAACGGCAACTCAAGTTATGAGGGGAACCCCAACCACCAAATTTTACCCCAAATGGGAAGGCCCGTACAGGGTACGAGAGATATCCGAAAGCGGGTATTGCAAGATATCTCGTGTGGGATCAGATGCTGTCTCAGGCCCATTAAACTTGAAATGGGTAAAGAAATATTACACATGAGAAGAGCATCACAAAAGTTATACTTTCAACTTCAAAAGTAATCGAGGAACCTGACTTACAGACCTCGGAAGTTACACTTTCAACTTCAAAAGTGATCGAGGAACCTGACTAACAGCCCTCGCAAGTTACACTTTCAGCTTCAAAAGTGACTGAGGCACCTGAGTATAAGCCCTCAAACCCAAAAGTTACGCTTTATCTTTAAAAGTGAAGAATGTTATGCTTTATTCAATAAAAGCAAGAAAGTTATACTTTATCTCTAAAAGTGGCAAACGTTTTACTTTCTTCTTTAAAAGCAAGATTTATTATATGAAACGTTATGCTTTCCGTCAAAAGCAATTTTTAGCAATAAGTTGACAAACTTTCACATATACTCGAATGTTTTAATTTTATTAAAAAAAAGAGTATGAATTCAAGTGTTGGTTTGTGAGAAATATATGTATCTTTGACAAAATTCATGTTTTCTTATAACATCTATTGTTGTCTTGGAATATTAATTTGAATAACTTGAGATTCAATAATAAAAAATTGAGTTTTAAGGAAACATTCAAATTAAAGGCAATCAATAAGGTTAAAGAAACCATGTTCTGATAAATGAAATATGTGTAAATGAGTTTCTGAAATAGGAAATCGAAAAAATAAACTACTACAATAAGTTATGATCTAAAGGCCACGACATATCAAAATGAAGAGGAGGCACAACTAAAGCTTCCAAGTCAGCAACGGCAGCATCTCGAATCTTAAGATTTGCAGCTTTCAGCTCCCTAACCTGTTGGGTAGTCGCCTCTAAGTCCCGGCACTGACGCTCTACCTCCTGAAGTTTTGCCTCTAAGTATCGGCACTGACGCTCTACCTCCTGAAGTTTTGCTTGTAAGTCCCGACGCTAGCCTCCTAAATCTTGAGACTGGCTCTTCAATTTGTTTGCGGCATCACCAAGCTCCGAAAGCTGCACTGAAAAGGATTCATCTTCACATTTACGTATAGCAACCTCCGAACGTAGTGAAACAAGGTTAAAACTCGACTTGAGAAGATCCAACCTATCACGAAAAGGAGACATGTCAACACCTATGGCTGTAAGGACATCTACATCATCGCTAAACTTCTTCAAGTCCTCAACTCGCAAGGAATATAAGGAAAGAGTATGCAATCCAAGAACAAGGCCGGCGAGCTGGTCTAGGAAAAGGGTTTGGGTTGAAGTTGTCTTAATAATCAGCCGGTCAAGAGTATGCGGGAACCGAGCTAAGAGACGCTCCAGACTTTCCTGACTAGAAGACGATATCTGGAAACCCCTCCAAGAAACAAGATCCCCACTTGGATTGAAGAAAGCTCTAGCAGGAGCTACTTTAGAGGCCACCATAGAATTTGTCGAGACCAGGGATGGAGGAGCAGAAAGATGTTGTACAGCTAAGGATTCCTCGAAGCCTTGGTCACCTGGAGGATAACCAAGGTCACTATCCGAATGGAGAACAGCAAATAACGCGAGTGCCTCAACGGGCAAAGGCAAATCTTTCATTCTCTCGTTCTGAAAACAACATGACAAAGCATAATACATTATAAATAAATAAAAAAGCAAATGAAATTCAAGTTCAAGACAAATCACTCATGGAAAATCACTCATGGATTAAGGAAGGATACTCACAATATAGTCAATGGAAAAGGAGTCGGGAGATGTCACAGAAAGGGGAATGTCATTCAACCCATCCAAAGTACCCCGAGCAATCACCACCTAGGTAGAATCCTTCTAGGGAGGATGAACATCACCAATAGTTTCAGAATGATTCTCCCTCAGGGAAGTAAGAGTCTCATCAATATCTTCAGACTCATCATGGGGAGCATGCATAGGAAGGTTTGAAGAAATTGTTGTATCACCCACAGCAGGACTCGAGCTTACATCAGACAAAGTATCCTTAGCATCCAGACTAACACAATCGTCGCGAGGAGTAGATGACTCAATATTAACAAGGACACGTTGGACGGGCTCACGACTAGTGGAAGCCACCGCGGAAGCCTCATTTGTAGTACTATACAATAACTCAAGAGGAACATCATCATCATCATCTTCATCGACCACGGTTACCTGAAAATCAATAAATATATATATATATATATATATATATATATATATATATATATATATAGGAAACAATTACTCAATGATATGTGAAAACAGTAACACAAGGGATGAAAGAAAAAATGAGAGTAGTACGACAAATTACCAAATTTCTACGGCGCCTGGATACTAGGATCAACATTATCAAGGGGGCGTTTTGCTAATGGCTTTATGATAAGCCTGATAGGAGGACGAATGATTGGAACCTCGACAGAAATAATAGGAGGAGCTATCTCAGAATCAGTAGTAGTAGCCGCTCTCGTTTTAGAACGAGTAACTCTCATCTCCTCGGCATCAGAGGATCAATGGGGAGGACCTAGAGAGGACACCCGAAGCGGAGCCCGTGGTGGAAGACTCCTGGAAGTAGTGGGACCCTATGATGGAATGATCTGCTGAGTGGGAGACGACTTAGGCATCAAAATGTCACGCTCAGCCAACCGGCTACTAGCTGGCCAAAGTGTTGAGCGAACATTGGGCTTGGAAGAGCATAGCAGCCGGCTCCATTGAAGACATTTTGGAATAGAGACTGGCAATGAACAAATCAAGGTATCATCCTCCCATCTTTTAAGATTTACCTGCCAGTAATTACGTTCTCCAGTAGTATATCGCTCGCTCCAGGAGTCATCCGGTATGACAAAAGGAAGGGATCTATAAGTGATATATGGATCACTTGACCGCCTCGGAAATGCCCATGTAAAAGAAGGGGAGGTAGAGACGAAATTGAGAAGAGCATCCTCATAATTCCCCCGGCAGGTGTGACCGAAAGGGCGATCCTGGTCATATTCGAATTGTCTCATGACCTTGTGAGGAGAATACAGTACAGTGCCAAAACTATTATTCTCAAGGAAATAGGGGAGCTCTGAAGATTGAAGAAAAACGAACCAAGACAGTGCGGAGCCACTCAAGCTATTTCTGTTGAGGTCAGAGAAGGTACGAAATTTGTGCTTGTAGAAGTGAGGTAGATGGCCGCAAGCCCCTGAAATAATGGTATAGGGACGAGCAGTGAAGCATGAATAATCATCAAGGAAATGTCGCAAATCCGTACTGTCAGGACTAGAGCGGTGATCAATCCAACGTAACATGCGAGGAATGATGTTGCGTGGTGGGAGAGAATGAGACTTCTTCTTCATAGAAAGATGCTCAAGATCGGAATAGCCCGGAAAACGCTCGAAAAGAAAGATCTGAAGGAAGGAGCATGGAATGAAGCAATTGACATCATACCTGAGTAAATAAAAAAAATAAAAAAAAATAAAATATATATTATAGAAAAGGTTAAAGGAAAAGAAGCGCAGTTTGAAAAATAATTAAATATAAAATATGAAAATGATTACCTCCCAACGGATTCTTTCATGGCAAGGATTGTTTCGTCTAGGCGACGATATAAGGTCCCTAGGAAGAGAGAAACAAGGGGAATCTCTGAGCCTCGGGATAACAACGCTACCAAATTAAACATACGGGCAGAAGGACCGTCTATGGGAGACCCAGGGAAGATGAAACGGGATAGCCACATAACCAGATAAGCCGCCAGAGGAAAGGGACAAGTTTCTTCACGTAAGGCAAGAACAGACTTGTCATGAGCAGAGCTGTTCCACTGGTTGGTCTTGTAATCACGGAAGAAATAGCGCACCCAGGATAACCAAGAATTCTTTTGCCGACTTGAGGTCTCGAAGTCCGGAAGGAGCGTATCGCCTTTGAAGCGGGAAGTGAAGCGGGAAGATTGCTTGAAGGCCTCCGTCAAGTAGGCAACACAGTTGTCATCCCTAGTGGACATGCTAGAAGGACCACAGGAGTTTGAAGCAACAATAGGAAGGCTACAAGACGTAAATCAGGATAACTATACATATTTCGAAAACATGAGAATGAATGAAAGGAATAAAAGAAGAGAGCTTACTGATAGAGGGCGTAAACATCCTCTAGAGTAGGGGTGAATTCCCCCCAGGCAGTGATGAATGTGCAAGTAGAGGAACACCATCATGAGATCAACACAGTAAGTGCGTTATGGTCATGGTAAATCCGTAGGTCTCTACACAGTTGAACACAGCGAAAGATACTCGCATTCTTGAGTATTTCCACGTATTCAGCGTTGTCAAGGATCTCGTCGGTCCAATCCTGCCATCCTTGAATGCGACTAGATGAATCTGACAGGAAGCGAAGGGGACTGAAGGGGTATTCTTGCTTCTCTATGCATAGGCGGGGAATGCAATCGGCATGAGGGAAGTCATCCCAACCTCCAGAAGATGGGGCATACAGAAACATGCCTTCTTTCTCTGGGGGAGGAAAAGTTGTACGATCATAGTCTCTAACTCTATCCCAAAAGACGTCAGAAGGACCAAAGAAGGGAGCTCTCCCCCAATCAGTGATGAATGGGGATTCCTTGGGAGTTCTTAGTTCTGCAGAGCATTCGGGAGAGAGGGCCTACAAGCAAGGGGAAGTTCATCATAACAATTGTAAGGAAAGCATAGCAAGAATGTCAAGTAAACTATATGAGCACGAAGTACTCACCATAGCAATAAGGAGCGAACGTCCAATAGTTGAGCTTCAAAACACCTAAAAACAAGAAGAAACAATGTCAGAAAGATTGAAGGAGTACATTTATGCAAGAAAAAATTCCCGAAAATTTTCGAAAAAACTTCGGACGGCAAAAATCCATCCTTCGGAGCCTTTTTTAGAATTAAAACAGCATAGGTCATGGCAAAGCAATGAGTTTTGAAGGGCTCGTCGATACGGTCGTTTTGATATATTATAGGCCCCAAAACTCCAAATGACGCTCCTAATAGTAGAGGCTCGTCGTCCCGAACTTCATTTTTTTTGCCCAAAACACGATTTTATCCCTAGGGTTCGGCCCCTAGGGGCTTGGCCATCTGGAGTGGATTCGCCGCAAGCAAGCATATCAGTTTTCTTTCTCCTTTAGTGTTGGCGTCGAAAAAATGGCTAAGATTTGGCCCCTAGGATTCGGCGCCCTCCTAGGGTTCGGCCACCACCTAGGGGGCCTTTCCTTCAAAAAAAATATATTAAGGTTCAGCCCTAGGATTCGGCGCCCTATAGGGTTCGGCCACCACCTAGGGGCTGCTCCTTCAAAAAAAATGAAAAAGAAGAACAGAGGCTAAGGTTCGGCCCTATTGGGCTCGAACACATATGGATTATTCCCTCATACCTTTGAGATCATGTTGCTCTATCGAAACAATTGCTTGGGATGAATGACTGATCCTTCACCATGAGAATTATAGCTTCGGAAGACAGAAGATGCTACAATGACCTGGTGTTAGATACCGCAGAGATGTTCTTGATGGTGAGACGTGGCTCCAATTGTGATGAATATACGTATGCTCAATTCGGGGCTCCTAGCTAGTGATTATGAGACAATCTCAATTGAAGTTTAAAAATCTCAATTATTGGGGATATGCACGCAAGTAGCACCTACCTAATCAGAAGCAAGACATACGGCGAGGGATTATGAATAGAGACTTCTTACTTCTCCAAAATAAAGATAAGTAAAAAGTTTATATCTTTCGAAAAGAATAAGATTAAAGCTTGATTTTATTCCCAATAGAAGAATAAGATTAAAGCTTAATTTTATTCAAAAGAGAAGGGATGATTTTCGAAAATGGCTCATATATATATATATATATATATATATATATATATATATATATATATATATATATATATATACATCAAATAAATAAAGATTTGGGTTTAAAATAAAGAAAGATTGGATTTTATTACTAAAATCCAAAATATTTGGTTTCATTTTCAAAATAAAGAAAGATTTGATTTTATTTCCAAAATAAAATCCAGTCTTTGATTTTATTTTTATTTCCAAAATAAAACTAAGATTTAATTTTATTTGGTTTGATAAAAAAGAAAGATTTTGTATACCCAAAATAATAAAAATTTCTTTTATTTATTGAATGCTATTTGATTATTTTTCTTGTTTTCAATTTCCAGGAAAAATAAATAAATAAACAAATCCAAGGGTTTGGCTCACGAGTAGTTTCCCTTTTACTAGGACCATGGTCTTCAAGACCCGTGAAGTGAAGTTACGCAGAATCGTCTAAAAGCTGAAAGTGTTCTTGCGCGATCATCTATTTGGAAATGCGACTCTCGCGCAGGGGGCAAATGTGGGCCCATGTGTAAAATTAGGGTTCACACGACCTAATTAAATTAAATGCACAATTAGGGTTCCACGACCTCATTAAATGTGCAAGTTAGGGTTCGCATAACCTAATGGAATGAAGATGGAAAAGTCAGAAATAAATGTGCTAGACCGAGAGAAGCCTCCACGTGTCCCGAGGCGGAAGACTCGTGGAGGCGGCTCATTTTGGGAATTGATTGAGGGATTGGATTGGTGGCTAGAAGGACAGGGCAATATGGGCATTACTCTAAGGACTAAAGGGTATTTCTGAAATTTTCCTGAAGGCATGTGCCTTGCACATGACTACTTTCCAGAATACCCTATAAATACCCCTTCCATTCCATTTGGAAAGGGGACTTCTCTCCAGACACATGACTCGAACTCTTTTAGTAGCTTAAGGCTCGGATATTCCACCTAAAAGCACTAACAAGATTCGAACACTCTCTCAACTCGAAGAACCGAAGAAGGCTCTTGGAATCCCAATAACCCTGACAAGGTTTTCGGATTCTAGGGGTTCTGCCACACGTCGTTGGAGTAATAGCCCACCTGTCGTTCTCCCCTCTACAATCAATCAATCAATCAATTCTGTATTCTTCGTGGATTTCTCTCCTCCTCAGCCAACACGAAACCCTAAGCGTGCAAGGCGCGATTTTCTTGCCCACAATAGGGTTAATAATCTGTACAATAATAATATAATTTAGAAATATTCTTACTCATGTCCATTGCATAAAGAAAATGCAAAGGTAAGATACTTGCCTGATACGCTGCTTACAAATCGTAACTTAGTTTTATCTTTTATATCACGACCTATCATTAATCAGATCATTCGTTCGATTAGAACAATATACTATAACACATAGTACTGCATTTCACAGTCATTACATAACCTAATCATATTGGCACATATATTCAACAGTCATTGAATCACAAACAAACAGTAATACAGTCAAAATATCTAAGTCCAGATCAATTTCTGAAACATGTCGGTGTATCGACAGCTTTATCAGGTAATTATCGAGTCTAAGACTCTATTATGTAACTCAATATTTGTAAGTATCAGTCATATTATTTTTAAATGACTTATAATAATTTTTAAACATTTATTATAATTTATCATGAATTTTCAAACATCGGAATCATTATTACATGATTTAAATATTAAATAATTCTATTATCATTAATATTTAATTAATAATAAACTATTATTAAAACCATTGCCAAAATATTAAAGTTATTTATAATAACTTAGAATATTTTTAAAGTATTAATATTACCCTTAAATGATTTTTAAAACAATTAAAAATTATTTTTAAATAATTACCATTAATATTTAATTATTAATGTACTATTTATCAAAATATTAAAAGTCATTAAGTATAACTTAAAATATTTTTAATTCATTTAAATCCTTTTTAAATAATTTTTAAATTAATAAAACCATTTTTAAACTATTTATTTAATATAATTATTAAATAAATTTAATATCATTAATATTAAACTAATATCATTAATATTAAGTTATTAATAAAATTATCCTTTAAATATTAAAAGTTATATTTTATAAATTTAAAATATCTTTAAAAACTTTATTTTCATTTAAAATGATTTTTATAATATTAAAATCATTTTAAACTAATTTATTTAATATAATTAATAAATAACATTAATATCATTAATAGTGAATAATTAATAAAATTTATCTTTAAATATTAAAAGTTATATTTTATAACTAAAAATATTTTTAAACTATTTATTTTCATTTAAAATGATTTTTCTAATATTAAAATCTTTTTTAATTAATTTATTGAATTTAATTATTTAATAAATCTAATATCATTAATATTAAATAATTAATAAAATTTACTTTAAAATATTAAAAGTTATATTTTATAACTTAAAATATTTTTAAATAACTTATTATCATTTAAAAAGATTTTTAATATAATAAAATCATTTTTAATTAATTTATTTAATGCTCTTAATAAATAAATTAAATATCAATAATATTTGAATAAATACTAAGATTTATGAAAAATATTTCAAATTATTAAAAGTTAATTTTTTTTAACTTAAAATAATTTTTAAAATAATTTTTGTAATTTTTGAAAATTAATTTCTATTTTTAAATAATTTTTAGAAATTAATTTAATTAAAATAAATAAAACTGTCGCTATAGCCTTTAGTGACAAAATCTGTCACCTTAGGTGTTCTTGAGTCCTCAAAAACATTCATAGTAGTTAACAAATGAGCACGTTTGACCAAATATTACTCTCTGATTATTGTGTTTCTAGGTAAGTAAATGATTAGAGGTTGTAGTACTAATATCAGACTACACGATCCAAGAACAAACATGGCGAAAAACCATAAAACCAGAGAGATCTAGACCCACAAAGTAGTTGTCAGAGATGTTCTTCATTTCTGGGTTACCTAGAAATGAAGAACAGTTCGACTGTCTACTTTTGGGCTTCCACAACTTGATTTTTGTGCAGTAGTTTTGTGATCTAAGCTTTGAAATCTGTAGCCAACATGTCAAGGAAGAGATAGATCACATATAATCACCATAACAACAACTAAATCGCCAGATATTAACCGGTCAACCCATGTCAGAAATCACGATCATACGTTTTCTTGGTTACCCAGAAAACGGAAATCGTGATCGTCTTACATGGTTTGAGCGTACACTATATGAATCCTGTTAATCATATAGATGTTCTATAAGCTTAAATATATAGCGTAAACAACATAAAACAAACTTGTTACAACAACATAATCTAAATAACAAAAACATGAAAGATCTGGGCCCATGAACTTGCTATCAGAGATTTCTGGGCAAGTTCTGGGTTACCCAGATCTGGCTTGGTCAATGTCAGTCAACGGTGTTTGACCAAGATTAACTAACATTCTAAGCATGATCTGGTCCAGCCACAAATTCTAGATCACAGATCTCATAGCAGGCTACACATTCGAAGCTTGAAACAACAAAAATAATAAACAGAGAAGGATCTTTAGGCTCCGACATTCGTTGTTAGATAACCCAAATTTTTTTTCCAGATATTTCAAAAACTTGATTTTGAGCTTATTAAAGTTATGGATCTAGTATGTGCCAACCCAGATCTACTATATGGACTACAAATAACATATTCTAACACTCAAACATAACATCTAACACAAGATTAAAGTCAGATTTCATGGCTAGGGTTTATACCTTCTTCGATCAATCTTTGATTCTATGCTTATGATTTGCCAAGGGTGATCATAGGGCTTTGTTTGTGACTGATATATCTTGATGTTTTCGGAAGTGTGGGGCTTGAGAGAGTTAGTTTGAGTGTTGTGCAAATTTTAGGCTAACAATGAACTTTCTCTCTCTCCAATCTATATATATATATATATACAAAAAGGATCAAGAGTAGAACTCTTAAGTAGTAGAACTCTCTTAAATAATAGAATTATATCAAAACGACGTAGTTTTGATAAGACGCGGTGGCATTTTTGTAAATACCATGCCACCGCGTATTTACAAAAATGCCACCGCGTCTTATCAAAACTACGTCGTTTTGATATAATTCTATTATTTAAGAGAGTTCTACTACTTAAGAGTTCTACTCTTGATCCTCTCCCTATATATATATATATATATATATATATATATATATATATATATATATATATATATATATGATGTTGGATGCATGAATTGGCTGAGATTGCTTGGTTTCCTGGAGATATAAGATCACATGGGGTTGTTGGATTTGGTGAACAACTTCACCTATTGTCAAAACCTATAAATTAGCTTCAATAATGCAAGGGGTATTTTGGTCAATTGGCTTAGAATTTTAATGGCATTTGTGTAAACTTGTCCCAAACCCTTAGGGTTTGACCCTAAGGCCTTACACAATTAATTTGTAGGATTTCTAATTAAGCAAAAATAGATAAATAAATAAAATTTTAGTTTCTGAAAAAAAATTACAAATTAAGTTTACTAATTTAGTTTAGGTTTCCTAATTACATAAACTTAAAAATTAGGTTTAGGTATTCACTAATTAACATTAAGTTTGTTTAATTAGCGATTAGGGTTCCTATTTAGCAATTAGGGTTAACAATTTAATAATTAGGGTTAATAATTTGTAATTAGGGTTTCTAATTACATTATACATGCATATTAGGGTATTAATTATTTAATAATTATTGTTAACCTTGCTAATTTAGTAATTAGGGTTTACAAGTTGTAATTAAATTTTATAATTACTAATTAGGGTTATCTAATATAGAAATTAGGGTTTCTTAATATTAATATTTCAAAATGTTAATTAGGGTTTTAAAATTACTAATTAGATTTTCCATAATTAGCAATAAAACCTACTATACATTATATTAATCACATTAACATAATTTATGACTGATCACAAACTCCAGTTTAGGTTTCAAATTAGGGTTTCTAATTTCAGAAATTAGGATTTTACAAATTAATGCTAGGATTTTGACATTATGCACCATAATTGACAAACCATCATCAATACGTACATACAGTACATATCTATAGCACTGAAAAATTAAAATATAATTAATGTTATATTATTATTCTCATTCCTTACTCAAATTCCAAAATTAGGGTTTGGATTCCGTATCTGATTTATTCTTCATATATAACATTATTAATTAAGTTAAAATAATTAACTTAATAATCTGTACTTAAAATTTATATAATAAAATAATTATTATAGTTATTCTAAAAATCATTTCATATATTATTTAACTAATATATCATTATATTTTCATAAAAACATTTCTACCATAAATTTAATTATTATAAGAATGTAATTTATAATAATCAATAATTCTAAAATAAAATTATTTGTACATATTCATGTACTATATTTTTATTTATCACATAAACATATATACTCATTATCTTGTACAAATCCAAATCTTTAAAAAAAAAAAAAATTTACGCAAAATTTCTGATTTATTTATATAGAAAATATCGGGTTGTTACATTCACCCTCCCTTATAAAGATTCTGTCCCCGGAATCACCGTTTTAAAAACATATACATACAAAGGTACATAGCATATACAATCATTGCAATTAGATCTCGATCATAATTTGATCGAACTAATCTTTAACTATTCACATAAAGCTTGTCTTTCTGATTAAACGGAGATTTGATTTCTAAAAAAAAACTCAAATTCCTCCCTCAAAATTTCTTTATAAAATAATGGGTTAAGTTCAGATGACCACCTGGGGTTTGGACGGTTTTCCACTTAACCACCTATAGTCAGTAAAACTACATTTAAACTCCTGACTTTTTGAGTTGAAGTGAAAACGTCACCTTTTCCATCCAACTTAACCGTACGTGTATGTCAAACGCCAAAAACGCGTGAGAAAGGACTGTAAAAGTAAAAAAAAAAACCTAGTAGATGTCTGAAATGCCCCTTTCTTCTTCCTCTCTTCTCCTCTTATTCTCCCTTCAAACCCACCAACACTCTCAAATCCACTCATTCTAACAATACCCTCTGATTCTCGAGCTCTCTCATAAAGCCATGGATCTGATCCCTGCGCCACACCCATCCCTCTGTCTTAGGTTTGGATCTGATCTGGCTTGGGCTCTTGAGGTTGGGTTTGACGGTTGATGTTCTAGACGTTGGATGAGGGAACTAGCGAAGGTTCTAGTCGATAATAATGTGGGTTACCGATTCTCTGCTCCATTGAAACGGATTCAGCTAAAAGAGAGAGACAAAAGAGAATGGTTCTGTCTTCTTTTTCTTCTAAATCTATTTTATGTGTTTTAACAAAACCCCAAATCTTGTTGGAGAAAATCTTGTTGTTTTTTAGAATTAATGGCTTACGAGGGGTTCTGAGTAGAAAATCTTGTTAGCATTTTTTAGAATCCGAGCAGAAATTTCTCCTAGAAAATCCTAAACTTGTGAGCAAATGAGTTTTAGGGGTTTGGGAAACCCTTAAGTTTTTCTCTGCCAGAAGATGAAATAGTGGGAAATTGGGGTTGAAGAAAGGGACCTGTTCCGTAGAATAGTGGAGAGTGGTATTCGCAGCTGCTTCTTCAACATTTTCGGGAGTTGGCTGAAAAGCAAAAAGACGAGTTCCAGTGAATTCGGTAACCTGGATATGTTTGTATGTATATAGTGAAACTGAATTTTTGATTAGATGGATGAAAAAGAAAAATATTTACAGTATATATACTTTATAATTGGCGGGCGGTTGTGATAATTGATATTGGTATAATTTGGAGGAATTGAATTGTTTATTTTATATTTACATTCCCTAATATATAATTGAAATGATTATTGATGCAATGTAGTTGATTATGTTGCAGGAAATTTTGTCGAGTTTCGATCTCTTTTGATTTTTCTCTGGCCGAATTAATACATTTATATTGAATAATACGGCCGGAGGTGGTGTGTGTATATATATTCGTAGATATGGAGTGGTGGAGCAAGATGATAGTTCCTGTGCGTAAAGCTTGGTTCGGTGTCTCTAAGCGTCTTGGGATGTCATCTCTGTTAAATGTCATTTGTAATTTCAAGTCTTTTGTGATTCTGTGTGTAATTGTTGTTGCTTTTTGATTTTGTGATGGTGTTTTGATAAATGAGGTTTTGATTTCGTGTTCTAATTCTCTGATAAGTTTAGCAGCTGTTCTTAAATTTTAGTTTGGGGATATACATTCTGTGAATGGTTTTCTCTGTTTTGTTGCAAATCTGTCGTTTATATATAAGGAGGGTAATTAAGTCTTTATCTAACTTAAGTAACAGAGTTATGACATAAAGCAGTTATTCACTTTAACTCAAAAAGTTGGGAGTTCAAATGTAGCTTTACTGACTACAGGTGGTTAAATGGGAAACCGCTCAAATCCCAGGTGGTCATCTGAACTTAACCCT
This sequence comes from Panax notoginseng, assembly GCA_016801055.1. Classification (NCBI taxonomy): domain Eukaryota; kingdom Viridiplantae; phylum Streptophyta; class Magnoliopsida; order Apiales; family Araliaceae; genus Panax; species Panax notoginseng. The sequence goes on from CM029019.1 coordinate 40,710,550, forward strand.
AAAATAATTTACTATATATAGGAAAATCATGTAAAAGACAATAAAAGTTATACGAATAATAGCTGGAGTTCCATTTCCAGCTGCCGTCGTATCCTATACAGTTATGTTGTAGACCCTTGTTGTTGATTTTGTTGGCTTGTTTGACGAAGTCGGTCCTATGATTGCTAAAGTCCCGCTACCAGTGCCAGTATTCACACTTCCTGCCTCTGCCCTTCTCTTCGGACAATCCTTCACCTTATGCTTAGTAGATCCGTACAGAAAACACCCACTGTTCATTCTTGGATTGGGGCAGTTGGGAGAGATATGGTCGTCCTGCCCGCACTTATAGCATACAAATTTTCCCTTCAGACATTCCCAGAGTGGTTCTTTCCACAAGTCTTACACGGTACCACTTGCTTCTTCACACCTTCTTGTTTTACCTGCACACTTCCAAAATTGCTGCCCTTTCTCTTGCTACTACCACTCCTACTCCCATTATTAATTTTCACCTTCCCAGTTCCTTCAACTTTACTTTTCTTCTTCCTCTCCTTGTTGTAAAGGCTCATGGCCTCACTCCCCTCCTCAGCAATAATAGCTTTCTCCATGAGTGCTGCAAATATAGGAATCTGCAACACTGCCACCTTGTTATAAAGTTAAGGTTTTAATCCTAACTCAAACCTTCTAGCTTTCCTAACCTCTGTATCAACTTGATGCGGAGCGAACCTAGCCAACTCATTGAATTTTGCGGCATATTCGGACACCGTCATATTATCCTGCTTCAACTCTAAAAATTTCACCTCCATTCTAGCCTGCATATTAGATGAAAAATAGTTTTCAAAAAACAAAGTTTTGAACCTATCGCAAGTAACTATTCCTTCTCCTGCCCTTGCCTAATTCGCTTCCCACCAAAAATTTATCTCACCCTTCATCATGTAAGTGGCAAAAGCAGTCTTTTGCCCCTCAGCTACCCTAGCTATCACTAATGCTTTTTCAATCTCTTTGACCCAAGTTTGAGCTTCAACAGGGTCAGTGGTACCTTTAAATTTCGACGGTCTCACAGCCTTGAAATCTTTAAAGTTCGCTAAGCGGTTATCCGGCTGGTTCCCTGCGGCTGGCATTCCTTGTTACATAGCTTATGCTACCATGTTTGTAAAGTGCTGCATCGGGTCTGCTTGTTGTTGTCCCTCAGCATTGTTGACCGATTCTTCTGCCCTTTGGTTTTGAGTTCGACGTCTTGGCGGCATTATCTTATTAAATAAAATCATAAATTTAACTTACATTCTAAAACAAATCATATAAGTTTAATATATTAAACTTGTTTCATTACTCAAATATAGATTCATATTCATTTAGCGAATACTTTACATAGCATAGCACATACTGTTTTAAACATCAGCTATCCCTTTGTGACTATAAAAGTCGGGATTTACAACCTTGATTAATACAAAAGTTGGGAACATTACACAGACATACCTATCATATATATTACATTAAACACACCTACACAACAGAACCTATACTACCTATTCGCTACGCCTTTTTCTTGGACAACCTTTCGCCTGATGACCTTTCAATCCACAAATAAAACATGCACCTGATTTATAGTCGGGACAATAAATAGTGGTATATCCTTCATAGCCGCAAATGTAACATATTCTTTTCCCTTTCTTCTTATCGAATTTTCCTAATTCATATTCTTCCATCTTTCTTTTCCCCTTATTGCTCGGAGATGCACACGATGTATTGCTTGTGGCTCCTATCTGATCATTCTCTTCTATTGTTTCTATTAACGCCTGTCGCAGTTGACTATTAAGCAGCTTTTCTATCTCCCACAACCTTTCCAGAGAAGAAACCTTGTTCCTCTGATCCTGCACCTCTGTTGATACTTGATCAGCTTCAACTTTAGTGTCCGAATCACTATCTGTCAGTTCCACCATCTCCGGATCTGGTACTACGTTTTCCATGATAACCACCTCGTCTGAGGTGGTTTCATTGTGAGCCTCTATTTCAGCTATTGGCTTCAATATTAGCTCGGGTGTATGGATCTGATCTTTCTTCAAGTTATAAGCATATAACAAGCCTTTTCCACCAGACATCTACACACATAAATTATCCTGATTAGCATATAATATATACACACAGCAAATAATAGTTTTATATAAGTTATCTTTTATTTTGTTTAATGATGAATTTATCCAATTCATCTCCTTTTAAACTCTGTATGAGTTATTTATATTTTCAACGTTTCCCTCTGTTCTAAGGTTATAGCCTAAGGTATTACCCACCTAAGGTTTCTAACCCTAAGCTCTGATACCAACCTGTAAAGCCCCCAAATCTGGGTACTTGAAACCCGAACTCGATGCTTCACGATACCATTTTTATGAGCGGAATAATACTAATAATAATAACAATAATATAAAGATCAACTTAATTTACATATCATCAGAGTCTAATCCCAAGGTACGAGACCTTTAAACATTCGTTACATTACATGATAATTAATATATATCATCATTATCCTAACAAAGTCTAGTTATTGCAAAAGATAGCATTATTATTCAATCAGCGATCTTCCCTTTCCCTTTGTTCTTGGCAGAACCTTCAGGTTGTTCACACTTAGCTGAAAACATTTAAATTAAGCAAGGATGAGCATTTGAGTGCCCAGCAAGTAATAGCAATTATATATATATATATATATATATATATATATATATATATATATATAGTTGAAAGAATTTAAATATTTTCTTTATACTACCCTTCTACAACAAATCAATAGTTGTGAAGTAATCTGAACCGATAATAATAACATAACAACCCTCTTTCAAATTTTTGAAACTACGTACTGACTATCTATATGGTTATGGTGACATACTATGAAAATTGTTTTCATTTTCGAAAAGGTTAAACAGAACTTCATCTGTAAACCGTCATAACTTACGGGCACGGGGGTGATCAGCCCGTTGTACCCTGTATTGATCAATACTACATGCAAGAACGATGTTATCATTCACTCTGTCCACCTTGGGTGCATAAAAAATTTTCCCGTGTACGGGATGTTCATACTTGTCGGGGTTCCAAATCAAAGGTTTTATCTTGTTCAACAATAATCTATAATTCAACATATATATATATATATATATATATATATATATATATATATATATATATATATATATATATATATATACAAAGGTGCATCAACATGTGATTAAATACAATGATTATCCAAGTGGGGACACTTGTATGACCATTTATAGAAATTAATGAACAGAATATATATCTGAATTACCATATACTAACATGTTGATAATCAATGAGTGTATATAATATAGGGTTAATAATCTGTACAATAATAATATAATTTAGAAATATTCTTACTCATGTCCATTGCATAAAGAAAATGCAAATGTAAGATACTTGCCTGATACGCTGCTTACAAATCGCAACTTAGCTTTATCTTTTATATCACGACCTATCATTAATCAGATCATTCGTTCGATTAGAACAATATACTATAACACATAGTACTACATTTCGCAGTCAGTACATAACCTAATCACATTGGTACATATATTCAACAGTCATTGAATCACAAACAAACAATAATACAGTCAAAATATCTAAGTCTAGATCAATTTCTGAAACATGTCGGTGTATCGACAGCTTTATCGGGTAATTATCGAGTCTAAGACTATAGTCTGTAACTCAATATCTGTAAGTATTAGTCATATTATTTTTAAATGACTTATAATAATTTTTAAATATTTATTATAATTTATCATGAATTTTCAAACATCGGAATCATTATTACATGATTTAAATATTAAATAATTTTATTATTCTTAATATTTAATTAATATTAAACTATTAATGAAACCATTGTCAAAATATTAAAGTTATTTATAATAACTTAGAATATTTTTAAAGTATTAGTATTACCCTTAAATGATTTTTAAAATAATTAAAAATCATTTTTAAATAATTATCATTAATATTTAATTATTAATGTACTATTTATCAAAGTATTAAAAGTCATTAAGTATAATTTAAAATATTTTTAATTCATTTATATACTTTTTAAATAATTTTTAAATTAATTAAACTATTTTAAAACTATTTATTTAATATAATTATTAAATAAATTTAATATCATTAATATTAAATTAATATCATTAATATTAAGTTATTAATAAAATTATCCTTTAAATATTAAAAGTTATATTTTATAACTTTAAAATATCTTTAAACACTATATTTTCATTTAAAATGATTTTTATAGTATTAAAATCTTTTTTAAACTAATTTATTTAATATAATTATTAAATAACTTTAATATCATTAATAGTGAATAATTAATGAAATTTATCTTTAAATATTAAAATTATATTTTATAACTTAAAATATTTTTAAACTATTTATTTTCATTTAAAATGATTTTTTTAATATTAAAATTATTTTTAATTAATTTAATTGTTAAATAAATCTAATATCACTAATATTAAATAATTAGTGAAATTTACTTTAAATATTAAAAGTTATATTTTATAATTTGAAATATTTTTAAATAACTTATTATCATTTAAAATGAATTTTAATATAATAAAATTATTTTTATTTAATTTATTTAATGCTATCAATAAATAAATTAAATATCAATAATATTTAAATAAATACTAATATTTATGAAAAATATTTTAAATTATTAAAATTTAATTTCTTTTAACTTAAAATAATTTTTAAAATTATTTTTGTAATTTTTGGAAATTAATTTCTATTTTTAAATGATTTTTAGAAATTAATATAATTAAAATAAATAAAACTGTCTCTATAGCCTTTAGCGACAAAATCTGTCGCCTTATGTATTCTTGAGCCCTCAAGAACATTCATAGCAGTTAACAAGTGAGCACGTTTGACCAAATATTACTCTCTGATTATTGTGTTTCTAGGTAAGTTAATAATTAGAGGTTGTAGTACTAATATCAGACTACACGATCCAAGAACAAACATGGCGAAAAAGCATAAAACCAGAGAGATCTAGGCCCACAAAGTAGCTGTCAGAGCTGTTCTTCATTTCTGGGTTACCCAGTAATGAAGAACAGTTCGACTGTCCACATTTGGGTTTCCACAACTTGATTCTTGTGCAGTAGTTTTGTGATCTAAGCTTTGAAATTTGTAGCCAACATGTCAAGGAAGAGATAGATCACATATAATCACCATAACAACAACTAAATCGCCAGATATTAACCGGTCAACCCATGTCAGAAATCACGATCATACGTTTTTTGTGTTACCCAGAAAACGAAAATCGTGATCGTCTTACTTGGTTTGATCGTACACTATATGAATCCTGTTAATCATATAGATGTTCTATAAGCTTAAATATATAGCGTAAACAACATAAAACAAACTTGTTACAACAACAGAATCCAAATAACAAAAACATGAAAGCTCTGGGCCCATGAACTTGCTGTCAGAGATTTCTGGGCAAGTTCTAGGTTACCCAGATCTGGCTTGGTCAATGTCGGTCAACGGTTTTTGACTAAGATTAACTAACATTCTAAGCATGATCTGGTCCAGCCACAAGTTCTAGATCACAGATCTCATAGCAGGCTACACATTCGAAGCTTGAAACAACAAAAATAATAAACAGAGAAGGATCTATGGGCTCTAACATTCGTTGTCAGACAACCCAAATTTTTTTTTTCCCAGATTTTTCAAAAACTTGATTTTGAGCATATTAAAGTTATGGATCTAGTATGTGCCAACCCAGATCAACTATATGGACTACAAATAACATATTCTAACACTCAAACATAACATCTAACACAAGATTAAAGTCAGATTTCATGGCTAGGGTTTATACCTTCATTGATCAATCTTTGATTCTATGCTTATGATTTGCCAAGGGTGATCGTGGGGCTTTGTTTGTGACTGATATATCTTGATATTTTCGAAAGTGTAGGGCTTGAGAGAGCTAGTTTGAGTGTTGTGCAAAATTTAGGCTAACAATGAACTTTTTCTCTCTCCAATCTATATATATATATATATATATATATATATATATATATATATATATGATGTTGGATGCATGAATTGGCTGAGATTGCTTGGTTTACTGGAGATATAAGGTCACATGGGGTTGTTGGATTTGGTGAACAACTTCACCTATTGTCAAAACCTATAAATTAGCTTCAATAATGCAAGGGGTATTTTGGTCAATTGGCTTAGAATTTTAATGGCATTTGTATAAACTTGTCCCAAACCCTTAGGGTTTGACCCTAAGGTCTTGCATAATTAATTTGTAGGATTTCTAATTAAGCAAAAATAGATAAATAAATAAAATTTTTGTTTCTTAAAAAAATTACAAATTAAGTTTACTAATTTAGTTTAGGTTTCCTAATTACATAAACTTAAAAATTAGGTTTAGGTATTCACTAGTTAACATTAAGTTTGTTTAATTAGCGATTAGGGTTCCTATTTAGCAATTAGGGTTAACAATTTAATAATTAGGGTTAACAATTTATAATTAGTATTTCTAATTACATTATACATGCACATTAGGGTATTAATTATTTAATAATTATTGTTAACCTTGCTAATTTAGCAATTAGGGTTTACAAGTTGCAATTAAATTTTATAATTACTAATTAGGGTTACCTAATATAGAAATTAGGGTTTCTTAATATTAATATTTCAAAATGTTAATTAGGGTTTTCAAAATACTAATTAGATTTTCCATAATAAGCAATAAAACCTACTATACATAATATTAATCACATTAACACAATTTCTGACTGATCACAAACTCCAGTTTAGGTTTCAAATTTTAGAAATTAGGGTTTTACAAATTAATGCTAAGGTTTTGACATTATGCACCATAATTGACCAACCATCATCATTACGTACATACAGTACATATCTATAGCATTGAAAAATTAAAATATAATTAATATTATATTATTATTCTCATTCCTTACTCAAATTCCAAAATTAGGGTTTGTATTCTATATCTAATTTATTCTTCATATATAACATTTTTAATTAAGTTAAAACAATTAACTTAATAATATGTACTCAAAATTCATATAATAAAATAATTATTATAGGTATTCTAAAAATTATTTCATATATTATTTAAATAATATATCATTATATTTTCATAAAAATATTTCTACCATAAAATTAATTATTATAAGAATGTAATTTATAATAATCAATAATTTTAAAATAAAATTATTTGTACATATTCATGTAATATATTTTTATTTATCACATAAATACATATACACATTATCTTGTACAAATCCTCATCTTTAAAATAATAATAAAAAAATTTACGCAAAATTTCTGACTTATTTATATAGAAAATATCGGGTTGTTACATTAACTCTTACATAAATTTTGAGGAAGTCAAACCGTTTTATTTTTGTTAGCAAATTCCGAACAATAATATGATTAAACCAAGGAGGCAGTAGAATAACACAATAACAAATTTCCAACAATAAGTAGGATTCAAAATAACACCATATAACTTTTCACATAATTCTTTTATAAGGTCATATACTTTCTTAAATTGAGTAAATTCCAAATGAAAATCTGAAAAGGGTGGAGCTAACAATATTGTAAGATATTAAATTTTTGGACATACCATTATTTTTGCCAATTTTTGATTCACTGAAAAAGCTTGTTCCGAAGAGTGAGCTTCTTTGCGGTTTTTCTCTAAATTTGCATAAGCTTATCTCGGCCAAAAAAAAAGTTGTCAAGAATAGTCTAATAGATGTTTCATAAAGGAATATTCAGAATATATTGAAATATTTGTGCTTTTTCTTCTTTCAAAAATTAGAAGTTTTGAGTTCACTTCTTATTAAGGAATAATGACAATTATTTTCAATTCCATAAATTGGCCACTTAGTTTAAAATATGAATACTTTCTCTCCATACCTTAATTGCGTTACTGAAATTGCATGAAGAGATTTAGCAACAGGTTTGCAAGCTATTAAATCTTGTGACACGGACGCTCTTTAGGATCTAAGCGTACACATGCAAAACTTAATGAAAGAACTCGAATGATATCCTGTTCAATTAGTTTTGTAGTTCGATGCGAGAGGCGAGGATCTAACACATCATTCAACATTATATCTTGGGCAGAAGATGACTTTGGAGGTGAGAGGAGCTCTCTTGGATGCTGCCCCATCATTATTTCAATTGCCAGCACCCCAAAGCTGTAAACGTCACACTTTTCACTCACAACCATGGTGTAAGCAAGTTCTGCAGAGTCAAGAAACTTCTTGAGCAATTCTAAAGTCTCATTGTAGTTGTTCTATTTTTCAAAATACATGTGACATAACTTTTTTAAGGTAATGCAAAATATATATATTAATACATATGTATATACACGCAAACACGTGCGTATATAAAGCTATAATAAAATATAAAAAACTTGTAACGTATAAATATGAATTCAACATCTCTTGAAATCCATCTCGACTTTCCAGAAAAGGGTGTTTGAACTTCATAAATTAGGCTATGAACTCTAAAGTATCTTAATTCTTAAACTTTCAAATATATTCAACACTAGTATATACTTAAAGGCTATGCAAGTCAATGTAGATTAAATTATCTAAATTGATATAACATTTTTAGGACATATTAGAGGAAAAGAGAAATAAATAAAATTACATTACATGTATAAACTTGTTCACCTGGAGCAACATATCCGCAAGTGCCGTCAAGTGCAGTTTGATTTGATGAATCCGGGTATAGCAATTTTGCAGTGCCAAAGTCAGCAACAAAGGCCTCTAGCTTGGAGTCCAATAAAATGTTTGTTAACGCCAAGTTTCGTCCGCGCGTCCAATCACAAAATCCACGCGCTGAAACTTGCACAATAACCGATCACACAGAAGCTTAACGGCCGTGCCGCCGGGGGATAGCTCCGGTGTGAGAATAAGTACAGGCCGTTTACAAGGTTTAACAATGGAGGTTATGTGTTTAGTGCTCAAAGTAGGAATTACCTGTTAATTGTAACATTGGCCTTGTATTTATAGAGCTCCCACCACCTTAGTATCCTTCTCCGAGTTGGACTAAGACTCCTAAATATGGTAGTTACCTATTCTTGGGTCCAACGCAATCTCCTTGAAAGGTGCAAGTAGAACTCATTTCCAATACTACCTTTAGCGTTGTCTTGTTGACATATGATTAGGGTTAGGACCATCAACCATGTAATACCCTTATTACTCCTAACTCTGCATGTGGGTCGTTCGGCTACACAGGCCCAACCCCACAGACATCATAAAATCCCGGTCTGGGCCTCGGCCCAAAGGACTCAAAGACCTAACCCCGACCTCCATGATCACAACCTGATCCCGGCCTATTGGGCTCGGGTCCTGAACCCGACCTCCTATATACCTTCGACCATATAGGCCCGAGCTCTTTGGTTCTGGCCCAGGTCTTCAGCCCATATAAGGGTCGGTAAAACACTCCCGAACATTGCCCCCCCAGTCTCTTGTCATTAGATATTTATGGCATGAGACTTGAAAGGACATGAATTTGGATAGTCACGCCGTGATAATGAGCTGTCTCGGGAACCCCAACGGTTGTTTTTCGAGTAATGCGCTGGTACACATTTCTCAAGGGCTGGACCCCACTTGCCATAAATGGCCGCCTTTGGGAACCGTGTCAGACATGCTATATAAGCCCCAATCCCCCCATCACTATCACTTTTTCGAGCCTTCACCTTTTTCAAATCTTTTAGCAAATTTTCGGCAAGGGCGATTTCCGGCGAGCTACACCTCACCCGTTTTTGTTGATTCTGGCCGTTTTCGATCATTTTCCTGTGTGCATCCTCCATCTAATGGCTGATTCTAGTGACCCAGGCCCGGCCGGTGACTCCGTTCCTCCCTCTGTCACCACCGGCGACCTGGTTCCAATCGAGTTGCCAGTGGCTCCTTCCGACGCCACTCCCTCCACTATCTACTTCAAGTAGCTCCGAGGCTAGGATCCGAAACGCTTATCACTCTCTAGAGGAGTTTTCACATCTGCATACTCCATCCACCATCACTCCATCTCAACTCTCCGACGTTCGGATTCTCTATAACATCCCTCTCGAATACAAGCTTCGGGTGCCGAAGTCAGACGAGAAGATGTTCTGGAGGTCCGAAGGTGAGTGGGTTGTCGTCCCCCTTTACAATCTGAAATATGGGATTCGATTCCCTCTTCATGAGTTCATTTCCTCCTTTTCTGAACTTTGCTGGCTTTAGATTCGCACAACTCGTGCCGAACTCATACATTCATCTCATCTCTTTCATTTCCCTATGCCACGAGATCGGGATTACTCCTGGTCTCGACTTCTTTTTCGCTCTTTTCACCATTACCGGCTCGAAAGAGCCCGGTTTACGACAATTAAACAAACGGGCCAATCGCCCTGTCATCATCAAAAACCCTTCGAGTAACAAGGGGTGACACGACAAATGGATCTTTGTTCGAGGGATCGACCTTCAACTTCTTCCCCGTTGGGCTCATCCCGAGGATTCAGTCGCCAAGGTATTGAAGTTTCCGAAGGGTCGAGCCGACGCCTTCAAGGCTTTCTTCAAAAAATGAAGCAAAACTGAGTGGAGTCTGACGGTTTTGTCTAGTGAAGGTTGGCTGTACAAATATGGATGTAAGTATCTCCCTTCCTGCCGATCAATTCCCACATATTTTTCATCGTTTGCCTCAGATATTTCACGTCTTATCCTGTTCTCTTCCGTATAGTGACAATTTTCAAACCCGAAGGGACTGCTGAATCCCTAGCTCCTCTGCATGTTCCTGCCGAACCCATCCATCCACCGATAACCGATGTCGTCCCTGACGAAGAAACCATCCCCCATTACTGAGTTGTCGGTGGGATCTACTTCAGATCCCGACCCCTCATCCACCAAAAAGGTAGCTTTAAAGATGAGCCGGGCAGAGAAAGTGGCCCTTTTGAAGAGGTCCAAAAAGCCCTTCTAAACTTTCTGCAAAAGTCCCCGCCAGGGTCATCCCTCCAATTGTAAAATCTACTCCCCCCCTCCTGCTCAAATCACCGTGGTCGAGGATTCGGAGGATACCGAGGGGGTTCCTGTCGAGCCCCGACCGAAAAAGTCGTGACTCTCCCAAGATCCAGAGCCGCCACACTCCGAACAACGAATTGTTGAGGCTGATCCCCTTCCAGCTGCCACTCCCCCTTCCCGAACGAGCTCTTCTCAAGGGACGCCGACTACTTGTTGGCCGAAGAGTCCTTCAGACGTTTTTCCTTTCCATCTGTTCGATCAGTTCAAGCTTACGGGCGACGACGAACGGTTCAAAGGATTCACTTCTGAGGATTATTTGGTGTCGTACATCCGGGCCCAATGCCAGGTAATTTCATGGTCGTTTATCTCATAACTGATCCTGTGATTTCCATGGTTAATATATATGCTTGTTGCAGGCTAATGCCATTCTTGCTCGGGCCATCCCACCACTGGCTCGAACAACTAAAAAGGAAATTCAACAGGGAACGGATCTGCTGTTGCTTGAGGCTGAGGTTCGGGGTCTGACCTCGGACCTGAAGAATGAAAGGGACCGTCATGCGGAGACCCAAAATAAGGTCACCCAGGCCCAACGTCAGGCCGTCGAACTGAAAGAACAATACTCCCTACTTCAACAGGAGTTTGTCGGACTTGAGGATCATGCAAAGAAGCTGATCGAGGAGAAGGAGCACTTGGCTGTGGAGGTCAAGGATCGAGAGAAGGCAGTCGACTCCATCGCAGAGAAATATGCAGAGAATCTTACCAAGATGAGGTACCTGATAAAGGAGAATGCTGCTCTATAGGTCGAAGCCGACTCTTTTCCAGGGAAGATCTCTGAGGCTAAGCGGCAGGCAATTGTCGATTATGAAGAGTCCAAAACCTTGAATGATAAAGTCATGACCCAATTTGGGGAAGGGTATGAAACTTATTAGGAAAAGGCTAAGGCAAAGCTGATGGCCGCTGGGCTCGATATCTCCCTCCTTGACTCATCAGATGAAGAATCAGAGGTTGAAGTCGATGACAACCTTCCTCCTGAATAGCTACTGTTAGGACTCATAATTTTTGTAACTTGCTTGAACAGTTATGCTAGTGATATAGGCATCCAAAGCATATTTAATCAGAAATTGTAAAACATTTGCGTATGAATGAAATGAAAAATTATTCTAAGTTGTTATCTCGATTAGTTTTGCTGGACTTTTATCGACCAGTTGGGTCATTTCTGACTGTCTGGTCAATTTGTGTCCAAAGCTTACATGATCGGATTTATAACTTTATCGATCAGTTATACTTGTGACGTTTGCCAATCAGTTAAGTTTTTTTGGACTGTCTGATCGTTTTACGCTCGAAGCTTATCTGATCGGATGTGTGACTTTGTTAATCAGTTATACTTGTGACCTTTTCTAACCAGTTAGGTCCCTCTGGACTGTCTGATCAGCTTCTGTCCGAAGCGTGTCTGATTGGTAAAGCATTGCAAATTCAAATGAAGTATAAGTATTTCTCGAAGAGAAGTTTGGATTTCATTGATAAATTGCATAGGTTACATAAATGAAGGGGAGAATAAACATGCATTTACTGGTAATATTTCCTAAGTCTTCCAGCATACCATGTATTCTTTACCTCCGATCCATCCATAGCCCGAAGCCGGAAAGTCCCTGGCTTCGGCACCTCCACCACTTCGTAAGGCCCCTCCCAGTTAGGCATTAGCTTGCCTGTGTTCTGGGGGGTTGATGCCTCCGACTCCCGAAGCACCATGTCTCCTACCTCAAACCTCCTCAGCTTCACCTTCTGATTGTAGTGTCGGGCTGTTCTCTATTGGTAAATGGCCAACCTCAATATAGCCGAGTCTCGAACTTCATCTAACATATCTAAATTTGTTTTTAGACCTTCATCGTTGTATAGTTCTTTGTACTGACTGATCCGAAGAGTGGGGGATCCGATCTCGACTGGTATGAGTGCATCAGTTCCGTATGCCAGCCGAAATGGAGAGTCTCCGGTTGTTGTCCTCGGGGTTGTTCGGTATGCCCATAAAACGCTGAGTAGTTCTTCGGGCCACCGGCCCTTTAACTCATCTAACCTTCGTTTTATTCCATTAAGTAGGGTTCGATTGGTCACTTCCATTTGACCGTTCTACTGAGGGTGGGCAACTGAAGTCTTGCGGTGTTGAATTCCTAACTCTTCCAGAAAACTTTCGAACTTTGACCCCACAAACTATCTGCCATTATCCAAAACTACTGCCATCGGGATACCGAACCGATACACTACTCATTCTTTCAGAAATTTTAGGCATTCTTGTTTGGTGATCTTCTGTAGTGGTTTGACTTCTACCCACTTCGTCATGTAGTCGATAGTCACTATTACAAAACTGACTTGCCCCTTGGCCTTTGGCAGAGGCCCTAGGATGTCGATTCCCCATATTGCGAAGGGAATCGGGGATAAGACCGAGTAGAGCTCTTCGGGCGGTTGATGTGGGATATTGTTGTTCAACTGACACTTGGAACACCTTCTGACGAATTCCTTTACCTCGGCATAGATAGTCAGCCAGTAATACCCCTGCCTCAAAATTTTGTGTGCTAGTGACTTTGCCCCATGTGATCCCTGCAAATTCCTTCATGTACCTCTCGAAGTGTGTAGTTTGCCTCCGTCGGTGTCAAACATTTGAGTAGTGGAGAGCTGAAAGCCCTTCGGTACAGATCTCCATCAATTAGTACAAAGTTTGAACTTCAGTGTTTGATCTTCCTTGCTAGAATGCGATCCGAAGGTAGTACCCCATCGACTAAGTAGAAGATGTAAGGCATAAGCCAACAGTCTAACCGATCAGCGCAAAGTACCTCTTCTTTCGGGATACTTGGTTTCTCCAATACTTCCAAATATACCGAGCCACTGAAGGAGCTTGCTTCTGTCGTTGCCAGTCGCGCCAGGGCGTCAGCCACTGTGTTGTCGGATCGATCTACTCCCTGACAGCTGACTGAATTAAAGTATGTCAGTTTATTCTTCGTTTCAGCTAGATATCTCGTCATTCTTTCCCCCCGGGCCTCATACTCCCCCGATATCTGTTTGATGACCAACTGTGAATCACTGTAGATGACTAAGTTTTGTACCTCTAGGCTTCGGGCTAACTTCAGCCCGGCTAGGATGGCCTCGTACTCTGCTTCATTGTTGGTTGCTTTAAACTAGAACCGAATTGTTTGTTGGACTTTAAACCCTTTGGGACTCGTTAGTATGACCCTGGAGCCATTGGTATCCGAGGTTGATGAGCCATCAATATATAGTGTCCATGAAGTCCTCACGTGCCGCATTTCGGTCACCAACTCCACATCCGGTTCTGAGAACGAGCATTCCACGACGAAGTCTGCTAGTGCCTGTCCTTTGATTGCTGTTCGGGGTTGATATTCCAACGCAAACTGTGTTAGTTCCATTGCCCATGCTGCCAATCTCTCCGAAACTTCTGGCCGATGTAGAATTTTTTTCAACGGCTGATCCGTGTATACCACCACCACCCGACCCTGGAAATAATGTCTAAGTTTCCTGCTTGCTATGATCAAAGCATAGGCGAATTTTTCCAGGTTTGGGTATCGAATTTCAGCGTCTCGAAGCACATGGCTGACGTAGTATACTAGGAACTGATTTCCCCCTTTGTCTCGAACCAATGCTGCTCCCACTGCCATCGAGGTTGCTGCCAAATATAGATATAGAGGTTTCGAAGGGATCAGTTTCATCAGTAGTGGTGCTGAAGACAAATATTGTTTGATCCCTTAGAACGTATCCTCACATTTCGAAGTCCATTGAAAGCTTTTCTCATTTTTGGGCCCTTTTAAGGTGTCAAAAAATGGTAGACATTTTTCAGCCGACTTAGAGATGAACCTTCGAAGGGCCGCGATCCGACCTGTCAGTCTCTGCACATCCTTGTAAGACTTCGGGGATTTCATGTCCAGGACTGCCTGGATTTTTTCTGGGTTAGCTTCTATTCCCCTTTTGCTGACCAAATACCAGAGGAATTTTCCCGATCCCAATCCGAACGTACATTTAGTCGGGTTCAACCTCAGCTTGCGTCTTCTTACTGTTTCGAAACAGTTCTCTAGATCCTCAAGATGGTCACGGACTGACATGCTTTTTACGATCATGTCGTCTACGTAGACCTCCATACTTCTCCCTAATTGTTTCGTGAACACCAAATTCATCATCCGCTGATAAGTTGCCCCGACATTCAATAGCCCGAAGGTCATTTTTCTGTACGCGTATATTGCCCGATGTATGATAAAACTGGTCTTCGGGATATCTTCCTTACTCATTAAAATCTGGTCGTATCCTGAGAATGCATCCATGAAACTCAACATACCGTATCCCGAAGTGGCATCAATCAATTGATCTATATTGGGCAAAGGGTAGAAATCCTTCGAACAGACCCTGTTCAAATCTGTGTAGTCGATGCATAATCTCCACTTTCTGTTCTGCTTCTGGACCAATACTACATTTGCCAACCACTCAAGGTAATCAATCTCAAAGATGAATTCGGCATCCAGAAGTTTGGCGATCTCTTCATCAATTATTTTTTGCCTTTCTGGGGTGAAAATTCTTCGCTTTTGTATAACTGGTTTCTTGCTCGGGTCTACGTGTAGTCTGTGTAAGGCCACCGATTCACTTACCCCGGGTATATCACTCGGTTCCCATGCGAAGATATCGGCGTAGACTTGGAGTAATTATATCAATCCGGTCCTAAAAGGTTCTGCTAGCCCTGACCCGATCTTGATCAATTTTTCTTTCTTCCCTGACACCAGCTCTATATCCTCGGTTTCTTCGACAGGAAGAACGAGCGGTTCTGTACTGCCCTCAGTGAATGGCTCAATCTCAATGGTCATTGACTATTTCTGCTTACTGACCCCGACCCCTGAAGAAATCAAGTTGTTCCGATAGCACCTTCGGGCTATGTCTAAATCTCCTTTTACCTCCCCGATCCCGTTCGGTGTTGAAAACTTAATTTTGAAGTGGGGTATGAACGTGACTGCTTGCAGGGCTGCCAAGGTTGGTCTCCCGAGGATCGCATTGTATGCCGAATCTACTTGTACGACAAAAATTTGACCGTTATTTCGACCAGATTGGGTGTAGTGCCGAACTTAACTGGCAGTTCAATGGTACCAGACACATACACCGGATCTCCACTGAACCCGTACAATGGTCCTTCACCTCCCAGGTCCATCTTCTTCCCTTGTAGATCCATCCTCTGGTAGGCGTGAGTGTACAATACATCGACTGAGGACCCGTTGTCTTTCATCATCCGTTTCATGTCCACGATCCCAACTTGGGCAGTTATCACCAATGCTCCGTCATGCGGCTCGATGAGGTCTGTCGGGTAGTCCTCGTCCTAGAAGGAGATAGTTGTTCCAGGATATGCCCGATCCTTCCTAGTAGTTGACCCCGTAACCGATAACACTGCCTCGAGATGCCCGCTTCTCTTCCTTCCCGTCATCCGTCCGACAGAACCTCCCGAGATAACATCAATCACGCCTCGGGCTGGGGGGTTCTGTGGAGGCTGGGTGTCTTGACCTTGATTTCTGTTCTCTTCTCTAGGCGTCGCTGCATTATCCCGACCGGCCACATACTGTATCAATTGTCCGTTCTGAACATTTTTCTCTATCAAGTCCATCAGGATGATGCCTGCTTCAGTCGAATGCCCGGTACTTTGATGGTATTCACAATACTTATCCCGACCCCTTCTTCCAGGTTTGGTTCATCTTGGGCATAGTTCGTAGAAGGGCTGGTTCTTCATCTCCTCCAAAATTTTGGACCGATCTACGGTGAGGGGGGTATAAACTTTGCTGACACTTCGATTAGGTAGTGGAGGTCGGTTACTTCCTGATCCCCCTCCACTATAATTCTTCTTGCTGGAAGTATCTGACCTCCACTGGTTGTTGTTCGAACGCTGATAACTCTATTTGTCCCGATCCTTAGACTTCTCGTAGGACTGGGAGTGTGGTTTAAAGTTGCCCAAGGCTTCTTCTATTGCGATAAATCCTTCATCCCGATGGAAGGCCTCGGTTAGATCCGCCGGAGGGTTGATCACCAAATCCTTTACCAGCTTCTTAGACCTCCCGATGTCTAGTCCCGTGGTGAAGAATCCCAGGGCTTGTGGAGAGTTTAGCACTGCTACCGACCCTACCGCCTCCCGAAACCTCTTCACATAGTGGCCTAGGGTCTCATCTGACTTTTGTCGGACCTGCATGAGGGACGCCGTGATCTTTCCTCGTCTTCGGTTGCTCCCAAACCGAGCACGAAACTTTTCACGAAGATCGTTCCATGACTCGATTGATCCTGCTGCCAAAGTCCCCATCCATTCTTGGGCGCTCTTTTTCAGCGTTGTAGCAAACATGTGGCACTTAGCTGCGTCTGAATGTCCATAGTAAGACATCAGTCGGTCATACCCATCCGAATGATCATAGGGATCCCCCAATCCATCATACGTGTCCATGGGGGGCATCTTTTTCTTCGGATCGGCTGTGACTTGGTTGATCTCTGGTGAGAAGGGCGACCCAGGACACCCTGAAGAGGTTCCCATCGGGTTCTTAGCTGCTAATAATTTCTCTAATTCTGCGACTCTTCGGGCGAGGGGGTCGGAGCCTTCCTTCCGGGGGGATTGTGACAACCCCAAAATAGGTCCATTCCATCCAACCCATTCTGAGTCGTCAAATACATGGTACAGAAAACAACTACAACTTTATTACAACAATTGTCGTGCAAAATACAACAACACATATGCTGTGAGTTTGGATACAAATATATACCAAATGTGACTCATGTTCCAACCGTGGACATCACCTCACAATAACACCTTACATAAAGGTATAGTCAAAAACTGTTTTAGAAATTAGAATCTTTGGGAAGTGCTTAAGGAAATCTTCGTACATGGGAGGCCACGCGTCTAGGTTATGATAGATATCATATGGCCACAGAATTATCCTTGGTTGACCCAATAGACCCCAAAGAAAAACGAGAAGATTACTATCATATTCTTCCCAATGGTGAGTCTTCTCTTGACTTATCATTATCTCTACTGTCTCTAATTGAGAATTATACTTTAAACAAACACCAAGATTATATAGGTAGTGCTCGTATATATACTCAGCAAGTGGATGAGCACATCCCTGTCTTATGATGACACGAGGTTGTATGTCATTAGACATCTTGTATGATAGTGGCAAACCACCCTTCCAACGTTGGGTTCGCCTCACCTTATTTTCTTCACCAAATATAACTACTAAATGATGACCACCGTTCTATTCCCTTGTTACCCTCGCTCGACCCAGCTACATTCTTATTACCTGAAAGGAATTGTGAAGCAAAAGGGTGAGCACAACTAGCTCAGTAAAGAATATCATGACTAAAGATAAATAAATTATCAATAGTCTTCATCAATAATAAATCAGAGATTTAGAACATATGGTAGATGATAAAAAATTTCAACCATAGTTGCAGCGGAACGAGCAATCCATTAGAAGAGTCAAATAGACTATAAAGTCTATTATCTTCTCCATGTTAAAAATCCACCAACAATGTTTTATCCATGTAACATCACTCAACAGTTCCTTTCCACAATCATATGAATAACTCATAATCATAATTGTGACTATAAATTTTTCTTCGCACCCAGGACGAAGAATATTTTCATCACATGTCTTTACCTGAAACATCAAAGATCATGGTTATACCAAATCACAGTTCCTGTTCATAATCATACTAATAAATCCATCTTTGCAATACGACCAAAGATATTCAACAACAGTTTATCTTTGCACTACGGGCCAAAGATATTCATCAACAGACCATCTTTGCACTACAGGCCAAAGATATTCATCTACAATTCATCTTTGCACTACAGGCCAAAGATATTCCTCTACAATTCATCTTTGCACTACAGGCCAAAGATATTCCTCAACAATTCATATTTGCACTACAGGCCAAATATATTCATATCTCAAAGAAATATATAATCATTTCAGAATTTATATACACCATAATTATAACCATGTTAATCAATTCATCTTTACACTTAAGCTAAAGATATTCAATTGTAAATTCAATGGTCATGATCATACCAGTCACAATTCAACTTTGCACTACAGGCCAAAGAGAACCCTAGTCATGATCATACCAATAATCTACCCATCTTTACACTCCAGTGAAAGAGAAATTCAACGTCAGAGTTATAAAAATGTTATATATGATAATAAAATCAATATAATCAACATATAGATTTAATCTCAAGAGTAATATTCATAAATCAACTATAATTTGGTTAGTAAAAGAAACCAATTTTGTCGTGAATAGTAACTCGTGAATAGTAACTCATGAATAGTAACTCGTGAATAGTAACACCGACTCAAAAAGGTAGAAATTCCACAATAAAATTCATACCAATACTTCGGTATAATGATATTGAAAGAATAACATTTCTTAAGCTTATAAACAATTTATTTAAATTGTTTACACTTTACTAATTAATGCATTTAATCATCATAAGATGCCAACTCTTACAATTTCATCATCAATAACCAAAACCCTCATCAAAAATCTGCATATACCTCATATAGGATTCTCAAGCCATAAAATCCTATTTTCTAATTTTCTTTCTTCACAAAACATATTTAATTCATTTACTCATAACTAGACCATTTTCATGAAAAATACCAAATCAGTTCCAAAAATATTTCTTTTCTGGGATTTAGCATAATATAGTCCCATAGTGAACATATATTTTTCTCAGAATTTTTAAAAGTCATTTACTATTTTTCATATGGCCAAAACAGCCGAATATTTAGACATTTATCAAAAATTATACTTTTGTCCAAAAATTCTGAAATTAACAAAGTTTACTTCCATCATATACATGTACTCCCAATAAAAATTTCATCAATTTTGGAGTTAACCACAAGAAATTATAAGCAGTTACTTTTAAAATAGTCTTTTCTCATAAAATTCATAACTCTCAATCTATACATCCAAAAATCACCATTTTTGGACACAATCAATAAAACTCATCAAAATATCATTTTAAATTTTTCCAGAATTTTTGAAGTTCAGAAAAATTACGAAACTGAAAAACATAACAACCCTTAAAATCCCTTACTATCCCTTACTATCCCTTACCTCAAAAGAGCAGTACTTCTGACTGGATATCGGATATGATGCTGAAGAAAACTTGCACTGATGAATAGCAACTCACCAAGTATCTAAAAACTCACAAAATATGCTTCATAATATAGAGAGAGAAAGAGAGAAAGCTTATGTTTCTGGTGTGATTTTCAATTCTAACTTAGCCCTCTATTTATAGGAAAATTTTGGTAGGTTTGACCTGCAACCTGATGGCTTTACCTGCTACTATTCCCACCCACCACATTTGAAATATAATTCAGCACATTTCTTCACCAACCACAAGTGGAGCCCACCAATTCTAGAATTTTCCACCAAAATGATAAACTCCGAAAATTCAACAATTTCTGAACCAGTCATCTCGTAAAATTCATAATAAATCATACGTTCATTTTTAACGGTTCAAAATTTGTGGGCATATACTCAACTTATATATGTATAACATATCCAAAAATTACCACGATCCAACGGTCGGATTAAAAATTATAACCCCCACAAAATATCTCAAAAATCCTGATTTTTAATACCTCCATTCCCACAAAAATACTGATAAAAACCTTAACATTAACTCCTTCATTTTTAACCACAAAAATATATCCCTCATTTATATCCACATAAAATAAATATTTCCTTATCATATGAATCAATAATTAATTATTCACAAATAATATTATAGAATCACATTTATGACAACCAGGCCGTTCCCAGGAAAGAGGGGGCTTTCCAATAAGGATTTCTCCTTACTGGCGCGCAATTAGATGACCAAACCTCTCCTTAGACAGAACTTTCTAGACATTGCCAATAATGCTATCTAATAATACTATTCAAATAATATGAATTATTGATCTGATAATGGGAAATACTGTGCAACAACAATTATTGAACAACAATAATATAAAATTTCAACGTAGCAATTATTGAATCAATAAAATAAAATATTGAACAGTAATTACTGTAACAATTATTGAGTAGTGCCTTCTTACGTAAGAATCAATAATTTCAAAAATACTATGCAATACCGTGTGCTACTGTGCAATAACGCGTATTACTGTATTTTAACCACCGGCTATTCCAACAGTGTTAACGGTAACAACTACGCCGTTATTTGTAAAAACTTAAATTTGTCATTTTCTTCATCCGACAGTTATTCGTTATGGGGCCCACAAATAGCTGCGCCGTCGTACGAATATTCCCCGACAGAAAGAATATTCCACGACCAAACGAATATTCCCCGACAATAATGAATATTTTATATATCACCCTTAACTTTAACATTTATCAATTTAACCATTTACTGAATAGAAAAATTGAATACTTTTATTTCATAAAATTCGGGGTCTTACAATCTCCCCTCCTTATGAAATTTCGTCCCCGAAATTTACGTACCTGGTATTTCAAAGAGTTGAGAATACCTTGCTTTCATTTCAGATTCCATCTTCCTTATCATCATGATTTCTCCATTGCTCATCTTCTGTATTTCAGATATCTTTCTAGAATACAGCTTCAAAACAAGGGTTAATTTAACAAATTAACATATCACATAATATCTCGATATTATGACTGACCAACAAATAAGCTTA
The DNA here is from genome assembly GCA_016801055.1 of Panax notoginseng. Taxonomy (NCBI): domain Eukaryota; kingdom Viridiplantae; phylum Streptophyta; class Magnoliopsida; order Apiales; family Araliaceae; genus Panax; species Panax notoginseng. The sequence goes on from CM029019.1 coordinate 40,732,277, forward strand.
GGTAGGACACACTAGCAAAGGATTTACTCATCTCTCCCCTCCTAGTTATATTCCCCGATCTCCGCCAAAGATCATATCCCTAAGCTCTGATACCACCTGTGACAACCCCAAAATAGGTCCATTCCATCCAACCCATTCTGAGTCGTCAAATACATGGTACAGAAAACAACTACAACTTTATTACAACAATTGTCGTGCAAAATACAACAACACATATGCTGTGAGTTTGGATACAAATATATACCAAATGTGACTCATGTTCCAACCGTGGACATCACCTCACAATAACACCTTACATAAAGGTATAGTCAAAAACTGTTTTAGAAATTAGAATCTTTGGGAAGTGCTTAAGGAAATCTTCGTACATGGGAGGCCACGCGTCTAGGTTATGATAGATATCATATGGCCACAGAATTATCCTTGGTTGACCCAATAGACCCCAAAGAAAAACGAGAAGATTACTATCATATTCTTCCCAATGGTGAGTCTTCTCTTGACTTATCATTATCTCTACTGTCTCTAATTGAGAATTATACTTTAAACAAACACCAAGATTATATAGGTAGTGCTCGTATATATACTCAGCAAGTGGATGAGCACATCCCTGTCTTATGATGACACGAGGTTGTATGTCATTAGACATCTTGTATGATAGTGGCAAACCACCCTTCCAACGTTGGGTTCGCCTCACCTTATTTTCTTCACCAAATATAACTACTAAATGATGACCACCGTTCTATTCCCTTGTTACCCTCGCTCGACCCAGCTACATTCTTATTACCTGAAAGGAATTGTGAAGCAAAAGGGTGAGCACAACTAGCTCAGTAAAGAATATCATGACTAAAGATAAATAAATTATCAATAGTCTTCATCAATAATAAATCAGAGATTTAGAACATATGGTAGATGATAAAAAATTTCAACCATAGTTGCAGCGGAACGAGCAATCCATTAGAAGAGTCAAATAGACTATAAAGTCTATTATCTTCTCCATGTTAAAAATCCACCAACAATGTTTTATCCATGTAACATCACTCAACAGTTCCTTTCCACAATCATATGAATAACTCATAATCATAATTGTGACTATAAATTTTTCTTCGCACCCAGGACGAAGAATATTTTCATCACATGTCTTTACCTGAAACATCAAAGATCATGGTTATACCAAATCACAGTTCCTGTTCATAATCATACTAATAAATCCATCTTTGCACTACGACCAAAGATATTCAACAACAGTTTATCTTTGCACTACGGGCCAAAGATATTCATCAACAAACCATCTTTGCACTACAGGCCAAAGATATTCATCTACAATTCATCTTTGCACTACAGGCCAAAGATATTCCTCTACAATTCATCTTTGCACTACAGGCCAAAGATATTCCTCAACAATTCATATTTGCACTACAGGCCAAATATATTCATATCTCAAAGAAATATATAATCATTTCAGAATTTATATACACCATAATTATAACCATGTTAATCAATTCATCTTTACACTTAAGCTAAAGATATTCAATTGTAAATTCAATGGTCATGATCATACCAGTCACAATTCAACTTTGCACTACAGGCCAAAGAGAACCCTAGTCATGATCATACCAATAATCTACCCATCTTTACACTCCAGTGAAAGAGAAATTCAACGTCAGAGTTATAAAAATGTTATATATGATAATAAAATCAATATAATCAACATATAGATTTAATCTCAAGAGTAATATTCATAAATCAACTATAATTTGGTTAGTAAAAGAAACCAATTTTGTCGTGAATAGTAACTCGTGAATAGTAACTCATGAATAGTAACTCGTGAATAGTAACACCGACTCAAAAAGGTAGAAATTCCACAATAAAATTCATACCAATACTTCGGTATAATGATATTGAAAGAATAACATTTCTTAAGCTTATAAACAATTTATTTAAATTGTTTACACTTTACTAATTAATGCATTTAATCATCATAAGATGCCAACTCTTACAATTTCATCATCAATAACCAAAACCCTCATCAAAAATCTGCATATACCTCATATAGGATTCTCAAGCCATAAAATCCTATTTTCTAATTTTCTTTCTTCACAAAACATATTTAATTCATTTACTCATAACTAGACCATTTTCATGAAAAATACCAAATCAGTTCCAAAAATATTTCTTTTCTGGGATTTAGCATAATATAGTCCCATAGTGAACATATATTTTTCTCAGAATTTTTAAAAGTCATTTACTATTTTTCATATGGCCAAAACAGCTGAATATTTAGACATTTATCAAAAATTATACTTTTGTCCAAAAATTCTGAAATTAACAAAGTTTACTTCCATCATATACATGTACTCCCAATAAAAATTTCATCAATTTTGGAGTTAACCACAAGAAATTATAAGCAGTTACTTTTAAAATAGTCTTTTCTCATAAAATTCATAACTCTCAATCTATACATCCAAAAATCACCATTTTTGGACACAATCAATAAAACTCATCAAAATATCATTTTAAATTTTTCCAGAATTTTTGAAGTTCAGAAAAATTACGAAACTGAAAAACATAACAACCCTTAAAATCCCTTACTATCCCTTACTATCCCTTACCTCAAAAGAGCAGTACTTCTGACTGGATATCGGATATGATGCTGAAGAAAACTTGCACTGATGAATAGCAACTCACCAAGTATCTAAAAACTCACAAAATATGCTTCATAATATAGAGAGAGAAAGAGAGAAAGCTTATGTTTCTGGTGTGATTTTCAATTCTAACTTAGCCCTCTATTTATAGGAAAATTTTGGTAGGTTTGACCTGCAACCTGATGGCTTTACCTGCTACTATTCCCACCCACCACATTTGAAATATAATTCAGCACATTTCTTCACCAACCACAAGTGGAGCCCACCAATTCTAGAATTTTCCACCAAAATGATAAACTCCGAAAATTCAACAATTTCTGAACCAGTCATCTCGTAAAATTCATAATAAATCATACGTTCATTTTTAACGGTTCAAAATTTGTGGGCATATACTCAACTTATATATGTATAACATATCCAAAAATTACCACGATCCAACGGTCGGATTAAAAATTATAACCCCCGCAAAATATCTCAAAAATCCTGATTTTTAATACCTCCATTCCCACAAAAATACTGATAAAAACCTTAACATTAACTCCTTCATTTTTAACCACAAAAATATATCCCTCATTTATATCCACATAAAATAAATATTTCCTTATCATATGAATCAATAATTAATTATTCACAAATAATATTACAGAATCACATTTATGACAACCAGGCCGTTCCCAGGAAAGAGGGGGCTTTCCAATAAGGATTTCTCCTTACTAGCGCGCAATTAGATGACCAAACCTCTCCTTAGACAGAACTTTCTAGACATTGCCAATAATGCTATCTAATAATACTATTCAAATAATATGAATTATTGATCTGATAATGGAAAATACTGTGCAACAACAATTATTGAACAACAATAATATAAAATTTCAACGTAGCAATTATTGAATCAATAAAATAAAATATTGAACAGTAATTACTGTAACAATTATTGAGTAGTGCCTTCTTACGTAAGAATCAATAATTTCAAAAATACTATGCAATACCGTGTGCTACTGTGCAATAACGCGTATTACTGTATTTTAACCACCGGCTATTCCAACAGTGTTAACGGTAACAACTACGCCGTTATTTGTAAAAACTTAAATTTGTCATTTTCTTCATCCGACAGTTATTCGTTATGGGGCCCACAAATAGCTGCGCCGTCGTACGAATATTCCCCGACAGAAAGAATATTCCACGACCAAACGAATATTCCCCGACAATAATGAATATTTTATATATCACCCTTAACTTTAACATTTATCAATTTAACCATTTACTGAATAGAAAAATTGAATACTTTTATTTCATAAAATTCGGGGTCTTACAGGGATGATCGGGGTCTGTCCCTCCCGTAGTCCGGAGACGCGTCTCTCTTCGTCTGGCCAGATCTGCCTAGATGTTCTGATCTGCGCTCTGCCGAACGGCTTCTTCTTCTGCCCCTGCCATCCCGAGAGCGACTCCTGTGTCTGCTCTGTTCTCTCCTCGCCTCTCCCCATCGAGGTGACCGGGATCGGCTCAGATTCCTACGCCTCTTAGAACAAGCTTCTTGGTCCCCGGCCATGTTGGCCATCTGCCTCTCGAGTTCATCCTGCTGCAACCGAAGCGCCATCATGACAACTTTGTTCTGTTCCAGTTTCTTCTTCAGGAGAAACTCTCGCTGGTCTCGGCTACCCTCCCTTCTTTTCTGCCTCACGAGGGCCCGAGAATGACTCTTGTTAGCCTGACTCGCTTGATAGGGAGTATGCTGACTACTGTGAAAGAGCCTTCGCCGAAGATCAGGAGCCGGTATCTTCTGTACCTCTGGAATTTTGGATCCCAGGTAGTCCTTCACCGACCCCCTCACTTGTGTGGTCTGGTGGGACAGCTGGGTCTTTGCCTTTTCCGGGACATCGACTTTATTCTCCTTGCTCCCCATAGTCTGCTGTCAGAAAAGTTGGTGATGATTGTAAGAAAGCAATAAAAAGGCCCTCCTTCTAGCGCCAATGTTAACGCCAAGTTTCGTCCGCGCGTCCAATCACAGAATCCACGCGCTGAAACCTGCACAATAACAGATCACACAGAAGCTTGACAGCTGTGCCGCCGGGGGATAGCTTCGGTGTGAGAATAAGTACAGGCCGTTTACAAGGTTTAACAATGGAAGTTATGTGTTTAGTGCTCAAAGTAGGTATTACCTGTTAATTGTAACCTTGACCTTATATTTATAGAGCTCCCACCACCTTAGTATCCTTCTCCGAGTTGGACTAAGACTCCTAAATATGGTAGTTACCTATTCTTGGGTCCAACGCAATCTCCTTGAAAGGTGCAAGTAGAACCCCTTTCCAATACTACCTTTAGAGTTGCCTTGTTGACATATAATTAGGGTTAGGACCCTCAACTACGTAATCCCATTATTACTCCCAACTCTGCATGTGGGTCGTTCGGCTATACAGGCCCAACCCCACAGACATCATAAAATCCCGGTCTGGGCCTCGGCCCAAAGGACTTGAAGACCCGACCCCGACCTCCATGATCACAACCTGATCCCGGCCTATTGGGCTCGGGTCCCGAACCCGACCTCCTATATACCTTCGACCATATAGGCCCGAGCTCTTTGGTTCTGGCCCAGGTCTTCAGCCCATATAAGGGTCGGTAAAACACTCCCGAACAATGTTGTTACTTGATATGTCGCGATGAACAATAGGTGGGTTGCAGTCATAATGCATGTAAGATAAAGCGTTTGCAATATCTTTTACAATGTTCACTCTTCTGGTCCAATCTAGTTCGATGGCTTTAACATCATTTCTGAGGACACAAAACAAGCTTCCCCTTTCCAAGTATTCATAAACCAAAAACATGCATATGCGGTGTAAACAAAATCCAAAAAGCTTCACGATGTTCTTATGCCTTATATTTGTTAATACTTGTATCTCATTCCTGAAACTCTTGTCAAAAGCCGACTCTTCGGCTTCGAGCCTATGAAGTTTTTTAGAGCCACTACATTGCCAGTAGGTAGTCTAGCTTCATACACACTACCATAGCCACCGGTTCCAATGCAGTATCTGATGTCAAAGTCATTGGTTGCTCTAATAATATCTTCATATGCAATTCTTCCATCATAATTCCATATCGAACAAAAATCACCGTTCTTGATTGCTTGAGCTTGGCTTTGACTTCTTTTTGCCTTGAGACGATTCAATAATACAAGGACAATCATTAAGAAGGTTAGGAAAACAACAATGGGAAGAACAACTTTTATAGTGTCCAAGCCTCTTTTTCTCTTGTTCTTCTTGTTGAAGATGATGTCGTTGTTTATTGTGGTATTGCTGCTAGACATCTCTTGACAAGTCAGATTACCCTTGAGGGCGTAATTGCCTGATAAATCAATTGACGAGCCATCGCAACCATTGCAAGGACAAATTTGAATTGTGCCAGAAAGATTATTATTGGAGAGGTTCAAGTACGTCAAGTTTGACAAACTTTCAAGTTCAACAGGAATGGCTCCATTAAAATTGTTACAACTTAATGACAAATTTTCAAGTTGGTTACATTTTCCAAGTTCTTTGGGGATGTGTCCATTAAACCAATTTTTTGAGAGGTCTAGAAATAGAAGATTATTGCACTGCTCAAAAATCGGTATTGTTCCAGAAAGTTGATTTGAGTGCAAATCAATATATTGAAGTTTGGGGAGCAGGTAAACATCCATAGGTATAGAGCCGTTTATTTGGTTTGAAGAAAGGATCAAATTTGTTGCTTAAAAGACCTAGAGATGAAGGGATTGAACCATCAAGGTTGTCATTGCTCAGGTCTAGTGACCTTAGCATATTCAGGTTCCCTAATTCCGAAGGGATATAGCCACTAAATTGATTGTGATAAAGGTACAGAGTGTTCAAATTTGTCGGCAAAGAACCCAAAGCTGAAGAGATTGAACCGACGAGGTCATTCTTATAGAGCAGTAGATAACCTAAGTTGGTCAAATTCCTAAATCCTACGGGAATGAAACCACTAATATTATTACGTGAGATGTCAAGCATTTGTAGTTGGGTGAGGTTAGCCAAGGAAGGAGGTAACTTACCCGTAAGAAAGTTCTCTCCCAGAAAAAGGTCTGTGAGTTTTGAAAGCATACCAATTTGGTATGGGATGCTACCATGCAGTCCACAGGAGCGAAGGTCAATCAATTCAAGGTTTGGAAATGCAGAAAAATTCAACTTCCCCACCTCACTTCCTGTATTAGTGTCCAGGATTATATCAGTGACACTACCTGCATCATTGCAATTGATGCCTATCCAGTTACAATGACTATGATAAGTGTTCACCGTAATAATAGAAGTACTATTATTATTATTACTCCCCCACCAGCCGCTGCGGAGTAGAGCTTCAGCTTCCGGTGATTTTCCTGCTGCAGCTACTAATATCATATTTGCACAAGAAGCCAGAAGAAGAAGAACAAGTAGTGCACGAGTGATGGACGAAGAGGATGCCATTATTTCTCACCAAGTACTGCCTAAGCCTATCAAATGGTGGTTGGATTTGTAATGTAAAGGAGGTAACTCTACAGGATACAGCCGACCAATAATTGAAGTCTTCTCAGTCTTTCTGGAAATTTGGTGGGCTGTCACATTCATAGGTTTGATCAAATGGGCATCTTTGATTTTCAGTCTCTGTTTATTTTATAATAATAATAATAATAATAATAATAATAATAATAATAATAATAATAATAATAATAATAATAACAATACCGTCAATAATAATAATAATAATAATAATAATAATAACAATTAAAAGTGCAATGGTGTATTATGTAAAACTTGCCAAGTATAGTGGTGAAAAACTTAGTTTTGTCATAACTACTTTTTTTTTTATTATTTAAAAATTGATATTTTTACAACAGAAAATAATATTTTCACATGAAAAGTGTTGCTATAGATCCTATAGCAACGGTTTTTCAGTCGCTATACATCTATAGTGACACTTTTCATATAGAAATATCAAAAAGTATTGTAAAAATATCAATTTCCATTTTATTTTTAATTCCTATATTTTCTCGATCATTCTCTTATCCCTTTTTCTTTTCCTTTCTCTTTCCATAATATTTATGATTTAAAAAAAATTCTTCTAGAATAATTTTATACTTTGATAAATATTTATTTGAATGACCCACATAGTGTGCTATGTGTATAAAATGACTAGTATTCCTAAATAATTCATTCATTTCAAAATATAATATTATTATATTGATTTTTGAAGTCATTTGGAGACATTCTCAAATTAAAAATTGGTTTAAATTTATTTAATTTTGATGAATACAATAATAATTATTGTGAATTATCTAAAAAGTTTTACTAATTAAAAGATAATGATTACTTAAGTTTTAATATATTATATTAATTTTAATTTTGTAAATATTTGACGGTGACTTTCAAAAGTCATCGGTAATATATACTTTATTATTTCTATTCGTGAATGATGCATCAATAATTTGAAACTAAATTAGGGAGTTTATGATTCATTTAGACTTTATAAGTCAATTTAAGTTATTTTTAAATTTAAAATTGATGTTACACTTTAAGTTTTAAAAACCGGGCAAATTATAAGCCTTAAATGCACCAATACCTGACAAACCACACCAATACTTGGCAAACCATAGGCCAAACCCAAACGAGTCGAGCCAATTTTAGGCCAAGCTAAATTTGGGTCAAGCTAAAACTGTAAGACTCCGATTTTTATGAATAAATAATAATTTTTTCAAAATATCATTTTGAATATTATGGTGTGGATTTGATATAATGTTATAGTTGCGGGTACTATTTATAAATTTTGCAAAGTAAGCTAGTTGTTATAAAATATTCATTTGGTCGGGAAATATTCTTTTTGTCGAGGAATATTCGTACAATGGCTGTAACGACCCCAAAATAGATCCATTTCATCCAACCTATTCTGAGTCGCCAAATACATGGTACAGAAAACAACTATAACTTTATTACAACAATTGTCGTGCAAAATACAACAACACATATGCTGTGAGTTTGGATACAAATATATACCAAATATGACTCATGTTCCAACCGTGGACATCACCTCACAATGACACCTTACATAAAGGTATAGTCAAAAATTATTTTAGAAATTAGAATCTTTGGGAAGTGTTCAAGGAAACCTTCGTACATGGGAGGCCACGCGTCTAGGTTATGATAGATATCATATGGCCACAGAATTATCCTTGGTTGACCCAATAGACCCCAAAGAAAAACGAGAAGATTACTATCATATTCTTCCCAATGGTGAGTTTTCTCTTGACTTATCATTATCTCCACTGTCTCTAATTGAGAATTATACTTCAAACAAACATCAAGATTATATAGGTAGTGCCCATAGATATACTCAGCAAATGGATGAGCACAACCCTGTCTTATGATGACACGAGGTTGTATGTCATTAGACATCTTGTATGATAGTGACAAACTACCCTTCCAACGTTGGGTACACCATACCCTATTGGATTCACCAAATATAACTACTAAATGAACTTTTCTATACTGCTTCGGGAGAACATCCACAGCTAGAGACCACCGTTCTATTTTCCCGTTACCCTCGCTCGACCCAGCTACACTCTTATTACCTGAAAGGAATTGTGAAGCAAAAGGGTGAGCACAACTAGCTCAGTAAAGAATATCATGACTAAAGATAATTCAATTATCAATAGCCTTCATCAACAATAAATCAGAGATTTAGAACATATGGTAAATGATAAAAATTTCAACCATAGTTGCAGCGGAACGAGCAATCCATTAGAAGAGTCAAATAGACTATAAAGTCTATTATCTTCTCCATGTTAAAGATCCACCAATAATATTTTATCCCTGTAACATCAATCAACAATTCTGGTCCACAATCATATGAATAACTCATAATCATAATTGTAGTTCTAAATTTCTCTTCTCATCTAGGACGAAGATAATTTTCATCACCTGAAACATCAAAGATCATGGTTATACCAAATCACAATTCTTGTTCATAATCATACTAATAATCTCATCTTTGTACTACGGGCCAAAGATATTCGTCAACAGTTTATCTTTGCACTACTGGCCAAAGATATTCAACAACAGTTCATCTTTGCACTACAGGCCAAAGATATTCAACAACATATCATCTTTGCACTACAGGCCAAAGAAATTCATCAACAGTTCATATTTGCACTGCAGGCCAAATATATTCATCAACAGTTCATATTTGCACTACATGCCAAATATATTAATATCTCAAAGAATTATAATCATTTTAGAATTTATATAAACAATAATTATAACCATGTTGATCAATTCACCTTTGCACTTAAGCTTAAGATATTCAATTATAAATTCAATGGTCATGATCATACCAGTCACAATTCAACTTTGCACTACAGGCCAAAGAGAACCCTAGTCATGATCATACCAATAATCTACCCATCTTTACACTCCAGTGAAAGAGAATTTCAACATCAGGGTTATAAAAATGTTATATACGATGATAAAAATAATATGATCAACATATAGTTTTAATCTCAAGAGTAATATTCGTAACTCATGAATAGTAACCCTGACACAAAAGATAGAAATTCTACAATAAAATTCATACCAATATTTCGGTATAATGATATTGAAAGAATAACATTACTTAAATTTATAAACAATTTATTTTAATTGTTTACACTTTACTAATTAATGCATTTAATCATCATAAAATGTCAACTCTTACAATTTCATCATCAATAACCAAAACCCTCATCAAAAATCTGCATATACCTCATATAGGATTCTCAAGCCATAAAATCCTATTTTCCAATTTTCTTTCTTCACAAGACATATTTAATTCATTTACTCATAGCTAGACTATTTTCATGAAAAATACCAAATCAGTTCCAAAAATATTTCTTTTCTGGGATTTAGCATAATATAGTCCCATAGTGAACATATATTTTTCTCAGAATTTTTAAAAGTCATTTACTATTTTTTATATGGCCAAAATAGCCGAATATTTAGACATTTATCAAAAATTGTACTTTTGTCTAAAAATTCTAAAATTTACAGAGTATACTTCTATCATATACATGTACTTCCAATAAAAATTTCATCAATTTTGGAGTTAACCACAAGGAATTATAAGCGGTTACTTTTAAAATAGTCTTTTCTCATAAAATTCATAACTCTCAATCTATACATCCAAAAATCACCATTTTTGGACACAATCAAGAAAACTCATCAAAATATCATTTCAAATTTTTCCAGAATTTTTGAAGATCAGAAAAATTACGAAACTGAAAATCATAACAACCCTTAAAATCCCTTACTATCCCTTACAATCCCTTACTATCCCTTACTATCCCTTACTATCCCTTACCTCAAAACAGCAGTACTTTTGATCGGAATGTAAAGCCGAAGAAAACTTGCACTGAATAGCAACTCTCAAAGTATCTAAATACTCATAAAATATGCTTCATAATATAGAGAGAGAAAGAGAGAAAGCTTATGTTTTTGGTGTGATTTTCAATTCTAACTTAGCCCTCTATTTATAGGAAAATTTTGGTAGGTTTGACCTGCAACCTGATGGCTTTACCTGCTACTATTCCCACCCACCACATTTGAAATATAATTCAGCACATTTTTTCACCAACCACAAGTGGGGCCCACCAATTCTAGAATTTTCTACCAAAATGATAAACTCCGAAAATTCAACAATTTCTGAACCAGTCATCTCGTAAAATTCATAATAAATCATACGTTCATTTTTAACGGTTCAAAATTTGTGGGCATATACTCAACTTATATATGTATAACATATCCAAAAATTACCACGATCCAACGGTCGGATTAAAAATTATAACCCCCGCAAACTATCTCAAAAACCCTGATTTTTAATACCTCCATTCCGACAAAAATACTGACAAAAACCTCAACATTAACTCCTTCATTTTTAACCACAAAAATATATCCCTCATTTATATCCACATAAAATAAATATTTCCTTATCATATGAATCAATAATTAATTATTCACAAATAATATTACAGAATCACATTTATGACAACCAGGCCGTTCCCAGGAAAGAGGGGGCTTACCAATAAGAATTTTTCCTTACTGGCGCGCAATTAGATGACCAAACCTCTCCTTAGACAGAACTTTCTAGACATTGACAATAATGTTATCTAATAATATTATTCAAATAATATGAATTATTGATCTGATAAAGGAAAATACTGTGCAGCAACAATTATTGAAACAACAATAATATAAAATATCAACGCAACAATTATTGAATCAATAAAATAAAATATTGAACAGTAACTACTGTAATAATTATTGAGTAGTGCCTTCTTACGTAAGAATCAATAATTTCAAAAATACTATGCAATACCGTGTCCTACTGTGCAATAACGCGTATTACTGTATTTTAACCACCGGGTATTCCAACAGTGTTAACGGTAACAACTACGCCGTTATTTGTAAAAACTCAAATTTATCATTTTCTTCACCCGACAGTTATTCGTTATGGGGCCCACAAATAGTCGCGCCGTCGTACGAATATTCCCCGACAGAAAGAATATTCCACGACCAAACGAATATTCCTCGACAACAATGATTATTTTATAACCACTTGTGTATTTTAAAATAAATCATATATCACCCTTAACTTTAACATTTATCAATTTAACCATTTACTGCATAGTAATTATAAGAAAAATTGAATACTTATATTTCATAAAATTCGGGGTCTTACAATCTCCCCTCCTTATGAAATTTCGTCCCCGAAATTTACGTACCTGGTATTTCAAAGAGTTGAGAATACCTTGCTTTTATTTCAGATCCCATCTTCCCTGTCATCATGATTTCTCTATTGCTCATCTCCTGTATTTCAGATATCATTCTAGAATACAGCTTCAAAACAAGGGTTAATTTAACAAATTAACATATCACATAATATCCCGATATTATGACTGACCAACAAATAAGCTTAGGTAGGACACACTAGCGAAGGATTTACTCATCTCTCCCCTCCTAGTTATATTCCCCGATCTCCGCCAGAGATCATATCCCTAAGCTCTGATACCACCTGTGACAAATGTCCCATCAGTGGACAGCACCTCACAGTGGTACCTATCAGTTTGCCACCGCAGAACGGCGTCCCCTACGGAGAGTCTGGCTTCGGTGCATCCCCCATCAATAGGAAGTCACCAGCGAGAGGCTCGGGGCTCTTTACTTATAGCTCTGATACCACCTGTGACGCCCCCAAAATAGATCCATTTTATCCAACCTATTCTGAGTCGCCAAATACATGGTACAGAAAACAACTATAACTTTATTACAATAATTATCGGGCAAAATACAACAACACATATGCTGTGAGTTTGGATACAAATATATACCAAATATGACTCATGTTCCAACCGTGGACATCACCTCACAATGACACCTTACATAAAGGTATAGTCAAAAATTGTTTTAGAAATTAGAATCTTTGGGAAGTGTTCAAGGAAACCTTCGTACATGGGAGGCCACGCGTCTAGGTTATGATAGATATCATATGGCCACAGAATTATCCTTGGTTGACCCAATAGACCGCAAAGAAAAACGAGAAGATTACTATCATATTCTTCCCAATGGTGAGTCTTCTCTTGACTTATCATTATCTCCACTGTCTCTAATTGAGAATTATACTTCAAACAAACATCAAGATTATATAGGTAGTGCCCATAGATATACTCAACAAATGGATGAGCACAACCCTGTCTTATGATGACACGAGGTTGTATGTCATTAGACATCTTGTATGATAGTGACAAACTACCCTTCCAACGTTGGGTACACCTTACCCTATTGGATTCACCAAATATAACTACTAAATGAACTTTTCTATACTGCTTCGGGAGAACATCCACAGCTAGAGACCACCGTTCTATTTCCCCGTTACCCTCGCTCGACCCAGCTACACTCTTATTACCTGAAAGGAATTGTGAAGCAAAAGGGTGAGCACAACTAGCTCAGTAAAGAATATCATGACTAAAGATAATTCAATTATCAATAGCCTTCATCAACAATAAATCAGAGATTTAGAACATATGGTAAATGATAAAAATTTTAACCATAGTTGCAGCGGAACGAGCAATCCATTAGAAGAGTCAAATAGACTATAAAGTCTATTATCTTCTCCATGTTAAAAATCCACAAATGTTAACGGTAACAACTACGCCGTTATTTGTAAAAACTCAAATTTATCGTTTTCTTCACCCGACAGTTATTCTGTTATGGGGCCCACAAATGGTTGCGCCGTCGTACGAATATTCCCCGACAGAAAGAATATTCCACGACCAAACAAATATTCCCCGACAACAATGATTATTTTATAACCACTTGTGTATTTTGAAAAAAATCATATATCACCCTTAACTTTAACATTTATCAATTTAACCATTTACTGAATAGTAATTATAAGAAAAATTGAATACTTTTATTTCATAAAATTCGGGGTCTTACAATCTCCCCTCCTTATGAAATTTCGTCCCCGAAATTTACGTACCTGGTATTTCAAAGAGTTGAGAATACCTTCCTTTCATTTCAATTTCCATCTTCTCTGTCATCATAATTTCTCCATTGCTCATCTCCTGTATTTCAAATAACATTCTAGAATACAGCTTCAAAACAAGTGTTAATTTAACAAATTAACATATCACATAATATCCCGATATTATGACTGACCAACAAATAAGCTTAGGTAGGACACACTAGCGAAGGATTTACTCATCTCTCCCCTCCTAGTTGTATTCCCCGATCTCCGCCAGAGATCATATCCCCAAGCTCTGATACCAAATGTAACGACCCCAAAATATGTCCATTCCATCCAACCTATTCTGAGTCGCCAAATACATGGTACAGAAAACAACTATAACTTTATTACAACACTTGTCGTGCAAAATACAACAACACATATGCTGTGAGTTTGGATACAAATATATACCAAATGTGACTCATGTTCCAACCGTGGACATCACCTCACAATGACACCTTACATAAAGGTATAGTCAAAAATTGTTTTAGAAATTAGAATCTTTGGGAAGTGCTCAAGGAAACCTTCGTACATGGGAGGCCATGCGTCTAGGTTATGATAGATATCATATGGCCACAGAATTATTCTTGGTTGACCCAATAGACCCCAAAGAAAAACGAGAAGATTACTATCATATTCTTCCCAATGGTGAGTCTTCTCTTGACTTATCATTATCTCCACTGTCTCTAATTGAGAATTATACTTCAAACAAACACCAAGATTATATAGGTAGTGCCCATAGATATACTCAGCAAGTGGATGAGCACAACCCTGTCTTATGATGACACGAGGTTGTATGTCATTAGACATCTTGTATGATAGTGACAAAACACCCTTCCAACGTTGGGTTCGCCTCACCCTATTTTCTTCACCAAATATAACTACTAAATGATGACCACCATTCTATTCCCTTGTTACCCCCGTTCGACCCAGCTACACTCTTATTACCTGAAAGGAATTGTGAAGCAAAAGGGTGAGCACTACTAGCTCAGTAAAGAATATCATGACTAAAGATAATTCAATTATCAATAGCCTTCATCAACAATAAATCAGAGATTTAGAACATATGGTAAATGATAAAAATTTCAACCATAGTTGCAGCGGAACGAGCAATCCATTAGAAGAGTCAAATAGACTATAAAGTCTATTATCTTCTCCATGTTAAAAATCCACCAACAATGTTTTATCCATGTAACATCACTCAACAGTTCCTTTCCACAATCATATGAATAACTCATAATCATAATTGTGACTATAAATTTTTCTTCGCACCCAGGACGAAGAATATTTTCATCACCTGTCTTTACCTGAAACATCAAAGATCATGGTTATACCAAATCACAGTTCCTGTTTATAATCATACTAACAAATCCATCTTTGAACTACGGGCCAAAGATATTCATCAACAAACCATCTTTGCACTACAGGCCAAAGATATTCATCAACAATTCATATTTGCACTACAGGCCAAATATATTCATATCTCAAAGAAATATATAATCATTTCAGAATTTATATAAACAATAATTATAACCATGTTGATCAATTCACCTTTGCACTTAAGCTTAAGATATTCAATTATAAATTCAATGGTCATGATCATACCAGTCACAATTCAACTTTGCACTACAGGCCAAAGAGAACCCTAGTCATGATCATACCAATAATTTACCCATCTTTACACTCCAGTGAAAGAGAATTTCAACATCAGGGTTATAAAAATGTTATATATGATAATAAAATCAATATAATCAACATATAGATTTAATCTCAAGAGTAATATTCATAAATCAACTATAATTTGGTTAGAAAAAGAAATCAATTTTGTCGTGAATAGTAACTCGTGAATAGTAACTCGTGAATAGTAATCTCGACTCAAAAAGATAGAAATTCCACAATAAAATCTATACCAATATTTCGGTATAATGATATTGAAAGAATAACATTTCTTAAGCTTATAAACAATTTATTTAAATTGTTTACACTTTACTAATTAATGCATTTAATCATCATAAAATGTCAACTCTTAAGATTTCATCATCAATAGCCAAAACCCTCATCAAAAATCTGCATATACCTCATATAGGATTCTCAAGCCATAAAATCCTATTTTCTAATTTTCTTACTTCACATAACATATTTAATTTATTTTCTCATACCTTGTCCATTTTCATGAAAAATACCAAATCAGTTCCAAAAATATTTCTTTTCTGGAATTTATCAGAATATAGTCCCATATTGAACATATATTTTTCTCAGAATTTTTAAAAGTCATTTACTATTTTTCATATGGTCAAAACAGCCGAATATTTAGACATTTATCAAAAATTGTACTTTTGTCTAAAAATTCTGAAATTTACAGAGTATACTTCTATCATATACATGTACTCCCAATAAAAATTTCATCAATTTTGGAGTTAACCACAAGGAATTATAAGCTGTTACTTTTAAAATAGTCTTTTCTCATTAAATTCATAACTCTCAATCTATACATCCAAAAATCACCATTTTTGGACACAATCAAGAAAACTCATCAAAATATCATTTCAAATTTTTCCAGAATTTTTGAAGATCAGAAAAATTACGAAACTGAAAATCATAACAACCCTTAAAATCCCTTAATATCCCTTACTATCCCTTACAATCCCTTACTATCCCTTACAATCCCTTACTATCCCTTACCTCAAAAGAGCAGTACTTCTGATCGGTATAAGGCTGAAGGAAACTTGCACTGATGAATAGAAACTCACAGAGTATCTAAATACTCACAAAATACACTCAATAATCTAGAGAGAGAAAGAGAGAAAACTTATGTTTCTGGTGTGATTTTCAATTCTAACTTAGCCCTCTATTTATAGGAAAATTTTGGTAGGTTTGACCTGCAACCTGATGGCTTTACCTGCTACTATTCCCACCCACCACATTTGAAATATAATTCAGCACATTTCTTCACCAACCACAAGTGGGGCCCACCAATTCTAGAATTTTCCACCAAAATGATAAACTCCAAAAATTCAACAATTTATGAACCAGTCATCTCGTAAAATTCATAATAAATCATACGTTCATTTTTAACGGTTCAAAATTTGTGGGCATATACTCAACTTATATATGTATAACATATCCAAAAATTACCACGATCCAACGGTCGGATTAAAAATTATAACCCCCGCAAAATATCTCAAAAACCCTAATTTTTAATACCTCCATTCCAACAAAAATACTGATAAAAATCTCAACATTAACTCCTTCATTTTTAACCACAAAAATATGTCCCTCGTTTATATCCACATAAAATAAATATTTCCTTATCATACGAATCAATAATTAATTATTCACAAATAATATTACAGAATCACATTTATGACAACCAGGCCGTTCCCAGGAAAGAGGGGGCTTTCCAATAAGAATTTCTCCTTACTGGCGCGCAATTAGATGACCAAACCTCTCCTTAGACAGAACTTTCTAGACATTGACAATAATGTTATCTAATAATATTATTCAAATAATATGAATTATTGATCTGATAAAGGAAAATACTGTGCAGCAACAATTATTGAACAACAATAATACAAAATTTCAACGTAGCAATTATTGAATCAATAAAATAAAATATTGAACAGTAATTACTGTAACAATTATTGAGTAGTGCCTTCTTACGTAAGAATCAATAATTTCAAAAATACTATGCAATACCGTGTGCTACTGTGCAATAACGCGTATTACTGTATTTTAACCACCAGGTATTCTAACAGTGTTAACGGTAACAACTACGCCGTTATTTGTAAAAACTCAAATTTATCGTTTTCTTCACCCGACAGTTATTCTGTTATGGGGCCCACAAATGGTTGCGCCGTCGTACGAATATTCCCCGACAGAAAGAATATTCCACGACCAAACAAATATTCCCCGACAACAATGATTATTTTATAACCACTTGTGTATTTTGAAAAAAATCATATATCACCCTTAACTTTAACATTTATCAATTTAACCATTTACTGAATAGTAATTATAAGAAAAATTGAATACTTTTATTTCATAAAATTCGGGGTCTTACAATCTCCCCTCCTTATGAAATTTCGTCCCCGAAATTTACGTACCTGGTATTTCAAAGAGTTGAGAATACCTTCCTTTCATTTCAATTTCCATCTTCTCTGTCATCATAATTTCTCCATTGCTCATCTCCTGTATTTCAAATAACATTCTAGAATACAGCTTCAAAACAAGTGTTAATTTAACAAATTAACATATCACATAATATCCCGATATTATGACTGACCAACAAATAAGCTTAGGTAGGACACACTAGCGAAAGATTTACTCATCTCTCCCCTCCTAGTTGTATTCCCCGATCTCCGCCAGAGATCATATTCCCAAGCTCTGATACCAAATGTAACGACCCCAAAATAGGTCCATTCCATCCAACCTATTCTGAGTCGCCAAATACATGGTACAGAAAACAACTATAACTTTATTACAACACTTGTCGTGCAAAATACAACAACACATATGCTGTGAGTTTGGATACAAATATATACCAAATGTGACTCATGTTCCAACCGTGGACATCACCTCACAATGACACCTTACATAAAGGTATAGTCAAAAATTGTTTTAGAAATTAGAATCTTTGGGAAGTGCTCAAGGAAACCTTCGTACATGGGAGGCCATGCGTCTAGGTTATGATAGATATCATATGGCCACAGAATTATTCTTGGTTGACCCAATAGACCCCAAAGAAAAACGAGAAGATTACTATCATATTCTTCCCAATGGTGAGTCTTCTCTTGACTTATCATTATCTCCACTGTCTCTAATTGAGAATTATACTTCAAACAAACACCAAGATTATATAGGTAGTGCCCATAGATATACTCAGCAAGTGGATGAGCACAACCCTGTCTTATGATGACACGAGGTTGTATGTCATTAGACATCTTGTATGATAGTGACAAAACACCCTTCCAACGTTGGGTTCGCCTCACCCTATTTTCTTCACCAAATATAACTACTAAATGATGACCACCATTCTATTCCCTTGTTACCCCCGTTCGACCCAGCTACACTCTTATTACCTGAAAGGAATTGTGAAGCAAAAGGGTGAGCACTACTAGCTCAGTAAAGAATATCATGACTAAAGATAATTCAATTATCAATAGCCTTCATCAACAATAAATCAGAGATTTAGAACATATGGTAAATGATAAAAATTTCAACCATAGTTGCAGCGGAACGAGCAATCCATTAGAAGAGTCAAATAGACTATAAAGTCTATTATCTTCTGTAACGATCCCAAAATAGGTTCATTCCATCCAACCTATTCTGAGTCGCCAAATACATGGTACAGAAAACAACTACAACTTTATTACAACAATTGTCGTGCAAAATACAACAACACATATACTGTGAGTTTGGATACAAATATATACCAAATGTGACTCATGTTCCAACCGTGGACATCACCTCACAATAACACCTTACATAAAGGTATAGTCAAAAACTGTTTTAGAAATTAGAATCTTTGGGAAGTGCTCAAGGAAACCTTCGTACATGGGAGGCCACGCGTCTAGGTTATGATAGATATCATATGGCCACAAAATTATCTTGGTTGACCCAATAGACCCCAAAGAAAAACGAGAAGATTACTATCATATTCTTCCCAATGGTGAGTCTTCTCTTGACATATCATTATCTCTACTGTCTCTAATTGAGAATTATACTTTAAACAAACACCAAGATTATATAGGTAGTGCTCGTATATATACTCAGCAAGTGGATGAGCACATCCCTGTCTTATGATGACACGAGGTTGTATGTCGTTAGACATCTTGTATGATAGTGGCAAACCACCCTTCCAACGTTTGGGTACACCTTACCCTATTGGATTCACCAAATATAACTACTAAATGAACTTTTCTATACTGCTTCGGGAGAACATCCACAGCTAGAGACCACTGTTCTATTTTCCCGTTACCCTCGCTCGACCCAGCTACACTCTTATTACCTGAAAGGAATTGTGAAGCAAAATGGTGAGCACAACTAGCCCAGTAAAGAATATCATGACTAAAGATAATTAAATTATCAGTAGCCTTCATCAATAATAAATCAGAGATTTAGAACATATGGTAAATGATAAAATTTCAACCATAGTTGCAGCGGAACGAGCAATCCATTAGAAGAGTCAAATAGACTATAAAGTCTATTATCTTCTCCATGTTAAAAATCCATCAACAATATTTTATCCCTGTAACATCAATCAACAGTTCCTTTTCACAATCATATGAATAACTCATAATCATAATTGTGATTCTAAATTTTTCTTCGCACCCAGGACGAATATTATTTTCATCACATGTCTTTACCTGAAACATCAAAGATCATGGTTATACCAAATCACAGTTCCTGTTCATAATCATACTAATAAATCTATCTTTGCACTACGACCAAAGATATTCAACAACAGTTTATCTTTGCACTACGGGCCAAAGATATTCATCAACAGACCATCTTTGCACTACAGGCCAAAGATATTCATCTACAATTCATCTTTGCACTACAGGCCAAAGATATTCCTCAACCGTTCATCTTTGCATTACTGGCCAAAGATATTCAACAACAGGTCATCTTTGCACTACGGGCCAAAGATATTCATCTACAATTCATCTTTGCACTACAGGTCAAAGATATTCCTCAACAATTCATATTTGCACCACATGCCAAATATATTAATACCTCAAAGAATATATAATCATTTAAGAATGTATATAAACAATAATTATAACCATGTTGATCATTTCACCTTTGCACTTAAGCTAAAGATATTCAATTATAAATTCAATGGTCATGATCATACCAGTCAACAATTCAACTTTGCACTACTGGCCAAAGAGAACCCATAGTCATGATCATACCAATAATTTACCCATCTTTATACTCAAGCGAAAGAGAATTTCAACATCAAGGTTATAAAAATGTTATATATGATTATAAAAATAATATGGTCAAAACATGGATTTAATTCAAGAGCAACATTCATAAATCAACTATAATTTGGTTAGAAAAAGAAACCAATTTTGTCGTGAATAGTAACTCATGAATAGTAACCTCGACTCAAAAAGGTAGAAATTCTACAATAAAATCTATACCAATATTTCGGAATAATGATATTGAAAGAATAACATTTCTTAAGCTTATAAACAATTTATTTAAATTGTTTACACTTTACTAATTAATGCATTTAATCATCATAAAATGTCAACTCTTAAGATTTCATCATCAATAGCCAAAACCTTCATCAAAAATCTGCATATACCTCATATAGGATTCTCAAGCCATAAAATCCTATTTTCCAATTTTCTTTCCTCACAAAACATATTTAATTCATTTACTCATAACTAGACCATTTTCATAAAAAATACCAAATCAGTTCCAAAAATATTTTTCTTTTCTGGAATTTAGCATAATATAGTCCCATAGTGAACATATATTTTTCTCAGAATTTTTAAAAGTCATTTACTATTTTTCATATGGCCAAAATAGCCGAATATTTAAACATTTATCAAAAATTGTACTTTTGTCTAAAAATTCTGAAATTTACAGAGTATACTTCTATCATATACATGTACTCCCAATAAAAATTTCATCAATTTTGGAGTTAACCACAAAGAATTATTAGCTGTTACTTTTAAAATAGTCTTTTCTCATAAAATTCATAACTCTCAATCTATACATCCAAAAATCATCATTTTTGGACACAATCAAGAAAACTCATCAAAATATCATTTTAAATTTTTCCAGAATTTTTGAAGATCAGAAAAATTACGAAACTGAAAATCATAACAACCCTTAAAATCCCTTAATATCCCTTACTATCCCTTACCTCAAAAGAGCAGTACTTCTGATCGGTATAAGGCTGAAGGAAACTTGCACTGATGAATAGCAACTCACCAAGTATCTAAATACTCACAAAATACACTCAATAATCTAGAGAGAAAAAGAGAGAAAGCTTATGTTTCTGGTGTGATTTTCAATTCTAACTTAGCCCTCTATTTATAGGAAAATTTTGGTAGGTTTGACCTGCAACCTGATGGCTTTACCTGCTACTATTCCACCCACCACATTTGAAATATAATTCAGCACATTTCTTCACCAACCACAAGTGGGGCCCACCAATTCTAGAATTTTCTACCAAAATGATAAACTCCGAAAATTCAACAATTTCTGAACCAGTCATCTCGTAAAATTCATAACAAATCATACATTCATTTTTAACGGTTCAAAATTTGTGGACATATACTCAACTTATATATGTATAACATATCCAAATATTACTACGATCCAACGGTCGGATTAAAAATTATAACCCCCGCAAAATATCTCAAAAACCCTGATTTTTAATACCTCCATTCCGACAAAAAATACTGATAAAAACCTCAACATTAACTCCTTCATTTTAACCACAAAAATATATCCCTCATTTATATCCACATAAAATAAATATTTTCTTATCATATAAATCAATAATTAATTATTCACAAATAATATTACAGAATCACATTTATGACAACCAGGCCGTTCCCAGGAAAGAGGGGGCTTTCCAATAAGGATTTCTCCTTACTAGCGCGCAATTAGATGACCAAACCTCTCCTTAGACAAACTTTCTAGACATTGCCAATAATGCTATCTAATAATACTATTCAAATAATATGAATTATTGATCTGATAATGGAAAATACTGTGCAGCAACAATTATTGAACAACAATAATATAAAATTTCAACGTAGCAATTATTGAATCAATAAAATAAAATATTGAACAGTAATTACTGTAACAATTATTGAGTAGTGCCTTCTTACGTAAGAATCAATAATTTCAAAAATACTGTGCAATACCGTGTACTACTGTGCAATAACGCGTATTACTGTATTTTTAACCACCGGGTATTTCAACAGTATTAACGATAACAACTACGCCGTTATTTGTAAAAACTCAAATTTGTCGTTTTTCTTCACCCGACAGTTATTCGTTATGGGGCCCACAAATAGCTGCGCCGTCGTACGAATATTCTCCGACAGAAAGAATATTCCACGACCAAACGAATATTCCCCGACAACAATGATTATTTTATAACCACTTGCTTATTTTGAAAAAAAAATTCATATTTCACCCATAACTTTAAACTTTTATCAATTTAACCATTTACTGACTAGTAATTATAAGAAAAATTGAATACTTTATTTCATAAAATTCGGGGTCTTACAATCTCCCCTCCTTATGAAATTTCGTCCCCGAAATTTACGTACCTGATATTTCGAAGAGTTGAGAATACCTTGCTTCCATTTCAGATTCTATCTCTCAGATCATCATGATTTCTCCATTGCTCATCTCCCATGATAACTTCATTTGGGTTCCTCATTTGTTGGGAAGTCATGACAACCGCCGTCCCTCGAACTACTCGCTTTGACTTGTCTGGAGCAGCATTTGGCGTCATCATTACCGTTGGAATATACCTTTCTATAGGACATATTCCTCCCTCAACTGCCTCTTCGTACTCCTCATTCATGATCTGAATCATCAATCTTCGATCCATATCGGATTCAGGTTGACCGCTATGTACAGGGTAATTCAAAACTCGATGTTGGGTTCTCCCAATTGCTTTCCAAAAAGAGAAATTCATATCATCTATTTTAGCCTTCTTAGATCGAACATCTCTTTCCACAATATCCACGTGTCGTGCGGCTTTTGCCCATGCATCACTTATTCTCACTCGTTCAATTTTTTCTTCTTTCAGCTCAGATTCTATTTTTATCATCTTATACTCTGCCAAAGAATGCTTCTGTTCAAGCATCACATATCGGGTAACACAAGCTTGAATTGTTGCATCCTTTTGTTCCACGACCGCCTGTCGTTCTTCTGCCTGCTCTTCTAACTCATGAATACGATTTTGAAATTCTACATTTTGATCATATAATACCTCTAATAAACTCTCCTCTGGTACTTCTTCTTCCTCTTCTTCCTCAGTCTCAGCTGTTACCTCTGCGACTATCTCGGGTGCAACTATCAATTCTTCACTCACCACATAGATATCTCTAATTCCTTCTTCGTCTGACATCACATTATCATGGTTAGTGATTAGAGGTATCCCCACAGTCTCATTCACTCCATTGTTAGCATTCTCAGCTGCCATTCTCAAATACTGCCATAAAATAAGGGTTAATTAAACAAATTAACATATCACATAATATCCCAATATTATGACTAACCAACAAATAAGCTTAGGTAGGACACACTAGCGAAGGATTTACGCATCTCTCCCCTCCTAGTTATATTCCCGATCTCCACCAAGAGATCATATCCCTAAGCTCTGATACCAACTGTAACTCTGGACACCAACTTGTGTCAGCACCTTACATTGATACCTATCAGTTTGCCACCGCAGAACGGCGTCCCCTACGGAGAGTCTGGCTTCGGTGCATCCCCCATCAACAGGAAGTCACCAGCGAGAGGCTCGGGGCTCTTTACTTATAGCTCTGATACCAACTGTAACGATCCCAAAATAGGTTCATTCCATCCAACCTATTCTGAGTCGCCAAATACATGGTACAGAAAACAACTACAACTTTATTACAACAATTGTCGTGTAAAATACAACAACCACATATACTGTGAGTTTGGATACAAATATATACCAAATGTGACTCATGTTCCAACCGTGGACATCACCTCACAATAACACCTTACATAAAGGTATAGTCAAAAACTGTTTTAGAAATTAGAATCTTTGGGAAGTGCTCAAGGAAACCTTCGTACATGGGAGGCCACGCGTCTAGGTTATGATAGATATCATATGGCCACAGAATTATCCTTGGTTGACCCAATAGACCCCAAAGAAAAACGAGAAGATTACTATAATATTCTTCCCAATGGTGAGTCTTCTCTTGACATATCATTATCTCTACTGTCTCTAATGAGAATTATACTTTAAACAAACACCAAGATTATATAGGTAGTGCTCGTATATATACTCAGCAAGTGGATGAGCACATCCCTGTCTTATGATGACACGAGGTTGTATGTCGTTAGACATCTTGTATGATAGTGGCAAACCACCCTTCCAACGTTGGGTACACCTTACCCTATTGGATTCACCAAATATAACTACTAAATGAACTTTTCTATACTGCTTCGGGAGAACATCCACAGCTAGAGACCACTGTTCTATTTCCCCGTTACCCTCGCTCGACCCAGCTACACTCTTATTACCTGAAAGGAATTGTGAAGCAAATGGTGAGCACAACTAGCCCAGTAAAGAATATCATGACTAAAGATAATTAAATTATCAGTAGCCTTCATCAATAATAAATCAGAGATTTAGAACATATGGTAAATGATAAAAAATTTCAACCATAGTTGCAGCGGAACGAGCAATCCATTAGAAGAGTCAAATAGACTATAAAGTCTATTATCTTCTCCATGGTTAAAAATCCATCAACAATGTTTTATCCCTGTAACATCAATCAACAGTTCCTTTCCACAATCATATGAATAACTCATAATCATAATTGTGATTCTAAATTTTTCTTCGCACCCAGGACGAAGAATATTTTCATCACATGTCTTTTACCTGATGAAACATCAAAGATCATGGTTATACCAAATCACAGTTCCTGTTCATAATCATACTAATAAATCTATCTTTGCACTACGACCAAAGATATTCAACAACAGTTTATCTTTGCACTACGGGCCAAAGATATTCATCAACAGACCATCTTTGCACTACAGGCCAAAGATATTCATCTACAATTCATCTTTGCACTACAGGCCAAAGATATTCCTCAACCGTTCATCTTTGCATTACTGGCCAAAGATATTCAACAACAGGTCATCTTTGCACTACGGGCCAAAGATATTCCTCAACAATTCATATTTGCACCACATGCCAAATATATTAATACCTCAAAGAATATATAATCATTTAAGAATGTATATAAACAATAATTATAACCATGTTGATCATTTCACCTTTGCACTTAAGCTAAAGATATTCAATTATAAATTCAATGGTCATGATCATACCAGTCAACAATTCAACTTTGCACTACTGGCCAAAGAGAACCCATAGTCATGATCATACCAATAATTTACCCATCTTTATACTCAAGCGAAAGAGAATTTCAACATCAAGGTTATAAAAATGTTATATATGATTATAAAAAATAATATGGTCAAAACATGGATTTAATTTCAAGAGCAATATTCATAAATCAACTAAAATTTGGTTAGAAAAAGAAACCAATTTTGTCGTGAATAGTAACTCATGAATAGTAACCTCGACTCAAAAAGGTAGAAATTCCACAATAAAATCTATACCAATATTTCGGTATAATGATATTGAAAGAATAACATTTCTTAAGCTTATAAACAATTTATTTAAATTGTTTACACTTTACTAATTAATGCATTTAATCATCATAAAATGTCAACTCTTAAGATTTCATCATCAATAGCCAAAACCTTCATAAAAAATCTGCATATACCTCATATAGGATTCTCAAGCCATAAAAAATCCTATTTTCCAATTTTCTTTCCTCACAAAACATATTTAATTCATTTACTCATAACTAGACCATTTTCATAAAAAATACCAAATCAGTTCCAAAAATATTTCTTTTCTGGGATTTACATAATATAGTCCCATAGTGAACAATATATTTTTCTCAGAATTTTTAAAAGTCATTTACTATTTTTCATATGGCCAAAATAGCCGAATATTTAAACATTTATCAAAAATTGTACTTTTGTCTAAAATTCTGAAATTTACAGAGTATACTTCTATCATATACATGTACTCCCAATAAAAATTCATCAATTTTGGAGTTAACCACAAGGAATTATAAGCTGTTACTTTTAAAATAGTCTTTTCTCATAAAATTCATAACTCTCAATCTATACATCCAAAAATCACCATTTTTGGACACAATTAAGAAAACTCATCAAAATATCATTTCAATTTTTCCAGAATTTTTGAAGATCAGAAAATTTACGAAACTGAAAATCATAACAACCCTTAAAATCCCTTAATATCCCTTCTATCCCTTACCTCAAAAGAGCAGTACTTCTTCTGATCGGTATAAGGCTGAAGGAAACTTGCAATGATGAATAGCAACTCACCAAGTATCTAAATACTCACAAAATACACTCAATAATCTAGAGAGACAAAGTGAGAAAGCTTATGTTTCTGGTGTGATTTTCAATTCTAAACTTAGCCCTCTATTTATAGGAAAAATTTTGGTAGGTTTGACCTGCAACCTGATGGCTTTACCTGCTACTATTCCCACCCACCACATTTGAAATATAATTCAGCACATTTCTTCACCAACCACAAGTGGGGCCCACCAATTCTAGAATTTTCTACCAAAATGATTAAAACTCCGAAAATTCAACAATTTCTGAACCAGTCATCTCGTAAAATTCATAACAAATCATACTTTCATTTTTTTAACGGGTTCAAATTTGTGGACATATACTCAACTTATATATGTATAACATATCCAAATATACTACGATCCAACGGTCGGATTAAAAATTATAAACCCCCGCAAAATATCTCAAAAACCCTGATTTTTAATACCTCCATTCCGACAAAAATACTGATAAAAACCTCAACATTAACTCCTTTCATTTTAACCACAAAATATATCCCTCATTTATATCCACATAAAATAAATATTTTCTTATCATATAAATCAATAATTAATTATTCACAAATATATTACAGAATCACATTTATGACAACCAGGCCGTTCTCAGGAAAGAGGGGGCTTTCCAATAAGGATTTCTCCTTACTAGCGCGCAATTAGATGACCAAACCTCTCCTTAGACAGAACTTTCTAGACATTGCCAATAATGCTATCTAATAATTCTATTCAAATAATATGAATTATTGATCTGATAATGGAAAATACTGTGCAGCAACAATTATTGAACAACAATAATATAAAATTTCAAACGTAGCAATTATTGAATCAATAAAATAAAATATGATATTAAATAAATACTGTAACAATTATTGAGTAGTGCCTTCTTACGTAAGAATCATAATTTCAAAAATACTGTACAATACCGTGTGCTACTGTGCAATAACGCGTATTACTGTATTTTAACCACCGGGTATTTCAACAGTATTAACGATAACAACTACGTCGTTATTTGTAAAAACTCAAATTTGTCATTTTTCTTCACCCGACAGTTATTCGTTATGGGGCCCCCACAAATAGCTGCGCCGTCGTACGAATATTCTCCGACAGAAAGAATATTCCACGACCAAACGAATATTCCCCGACAACAATGATTATTTTATAACCACTTGCTTATTTTGAAAAAAAATTCATATTTCAACATAACTTTAAACTTTTATCAATTTAACCATTTACTGACTAGTAATTATAAGAAAAATTGAATACTTTTATTTCATAAAATTAGGGTCTTACATCTTCTCCATGTTAAAAATCCACCAACAATGTTTTATCCATGTAACATCACTCAACAGTTCCTTTCCACAATCATATGAATAACTCATAATCATAATTGTGACTATAAATTTTTCTTCGCACCCAGGACGAAGAATATTTTCATCACCTGTCTTTACCTGAAACATCAAAGATCATGGTTATACCAAATCACAGTTCCTGTTTATAATCATACTAACAAATCCATCTTTGCACTACGGGCCAAAGATATTCATCAACAAACCATCTTTGCACTACAGGTCAAAGATATTCATCAACAATTCATATTTGCACTACAGGCCAAATATATTCATATCTCAAAGAAATATATAATCATTTCAGAATTATATAAAACAATATTTATAACCATGTTGATAATTCACCTTTGCACTTAGCTTAAGATATTCATTATAAATTCAATGGTCATGATCATACCAGTCACAATTCAACTTTGCACTACAGGCCAAAGAGAACCCTAGTCATGATCATACCAATAATTTACCCATTTTACACTCCAGGAAAGAGAATTTCAACATCAGGGTTATAAAATGTTATATATGATAATAAAATCAATATAATCAACATATAGATTTAATCTCAAGAGTAATATTCATAAATCAACTATTTTTGGTTAGAAAAAGAAATCAATTTTGTCGTGAATAGAACTCGTGAATAGTAACTCGTGATTAGTAATCTCGACTCAAAAAGATAGAAATTCCACAATAAAATCTATACCAATATTTCGGTATAATGATATTGAAAGAATAACATTTCTTAAGCTTATAAACAATTTATTTAAATTGTTTACACCTTTACTAATTAATGCATTTAATCATCATAAAAATGTCAACTCTTAAGATTTCATCATCAATAGCCAAAACCCTCATCAAAAATCTGCATATACCTCATATAGGATTCTCAAACCATAAAATCCTATTTCTAATTTTCTTACTTCACATAACATATTTAATTTATTTTCTCATACCTTGTCCATTTTCATGAAAAATACCAAATCAGTTCCAAAAATATTTCTTTTCTGGAATTTATCAGAATATAGTCCCATATTGAACATATATTTTTCTCAGAATTTTTAAAAGTCATTTACTATTTTTCATATGGTCAAAAACAGCCGAATATTTAGACATTTATCAAAATTGTACTTTTGTCTAAAAATTCTGAAATTTACAGAGTATACTTCTATCATATACATGTACTCCCAATAAAAATTTCATCAATTTTGGAGTTAACCACAAGGAATTATAAGCTGTTACTTTTAAAATAGTTTTTTCATTAAATTTATAACTCTCAATCTATACATCCAAAAATCACCATTTTTGGACACAATCAAGAAAACTCATCAAATATCATTTCAAATTTTTCCAGAATTTTGAAGAAGATCAAAAAAATTACGAAACTGAAAATCATAACAACCCTTAAAATCCCTTAATAATCCCTTACTATCCCTTACAATCCCTTACTATCCCTTACAATCCTTACTATCCCTTAC